>QEYC01000149.1:0-323988 GCA_009935795.1 Pholiota adiposa | reverse complement strand
TTGAGCTGCTGCTGGTATTGGCCTGGTAGAGCTGCTGCTGGCTGTCCCTGGCGCGCAGCTGCTGGAATCGGGGAGGAGGGACGTATCCGTTGCGCGATTCCCAGTGGGGAGTGGGCGGCCCAGGATAAGAAGTCATAGGCTCTGTCCAACATCATTGATTCCATCCACCTAAACTCTCCCGCACGTGGCCCGTTTATTTCCAGCCTCGACTCCTTGCTCCTCCACCGTCATCATGAAAAATTCTTTGTGGTGCTGGCTCTGTTTGTTCCATTACTGGATCGCCAGCGTTGAATGTCCTTGCAGGCCAGATTGAATTTTCGACGTGTGCGGAAACAAACACCCCTTCCAATCAACTATTCTTGAAGCTTAACCTTGATGGCGAATCGTTCAAAAACCCTCGTATCGGTCCTCGGGAGTCGGCCTACAAAATTCTAATAGGCTTTCATTCTTTTCGGGTTTGGCTTCGGCTCTGGCGACACTAGGACAAAATGATTTCCTTAAAATCTCCAACGATATCAATCATCTGTGTCTTGCGGTGTTACCTCTCGGTGGATTCTGTACTATTCTAAGCTGGGGCACACGAAAACAACAGCCTACCAATGGCTCCATATGCCTATGCCATCATCAATGACGCTCTCATTCTGGCATAGAAGCTTGCCCGACGGAGAACGGCGTCTTCAACTTCGCAGAGCGTTCCACCTGAGCGCTGAAGTATTCTACATATCCTTATGTGCAACCCCGCGCCACACCATGCGATCTTTTTCGTTGCGTCTTGCTCCATGGACGGCAATGGCGATGTTGGCCTGCAGCGCTTACTCGAGAGGCAAGCAGTTTAAAATAAACAAATGTGATAAAGTTTTCGCATGCGAACTTTAGCTATAGGTAAACATATTCTTGCACCCATTTACGCTGCGCAATCCCCATACGCATGAATCCATCTGGTGGTATGCGAAACCGCGTATGCAATACGCCTTTTGTGACTTATCCTCCTGTTCTCGTCGTTCTTCCCGTGGCACCATCTAGTTAGTTACGGGTAGTTCCACAGGAAGGTAGAGTTACTTGGTCTTTTGTTCTAATATATACAACTATTACAACCCATACAACTTCTCACTGGGTGCATCTAACGAACCAACCTTGGATCTTATTTCGTAGCCACCTTCAGCCCTTGTCGCGACGCTGAATAATATCACAGTGAAATCTTGGACAATGATTGTTGTGATACTCAGATACTGATGTGTGCGTGGATAAGGATAAAATAACATCCTAATAACCTTCAATTAGACGACAAGGATCTTGAAGCTATCTAGTATCATCTCGTTTTGCATTAAGCCAGCCCATCCAGATCTCCTTACCCATGGCGTCGGCTACTAGTACTAGGAAGATGCGCTGAAGAGAATTAAGAATTGAGCAGCAATGACTTTCTTCTCGGTTGGCGTTAGTCGCCAATCCACTCCTCGAAATGCTCGCCTTGAAGCGGTTTGAAATTGAGAAGGTTTCTTGGATCTCAAAAACACTCCCCGAGGCATTTTCTCAAGTAAGTAGCAGATGAGTGCGTCGTCGGTTGACAGTGACGCTCACTGTCATTCCTTATGACATAACTTATGTGATTCCCCAGCCACGTATCTGGGGACGCGCACCTCGAGGCGAGCACTGTATGATCAGCCTTGATGCCTGGGCATGATGCGCCAGCATCATGCATGGCACCATTCGGAATATCGGGCCTTCGCATTCGAATGATCATACTTTAAAAAATTTGCAAGGAAAAGAAAAGGCGACGCAGAATGGGGTTGAAGGCAGCTTCCGCTTCTTCACTAAACGATTTTCTTTTTTGCCTTCTTCTCGATTAGCGAGCAGCTTGAGAAAGTTGGAAAAGGTTGGAAGCCCTTAGCGCCTTTCTGCGTGGGCCGGACTCCAGCACAGCGCAAACTGTGTGCCACGTACGTCTGAATCAAGAAGCAGTGAGCGGCGCGCCGACGCACTGGCGAAACGTAAAGATCTAATCATCATCTCCGTAGCCGCCAATTTGCCGGAAGAGGGAATAGTTAACATATCCATTATCCTGGGCACGCGCAAGTTCGCGGAAAGCACCGAAGCAGTCGTTGCTGAAAGACGACAGCCACGGAGTTGAGCGGTACAAATGGCGCTATGGAAAATGAAGTTGATTTGTTGTTCCTATATGGCTGCCAGACCGCTTTAACGTGGACCCAAATCGCTCCAGATACTCGCCAGAAGTTCAGCAGTGCGAGGGGTTTTCCTGATTTAGCAGGCGAAGCGTTCTTGGGACGATGTCTTATGGGGCATTGCTCCGAAAATCTCGAGTTCACTCTGTGGGCGTCGATGAAAAATGCAAAATGGATTCAGGAATATTTAATTTTCGAGATCATCAGCTTCTGGCCGCGCCTGTGTGAAATAGCACATTTGTAAACGAGGAGAAGATGGATATGTGCGTGAGACACACCTTGTTCTCCTGCAAACCACCAAGTTCCTTCACAAGTCCATCGAAGGGATATTCGCGTCGGATGGCTGGGGGATCGGGGGTTATGGCTTTGATGATGAAGCCGACGGTGACGAAACCGGCGACAGCGACCAAGAACTGGCGGAGGGCGCTGTTGGGGTCGAGAGGAGGAGCGTCGGGTCCCCACATCGACAAGACTTCGTCTTGCTCATGGAGCTATTGATCGAAGTTAGTCAAAACAATTAAGACGAGTTCCTCAAGACACACAGTATCGCCAAAGTTCCTTCTTGTCAGGTTATCAGTCCAGCCGAGTGGTGGCAAGTTGGCGCGGGGCACGAATGGGAGTTGGGGGTAGCCGTTCAACTGGGGGTCAGGCTCTTCCTGGGAAGGGGTGGCATACGTCCTGGCCACAGTGGGCGCAGCGAGGACATTGTGCCTCGCAGCGATGCGCGCCCGGGCAGCGCGACGGAGGAGGGCGGTGTTCATGATGGCGGACGATGACGGCGAACTTGTGGTGGCAATCGGTGTTATGGGTGCTCCGTGAGAACAGGAAGCACGTGGTCGGCTAGCTGTAAATGTCCCTGCGCGTTTCTATTTCGCCGTTCCAGAAGTACGTACGATCATGCAGGTTAATGGCATAAAATGTTCATGAAAATCTTGACCCATCCGAACGCGTTATATTGGTTGCGTATCTGACTACTCCCTACTCCATCTTTTCCCCCATGCCAGCTTATCTCTTGAGCAGAAACGTCGAAAATGCCCTCAAGCGCGCACACAAGTCCAAACGGCGACACGGAGAAATCCCATATCCTATCACCTATTCGAGAGACATGGCCGACTTGTGGGTATTTCTGTGCCATGACATCCTGCGCGTTGCTCACCTCGTTTCCAGCGATATCTGGGACCATATGCTTCTCTCGAGCCATTTCCAGAGCTTGACATGTCACAAGTTCAACGAGCCTCCAGCGCTGACGCTGGACATTGGGTGTGGGTCGGGTTTCTGGGCAATCGAGGCGGCGAAGCAGTGGCAGGTTTGTGAGGCCGCGGTTACCCATCTCTTCAGCTAATTCATTCCGTTTTCTAGAACTCCAATATAATTGGCTTCGACATCGCAAAGCTTCAACCCCGCTTACACAAAATCGAGCATCAGAAAGAGCTTGCTCGACGCGTTAAATGGGTCCATGGCAATCTGTATGAGTTCCTCCACTCCTCTCCTACTGCTCCGGTACACTTCACACCTAGCCTGGATGGGTTGCCATTCCCCGACAATCATTTTGATTTCGTCCGCATGGCTGGATTGGGCTTAGCCATCCCAGAAGATGAATGGCAATCAGTGTTAGAGGTGACTTATGTCATGTTACTTCCCTTTTAACGACCTTATTAAATTCTATATTAACCAACAGGAGATACACGTGTCATGAAACCTAAAGCCGTGCTTGAAGTAAACTCCTGCTCTATACATATATCCGTTTCTGTGTGCTAACGGAATAACTAGATCATCGAAGAGGATCTAATATTTCCCTGTCCGTCTGCTCTGATACAGAGGCCGAACCCACCGAGTTCATTTCCAACGCTTGCGAACCAATTACACTCGCTTGACATGTCCAAAAGTAAATCTGCGACGTTCTCCGACCAATCTAGCATGTGTAGTTCTCCTCCAAAATCACCTAGTTCGCCTATGGCCTCGCTCGCTTCACTGCATGACTATCTCAAAGGCGTTAATCGGTTAGCTTCACAACCTTCTCTGTTTGTCCCCGATGCTTCTATTCGTTATTCTCCATCCGTAGCCCGGAATTCGCCTTCATCTACTCAGGCTACACTTGAGATTGAGAGCGAGCATCCTCAAGACCATACGCGTCTGAAAGTGGCATGGGAGGCTATGCTCTCTACACGTTTTCTCTCTCCAAAGGTTGTCGCCGTCCTGCCGTTTTATCTTACCTCTGCCTTTGTCGACACGCGAATTCATCCACCGCTTGTAATTTCACTGCCGCCAAACTCTGGTCGTCTTCCAAGCCCAAGCCTTAGGACCTACCAGTCTATGTCATCAATCCCCGAACGAGGACGCGAAACTCGCGAGCGTAGCGTTAGCGATACGTTCTTTGACCTTGACTTTGATTTTAGGCCAGCAATGTCAACGAGATCGACCAGAGCGGATGGGTCTTCATTTCGGTCCTCATTTCAAGTGAGAGCACAGCCGCCGAACTGGGATACGATGCACCTTGCGAGATCACTCAGTATGATCACAGGTTGCAAAGAGGCGATTTGGGAGGAGTATAACAAGTTGTATTATGACGAGGCTATGACGATACTCGCGAAGACAGCACGAGACGAAGAGGAATACGAGGTGCTGCCGTATGAGTATGTTGTTCGGAAGGCATTCGACGTGGATTGGCGAAATTGGCAATAGTAAGCCCTATTCAATTTATTTCATTTTTCTTCTACGCTACTGACCTTGAGGCGCAGTGACATGCTGGACCGTATCCAGATGCGCAACAACCTCTCGAAACACGTTCCTTGGATACAAGCATCGACAAAGGACGAACAACCGCCTTGTCAAGTCTGGAGGTCCTCCCTCGACCCCGAACCCGACGAAACGAAAATGAAGTCGAAGAGTGGCCACTTGGTAACAGCACACAACCCTGACGATCTCTGTCGATCGTTGCGTGCGTTCACTGGCTTCAAGTCATAGGTATAATAATTTTTATCTTTTTTATAATCTTTCGTTCTCGTCTCGATATCGTCGTGATTATTGATATCTCTTCACTCATTTGTCGGTCATTTTCAAAGGTATCCGCATTTGCTATCCTACTCTCACATCGCTATGGAACATTGTTGTGCCCCTGTATAATGTCTACTCCACTACTAGTACTACTACATCTCATTGCATATCACATACCCAATTTATGATTGAATATTATGCCTCTTGGTCGAGGATGACAAGTCACTGGTATGAATTTGGAGTGCGTAGCGAGTGAGCACCGGTCACCCATTCCGAAGTAAACAAGTAACATGAGTTGAATTTGCTAAGATAAACCTTACAATTTACAACAATTTCAACAGTGCTCAGTTCCCCGGAACTACTGCTTCATACATTACTTTCAGCTGCGCTAAAGTAGGACGGTCCTCAGGGCGCACCGCTGTGCATGCTAGAAAGATACTTCGGAAAGGGGGAGGGGGAGGATATTCCAGCATTGCATTACGATCTGGTGGATTGTTGTAGAAGCAACATTCCCACAACAAACCCCCTAGCGCAAAGACATCACTTGCAAAAGAGAACTTGCTGTAGTCTCCGCCTTCAAGTTCAGAGGGCCAATAGGTGCCGTGGAGACACTGAAGGTCACAGATGATGAGAGGAGAAGACAGAGGGTCGAGGATGTTGCGCGTTGTGAGATCACGATGGACAATCCCCAGGGAGTGAAGGTACGCGACACCATCAATAATCTCTAGCATCCAGCGTTGGATGGTTCGAATCCTCCCAGTATCTTTATTCCATAGCATAGTATATGAGAGCGCATGTTGTATCTTGGGAAAGACGAGGTCGCCAGCTGACGATCTCCCCAAAAGCTGCACGATCTGCTTAGAGCCTTGACATTGAAGCAGGTAGCCGATTTCCTGTTTGTACGTCGGGCGCTTGGTAAAATGTTTTTCGGGATCAACGTCAATCAGGGGTAATTTAGCGACTTCCTCAGAGCCGTCCTCAAGGTCTGGGTCCACGTCATCATCATCTGGGTCGATGAATGGTTTGGGTTCAACCTCCGGACATCGTTACCCATGATTTCCAGATTACAGTTATACCGCGGAAGGTCAACTCTACGTCGTAGGATGTCAAATGCAAGCGTTCCAGGGCCACCAGTTATCTTGAGATAATATGGTTTGTTGGGGGTTCGCCATACCAGAGCTCGTTTCCACCGGGGATGGCAACATAGTTTCTCTTGACCTTCCAGAACGGGAACTTGTCGTGCAGTTGTCTGACCTCTTCTCGGACACGATGGACATACTCGGAGAATGCCTTGTCGTCCGAATAGGAACGACTGTAGACTCTGCTATATTCATGTTTGTTTCGCTCAATCGATGGCAAAAGCTGTTGGAAAAACTGGACTGACCTAGCTCAGATTGTGCTAGAACGGAGTCCATACTATGCGCCTTTGTGCTATAATTGCAGTGGGGTCAGTGTGTTAACGATTGAAGGAGTCAGAAAATAGAATGTGGCGGAACGATGGTTGAACTGGGAGGATATTGTCAGTATAAATATGATGATCGATGATCGATGACCGCGAACCTTCCCGATATGGAAAATTTAGAGCACGAAAGGAATTGATCCCGACGGCACTGAGCGGCACTGGCCCAGACTATTAACGTTCCTTGTCCTTCCAACCTTCATACACACCACCACCGTCTACCACAATGGCCGACACCGAGAAACCCACCGCCCCCGCCGTCGAGAAAACCGCCGCCTCTGGCCTCGAGGTTGATCTCACCAAATACAAGGTGAGCGCCGCGAAGCGAGATCTAGGGTCCAATGCGATGAAAAAAATCTAATCGTGTTGCAGGTAGCGGCGGACATCGTCCACGCGGTCACGAAAAAGCTCATCGAGCTTTCTGTAGAGGGGGCGAAAGTGATCGATCTTTGCCTCGAGGGGGACAAGCTCATTGAGCAGGGTACTGGCGCGGTGTACAACAAGGCCGTCAAGGGCGTGCGTGTGGCCAAAGGTGCGGCGTCTCCCTCCATAATTTAATGTCCGAGCGGCGTTTATTGACGCCTTTTTTTTTGCGAAGGCGTCGCGTTCCCCACCTCCATCTCGGTGAACAACACCGTCGCGCATTTTTCACCTCTCGCGTAAGTGCCGCTCTCGCCTCATCGAGGCGCTTGTCTCAAATCGCGAATTCCACTCATGCGGTCATCTGCCCAAAGATCCGATCCTCAAGCTGAACAAGTGCTTGCGAAGGACGACGTCGTCAAAATCCAGCTCGGAGCTCACATCGATGGATTCGCAGCCATCACAGCCGAGACCATCATCGTTGGCGCCGACGCCGAGCACCCAGCGACTGGCCGCCGCGCGGACGTCGTAAAGGCTGCCTACACCGCCGCTGAAGCTGCCATGCGCACGCTAAAGGTTGGCAACAAGAACTGGGCAGTCACCGAGATCGTTGCGCGCACCGCCGCCGCATGGGACTGCAAGCCCGTTGAAGGTGCAGTAAATTTCATCAAGACGCTGTCTTAGATCAATCAGATCTGATTTTTTCCATTAGGCATGCTTTCTTGCCAACAGAGCCAAAACGTCATCGACGGAAAGAAGCGCATCATTTTGAACCCCAGCGAGGGCCAAAAGCGCGACTTCGAGGCCGCGACCTTCGCTGAAGGTGAGGTGTACGGTATGGATATCCTGATATCGTCAGGCGAGGACGGCAAGGTGCGTCGATTGTCTGGTGTCATATAAGCTCGCGATCACCGATTGGCGAACCTCCTCCCTAATGATATCTAGGCTCGTCTCGAGGAATCCCGCACCACGATCTTCCAAAGAGATTCTACGTGACATATCAATTGAAGGCGAAGAACTCCCGCGCCGTCTTCACAGAGGTGCAGAAGAAGGCTGGCTCGTTCCCCTTCAACGTGCGCACTCTCGACGACGAGAAGCGCGCTCGCATGGGTCTCCAAGAGGCTGTCCAACACAGCTTGGTCAAGCCCTACGAGGTGATGTACGTATTTTAAGCTCTTTCTGTGGTCGTGATGCGCGATCTCAATTCATTTGGGACGTAGATACACTCCCGCTAATACCTTCGTTGCCGGATTCCACTTTCATCGCCCTCCTCCCTGGAGGACCATCACTCATCACCCACCCACCCATCTGGTACAAGCCCGAGTTGGTGAAGACTACCAAGGAGCTCGAAGATGAAGAATTGAAGGCCCTCCTCGCCAGGAACCTCCGTGAAAGCAAGAAGAGCAAGAAAAAGGCCAAGAAGGAGACCGATGGCGCTGACGAGGCCAAGGAGGAGTAAACCGTTTTTGAGTGATCCAACGGAAGTAACAAACGAACCTGATTCCAAGTAGGCTTACACTACACAACGATCTGTACCATTGATTGCATGTTCTGTCGCATTTTATTGAAACCCGAACACTATGCTGCTCTTTTTTGTGTACCTCCGGACCGAAATTCTCTATCGTCCGTACGACAAGATCTACGTTTTCAAGGAACGCGTTGAGTGTTAATCTTGCTAATCGGACAGTCAATGTGTGAAATGTCCTGGATGAACGTAGGGTAAACGCGCGATAGACGTCAAAAAAAACTCGGGCTCACGCAACGAGTTTGTCGTCTTGGAGTGAGAGTTCCCTTTTCACGGCGTGAGGCTGAAGCTCTGCGTCCACTTCGATGACCTGCCTTGCGATTGAGGCATGCTTGCTCGATGCGAAAGGGATCTCCACAGTTCTGTCGTGTTTTGCAGTTGGTAAATTTAGCCTTATTTCCTGGTTGTAACAGCCTTACATGGTGTGCCAGTCTTCATTGATTTGACTCATGGTGGTGGTGAATGGTCAAGCAAGCTTCGGGGTGTAATCATCTTATCCCTGAAGATCTTATCTTATCTGTTTCACTTCCCAAAATAGCTCACCAGCATCAACGCGTTCTCACGCGACTTTCCCCTCTCCCACTCATCCTTCTTTACTGGGTACTTATGACCCCCAGGTTGGCCTTATGACAGCTGTGAAAGTTGCTTGTAACTGAGTTTCTCCGTGAAATGTCCGATACACCTTTTCTACGCGTTATAAAATGAGGCCTATCCACTACCTCTCTATCGGATTCTCCTTCATCCAGCCATGCCATCCAACGGTGAAACCGACGCTATTCTCAAGAAATTGACGGTTCAGGATAAGATCAGACTGCTCACTGGTCTGGTAAGTATTGAATGCTGTCATTTACGCAGTAATTAACACCACGAAGGGTTGGTGGCATACGGAACCTGTTGCCAACCTCGATATCCCGTCGGTGCGATTCAGCGATGGTGTGTGGAATGCTTTGTTTCACCTCGAGATTTTTTTTGCGAATCATTAATCTCTAAGGTCCTAATGGTGCCAGAGGAACCAGATGTGTGCTCTTTTGCTCATACCTTCAGAGATCAAGTTGAATCTGATCAACCCCCCTCAGTCTTCAATGGCGTACCATCTAGTTGCTTCCCATCGCCCATCGGGCTTGGGTCCTCATTCGATGTCGACCTTGTCAAGAGAATTGGTGAAGCACTTGGCGACGAATGTCGCGCTAAAAGTAGGCGCATAGTTCTCAAGGATCTATCAGGACCTTTCTCATCATCCCGGGATTGTCAGGTACCCATGTATTGTTAGCACCCACTGTCAATACGCAACGCTCTCCCCTGGGAGGACGAGGATTTGAATCTTTCTCTGAGGACCCTCACTTGAACGGGACCGTGGCGGCGTCGTACATCAATGGACTTCAGTCGAAGGGTGTTAGTGCTACAATCAAGCATTTCGTTGCAAACGACCAAGAGTTTGAAAGGCAAGTTCTGGTAGTTCTTGCATGTTTTCTGTGAGTCTGATCACGTCATGCTATCCTTAGGTTTTCTATCAGCAGTGAGTGCCTTTCCTTCTGGATATTTTTGAAACAAGTTTAAGATATCTCTGAACAGGTGAGGTTAGCGAACGTGCACTTCGAGAGATTTACTTGAAGCCCTTCCAAATTGCTATCAAAAATGCCAACCCATGGGCTTTGATGACTGCGTAGGTTTACTTCTACAATCAATTGACTCTCGTATCATACATAAGGACAGGTATAATCGCGTAAATGGGATACACGCATCGGAAAACATTAAGTTGCTGCAAGATATATTGTTCAGGGTAAATTTATTCCTACTTATAATCCTTTGAACAGCTTTAATATCTTGCCACTAGGAATGGGGATATCAAGGTCAGGCTGGAAAACATTGTTCATAATCTAGTACTCAACCTTTTTAGGTCTCGTCATGAGTGACTGGACCGGTGTCTACAGCACAGCGGAGAGTATCAAAGCAGGAGTGGATTTGGAAATGCCGTTCGTAGTGTCTCTACCTCTGTTCATGTGCAACATCTCATATGTTTACACAGCGGCCCTTCTGTCATGCGCGGACAAGCTGTGCTGAGAATGCTCGTGGCTCAAAAAATGACTCTTGGTGATATTGATAAACGCGTTTCGAATGTCAGTACAATGAGATATCTTTCCTTCTTCATTTCTTCATTTCTTAAATTTTCTTTAGGTCTTGAAATTAGTTCAGCGCGCCAAAGATTCTGGAATCCCATTTTCCGGTCCCGAAGGCTCAGTGGACACCCCGGAACTACGCAAACTCCTACGTACTGCGGCAGCTGATTCTATCATATTGCTCAAGAACGACAAACAAATCCTTCCCCTCAAGGATACATGTAAGAAGATTGCCGTCATTGGCCCGAATGCGAAGGTCGCTATACCTTCAGGAGGCGGGTCGGCTGGTTTACTTCCCACCTATACGGTATCGCCTCTTCAAGGCATCAACGAGGCAGCCAAAGATATCGGCGCAGAGGTCAAGTACGCGATTGGGACGCCGTCGCATAAGTACCTCCCTGGCCTCGAGCGACATATCTGGCAAGTGGACGGTACACCTGGGGCTCTTATTGAATTTTGGAACGAGGCGCCGACGCCTAATTTTATTTCTGCCTCGCAGGCTTTCTCCGATCCATTACCTCCTCCCGTTTGGACCACCCCTACTCTTAGTTCGAACTGGACGCCGAGAAAGTTAACACCCTCTGTTGGATGCGTGTAAGTGCATATATCAACAACAACAACATTATGATTTACTTCCTCTTTGAACACAGTATTCCGCCAAATTCAAGCCAGACGAAGACGGCGACTGGGAACTGGGCCTGAACTTCACCGGCCACGCCAATCTCTTCATCGACAAGAAACTGGTCATCGAATTCGTGCCAACATCGGCAAGTATCGACGGCTTCAATGCCCCAGATGTACGCGCGGTAGTCAAGGACCTCAAAGCTGGCCAGGAATACGACTTCGAAATACGAACATCCAATGCCTTCTTCGCGTCTGCGGGTATAATACCGTTCCCGTGTTGGGGCGTCCTGAGAACTGGTGCGACCAATATTATCGACGCTGATGTCGCTATGCGAGAGGCGGCTGCTCTTGCAAAAGAATCTGACGGTTCGTCCATTTCCTATGAGCAATGGTATCATTCTGACCCGTAATATTTACAGTGGTGGTGCTGGTGATCGGATTAAATAACGAGTATGTATACTGGCCCGACTGGCTTCAGACATACTGATCTTTGGAGGATCATTTTCCTAGTTGGGAGACCGAAGGTACTGATCGTCAAGACATGGAGTATGCTGGTATTTCTAATATTCCGTTGAAAAACCAGCTGATGGACGTGCTGCAGACTACCTGGCCGCACTAATAATCTTGTGTCGGAAATATTGCGAGCAAACCCCAACACAGTCGTCGTCAATCAATCTGGGACGCCTGTCAACATGCCGTGGGTCAATGACGCTACTACGCTCCTACAGGTCGGTCGGTCTTTGTTGTCTACATTATTTGGTCTGGTCTCATTTTTTGCAGGCTTTCTATGGCGGAAATGAACTCGGAAACGGCTTAGCTGACGTTCTCTTTGGACGAGTAAACCCATCTGGAAAACTTGCGTTGACATTCCCGTACGCTTGATTTGGTCTATGTTTTCTTTCCTGGCACTCATGAAAATGCAGAATTCGCCTTGAGGACAGTCCATCCTTCCCGTCGTATGGGGACAAAGGGCAGGAACTTGGAAAGATATACTACAATGAGGCAAGTTTCTTGACTTTGACAATACGGATATTTTTTTTCTTCCACAGGGCATTTTCGTTGGATATCGTGGGTACGAAATACGCAAGCTCGCTCCCTCTTCCCGTTCGGATTCGGACTCTCGTACTCCAAGTTTGAATACAGCGAGCTCGAAACCACTGAAGTCTCGCCGACGGGCACTTCCAGGTGTTTTTCAACGTCAAGAACAGCAGCAAGTAGAAGGGCGCGAGGTGGTACGATTACGTTTCCGACCCTCAATCATCTCGTCCTCGTCCGATCAAGGAACTCAAGGCCTTCACCAAAGTTTATCTGGCCCCAGGAGAAACGAAAGTGTCACGATTAAGTTGGACCGAGAGGCTTTGGGCTTCTATAATGAAGTGGACATGTGCTGGGTGGCGGAGGGTGGAAAATTTGGGATTATGTTGGCGCTTCCTCGACGGATATTAGGCTGAAGGGAGAGGTTGAATTGAAGGAAACATTCACTGGACGGGTTGTAATTGAGTTGCATAAATTTGTGTGACATTTACATACGACTGAAAGACGATGTATTTCTGAGATTACAATTTAAATTCCAATGTCAATGTTAAGCAAGATGTTAGGGCGGTCCTGTTGAACATAAATTCAGAATGATACTATACAAGAATGCAAATTCCACCATCACAAACAGTACAAGAAATATATTACAGGATATAAGCATTGGTATCGTGGTGTCCACCATCTTGATCTAGTGGCTATCTGTGCCAGGTTGTCCATCGACGTACCCAATCCTATCCTTTGCCTAGACAGAAGGAGCAATTAAAGTTATAAACAAATTACTTGAGGGAACCAGATCCGCTCCTCCGTGATCAAATCATTGTCAATACTCGGTAGGACCTCCAGCGTGGTGCCTCCAGATGGCACGACCTCCCAAGTCGTCGGCGAGTTTCCGATGCACAAGCACAGATCTTCCGGAAGGTGTTGTCCATACTCTGCATTGAAATGTGCTCTGACCCGGTCCTCCTCTGCAACATTGCCGTCAGATAAGCAAGTGAAGGGGCACCGGAGCAGAATGCACCTTCCGTCATAGATTCCAATTGTCTCGTCATGCCCTCACTATATTCTCTGCGGCCTCCCGATATTGCCGTCTACGCGCGATTTCTAGTAGGAGCTTGTTGAACGCCATCCGATATGCGACGTATTGTTCGTGCAATTGCTCAAGGGTTGTTAAGTGCAGATGTAGAGCGTCTAGTTCTTCCAATGCCTCTGCCTGTGTAATTGAAAATATGTTTATGCTGTGCTCTCAACTGAAAGAATATGCACATACCTCCACAGACTCTTGCATTGTGAGCATTTCGCCCATAATTTCTCCTAGTTCGTCGAGGTCGTCAAGGACAGTGGTGAGGTGTTCAATGTCCTTCTCTAAGTTGTCCTTTGTAGTGGATAGCTGGTCACTAAAGGGATCCAATTAGAAAACAGCGAATCTACTAAAGAATGATATTCGGAGCACTCACTGATATCCTTGAACAGCATGTGCACTTTCCTCAAGTTCGGCCATAATTACGGGCAGCTCCTCCGTATCCCTGTTCATGACTGTCCAAATTATCAGCACAGAAACTAGGGTTCTGATCGATTCAATGAACGCACTTTGCCAATCCTCCTCAGCGAAGACCTCTCCACTTTCCATCTCCTTCAAAGCATTGGCCATATTATCGTAATGACTTGCAAGATTCTCCAAAATAGAAGCCATGGTGTTGACGCGCCCTTCCTGCACTACGATGAGATTTTGGGTAGTCGATAACGCGCCTGGGTCATCTGGTTCTGGGAAAGGCAGGGAGGCTTGAATAGACTGGATTGTCCTGGTGAGGGTTTCTGGGTAGTCGTCTGTTCGTCTTATGATTGCCTGTGAATCAGGGGATGCTGATCAAAACAATGGTTATGGGAGCAGGGTAGAAACGCAGAGAAATGGTATGAGACGTACGTCTAGATTTGAGCGGTCGCTTTCTATCATGTCCAATGCGTCTTCAATAGCTTGATCATCCACGAAATCCCGCAATGTTTTCCAGTGTCTCCGATCTTCTTTTCGAGATTTGGTGGCTGGGATTTTGGGCATAAGCGTGCATTCGAATTGAGGTTGTAATCAAGAAGGGAACCAGCTGCATACCTTTCCCAATAACCCTTGATGCGGTCATATCCTCCCCGTGTTTGCGCTGGGATCCATTCCGCCGCAGTGTCGCTGAAGGGGAGATGGGAGATGTTGATGGACGCCCGTACCCATAGCTAGTCGACGCGCCGTTGGCCTTGCCATTGCCAATTGGGCGACCTTGATGCACTGGGCTCTTGCTCTGACTGTTGGGCATCTTCGTCGACAATTTATCGCCCATGGAATCCGGCTCGATGTCGAACGGATGCTGGCTGCCGAAGAGCGACGAGTCTACGGAGGATTCGTGGAAATCTGGCGGCACCACTTGTGCCCCAAGAGCTTCGAGAATCTCGTCCAGTGCATCAGTGCGCTTGGTGCGCGTTGTATCCCACTCCTGTGCTATATGAGTACACGATGAGCAACATTAGACGCGTAGAACGACGTACATGTAGTTGTTTTGATAGGTAGGTCCGCTTCTCCTCAATGCTCTTCGCAACGCTCGCAGCAAGCTAATGAATTAGAAAGTTAGCCAAATATCCAGTGTCAAGTCAACCGCGATAGCTTACTTTGAGTTGTTCAACAACAACCTCTATAACCCATCGAACTTTGGCATCCAACGCGAGGACGTCAATGGCAGTCTGCGCGGACGCGTGGGATGCCGAATGAGCCTCTGTGCATAGCTCTTCGCCGTGCTGGAGCGCTTTCTTTGATTGAAGAACCAGAGAGGCGAGGTGCGGTTGGTTCATGGAATCTGGCAAGCTACTTATTCTCTCTAGGGGCGTAGCGGCTACAGGAGTCGGGGCCAACGGTTGAAACACGGGCGAAGTTCCCGGAGTCGCCATTTATATGTTAGACAGTCAACTGTTGAAGGGGAGATGAATGAAGGGCGCCTTTAATCGGTTCTTGACTATTGAAGCAGTCGGTCAAGTGCTAAACCTGAGGCTGCGAGTCAAGGTGACAGTACAGTACCTCTAAATATACACGGATCACTGAACGGGCCGTCACCTCGTCACCTGGTGCCATTTCCAGGCAAGGCGGCTCTCGCAGTGCTTCGAGCATGTCAAGTTAATATAAGTATTCACTAGGACAACACTAGGAAGTCTTGAATGTCTTCCACTTTAAGCTCTTGGCTACTATCTTTGCCACCACATCAGCAGGCTAACAATTTACTTGTTTACTTTTGGCTGCTTTTCAGCTTTTCTTGAATTCAAAATAAGTTGAAAAGTGAATAAGTTAAAAAGCGCACTAGCTACTTGAGGATCTGAGCAGCACGAGTGCGCACAGCGAAAGCAAGACAAAGACAAAGCCAAGTACTTATACCTCTGAGAATGTGCACGGACCAGGGTGGGTATAATGTGAGTCGTGATAACCAAACTTGGACTACGTGTCACTAGTCACTAGGTACTCTCGTTTGCTCGCTCCCACCATCATGACCAAACCACGACACGTCGACACCAGGTTGTAGGACCCAACCAGACACACGCATGGACGACAGAAACGATGGACAGTGCAAATGGGAGGGGATCCATGACAAGGCAGATGATTAGGAGGTACGTGGTTGAATTGTCCATTTCCGCTCCGACGGTACTAGACCGCAATGCGCAGGCCATCTGGCAGCTTCCAACCCCCCCAACATGGGACCTTAGTGAGTTCTTCCTCATTGGAGGGATGTGAGCAGTGGGCCAGCATTACATTTAGGACTAAAGATACACGTCTCACAGATGTGTGAGAGAGACAGGGGATTTGAACTGTGGCGAGCAGATCTTATTGTTGCGTAAGCAAGCTCACGATTACGTTCAAATCGAGTCTGGTTTGCATTCTGTTTACTTTTGCGTATATTCACATTTGTCGACTTGAAAGCATAGAATAATTTCCCGATATCACAGTTTTACGTAGTTGTTACTTTTGACTTCATCACTTTTTTGTCGCTTTTTCGCTTTTTTCCCTATTTCAAAATACCCAAAATGACGGCCGCTTTTTCAAAAAAGGGACCTGGGTTTTTTTACTTGTTCCTTTCACGCTTTTGGCCGCTTTTTACGGTTGCACAACCGGAAAAAAGTTAAATGTTAAACTCCTGATGCAAGACTGCTGTATATCTAAACTTGAAACTCTAAGCTTGTTGACGGCCTAGAACTACTGAAGTTGCACTGGTGTCTGATTTTCGACACCATCACACACCATCTCGGACTCATGTTCGACTAATGTGTCTCCGGAGAGGGCGTAAAGGTGAGTTTGGAATATCGTTGGTGCTACATTGTACCGTTCGTACTACTTACACTCTAAAGCAGAGAGATTTCCTGGAGATAAAATGATGTCCGTTTCGTATCACCGATAGCGATGGTCCTTCAGCATAGAGATATAGATTTCAAACTTCCTTCTCAGGCCCTGCTTCATAGGATTGATGTTTAAAGGTACCCTTGACAGAATCGCTGATCTTCGAAGCTTTATGCTCGAGACCACGGCCAATCCACGCAACGTTCCGCACAGCTTTCCACTGCATAAGCCCTCGATGCTTGTGATGCAGCTCGCCCTGCTTCTTCCTAAAGTCCTTGAACTGGCCCGAAGCCCCCACTTTCACCGATAAACCATCCGGCTTGGACGCATTTCCATTTTCGTCCTCGCCAACGGAATCTTCATCCCCGAAGACGAAGACGAACCATCTGCCTGGCTTTCTTCATCCTGCAACTTCTGGCTTTTGGCTTGCACGGTCTCCACATAATCGAGGACTTCCATGACGTCTGCCATATTCTTGTCGTGGTCCGCCATATCTTTGTGGTACCCACTCAAACCAGGCCAAAAGCGGACCGTCAAATTTAGAGTGCCAACTTGCTTGCTGGCACTCGCCACCGCGTTCTTCTGAGCATGCTCGAGAGCGCCATCGGCGTTTTCGTATACAGGTAGCGACAGACTGAGACTTCGTTATCCGGGATCTCTTTTCAGCCAGAGCGCCGCGAATGCTGCAACCGGGTCTGCCCCAACGGCGTGTTTTCGCAGTTGTAACATAAGACACGATGCGTATCGCTTCTTGACGGCCAGTCGGATGGGTTTTCCTTTCTTTGAGGTCCATCCATCGCCGACATCTTTCGGGACCATCTTGCCTTTACCGCAAGGCGTATGGAAGAAGAGCCTACAGGAATTGTACTCCTGAGGGAAGCCGGATGAAGGTTTTACGTCTGGTGAAATCTCAATAGTGCCTACATCCCATCCAAGAAGGCGCTTGGGCAACTGGAGCTGGACACTGCGGAATACGAGAGAAAGGCGCAAGCGACCATATCCAATGCCGCCAACAAGTGGAAAGGAGTCGGTGAGTTCTGATCTGTGCTTGAAGACATCCCGGAGGGGAAGAACGACGAAGCCAATGATAGGGTTCACTTCATGAAGCCTGTCATCCCGCACAGCAATGATAATGTTGGTAGTCCGCCAATCCCGAATAAACTTCTCTGTGCCTGCGGCGAACTGGAAAGTAAAGATAAGGCGTCAGTTGGTGACCGCATTCAATCACAAATAGACGTACGAAAGGATTGTCGCTCTTCATCTTGGTCCGTGTCTTATACACCCGCTGCTCATTAAGAATTACGGTGCAATAAGAGCTCGGTAGATCCTCATCGTCCTCGTCCTCGTTATCTTCACGCACGCCACTATCCTTGATTTTTTCAATTTCAAGGCCGCTTATCTGCTCGATCTTGACAGAAAGAATTCCACTGGGCCATTCGGATGTCGGTTTCGATGTCGCCACAAGTTCGTCCGTTTTCTCTTTCATATCTTCTTTTTTTGACTGCTCTATTTCGTCGTCCTGGGTCTGTGCGCCTTTCGTCTTGGCCTCTCGTAATTTCTCCTCTGCTTCTATATCGATCTTCCTGCGTATTTCGCTCGCATCCTGGTGTTTATTCTCCACATGTTGCTCAAAAGTAGTTTTTTCGAAGTAACCGCACTCCCAGAGGAGAGTTCCTGGACAAGGGTTGCCACTTTCCTCAACAAGCCCGTCATGACGAGGGCACATGCAGTTGAGCGAGAGCTCGTTGCTCATAATATCCTGGAGGCTTAATTCGACATTGCCCATGAGGTCATCTACTGTGAATCGATCTGTCACAATCCCTTCAGTACTTATTTTGCTTTCGAGTATCAAAGAACTTACCGGAGTCCCAGACCTGCAACTGTAATCCTTCCTGGCCATTTAATTCGGATGGACCTACAAGAAGCGCCGTTGTTTCTTCCCAGACAGGGTCAGCACCAGCAATAATTCTGAAGGTGCTATCAGCAAGTGGACGCTTAATATTGTTGCACCAGAATCATACCTCGTAGACCATAGCGGCTTCCCCCACTTGCTCCAACCAAGAGTGACGTACAAGTCGCCATTCTTTCCATTGTTACTCTTCAAGAGAGCTGTACCACCGCGACATCCTTCTACACGTCTGACGGTGACGATGACTACGCCTGCAGCGTCTGTGTCCATCTTCGGGCGGCCCATGAGGAGGGTCTTCAAGTCGATGGTCAGACTTCGAGGAGCGACGTACTCCTCAGCAACCAGATTAATACTTTTTTGTATCCAGCTCGATAATCCCGGGACATCCATCACATTCAGAAAATTCTTGACGAGGGGTGTGCATTTCAGAGTGACTTTGGGCAATCCAAGCAGCGTCACAGTCATCAACGACACAAATGGCGGGTTCGGCGTGAGCTGGATGCGCACTCGCACAGTAGCCAGGAAGCCAGTCAACTCCACCCATACAGGCACCTTTAACCCACCAGCGACCCAGAACTCCACCAGCAAGTGTGCGTTCGCCGAACGCCCACGCATACCACTGACGGTGGTCTCTTTCGCGCGATATGCGACAGCGACTTCCATGTTGACGAAGTCGCCTTCCTCGGCTTTCATCCCGTCCACGTCCTGTGCGGCAGATCCTGCATCGAGGAGACGTATGCCGAGGATGCGCACCGATTCTGAGCCTTGCCCGATGTCTGCGACGCGTACTCCGCGGACCAGCTTCGGAAGCGTGGCTTGCATAGTATCTTCTAGCATGTCGGCCACGCCTATGAAGAGAGACGGGTTGACAATTGGCCATACGGAGTTGAGGAATGAGTTCAGCCAGTTGGCTGATTCCGCCATTTGCTCATCTTTGTGTGGCGAAGAAGGCTGTGTGGTATTCCATAAATACTTTCATTTCATTTAACGAAGAAGATAAAGAAACGTACTGATTTCTGGGTATCAGTTTTCTCGCTTTGAGTTCGTCAGGAAATTCTGTAGACTTTTGGTAAAATCCAAAGAGCATTCCCGCCGAACCAACGAGAAGGCCCAATGCACAACAAACGAAAGGAAGCAGGAAAAATTCCAACACGCTGATACCAAAAGTCTTGCCTCTGAAAACGCGACGGAATATCAACCACAGGATCACAAAAAAAAAGAGCCTACAGCGGCAGAAACAGCAGAAACAGCGCTTGACTGCACTCGAGCTCTGCGTTGGTCTCCAATCGGGTCCTCCCACCAACTCGCATTGACTGCCTCCCGCACAACATTCTCCATATCATATGCCGCGCATTGCTCTCCTCTTTGCTGTTGGCGCCTCGCTGCGCTTCGAATTTCTTCTCCTCCGCAGCGTAGGCGGTGGAGGTATCCTCTCGAGCTCGACTGTATCCGTATCATGGATAGTAAGAGGTAGATGGTGATTGGGTCCGTCACCTCCCGTTCGTTGGTTCGGTGCGTTTCGCCATCTTCTGGTTTCGGAGTGCTGGATTCTGACATAGAAGTCTTTAGCGGATGGTGGAGGGATATATGAGAAGGAAAATGCGTACATACCAAGCCGAAGTTAAGTATCAGACATGGAGTGCCTTGACGTCAGTGTCCTACCCCACATTCGGACTTAACCCTTGCTTAACCCATCAAAGTTGGGCGTAAAATGTGAAGAACTGATTTTGTCTGTCCAGGGTACCCTCCAAAGTCGTAAAAAAGGTCGCATTCAAGGTCTTCAAAGAGTTAGCCGAGCAGTCGAGGCGCTCTGAAGCGTTTGACAAGCGAAGTTGGAGTTAGGCAAGAATCTTCAGTCGGGCCCAAGTTGGGCCCAAATTAAAACATCATCGTTCGTGACATGTGTCATGTGACTCAGCGCGCTCTGTGTCTCTCTGCTTGCAATTGCTCTCTGCGTCGAACGGCTTGGGAGGCGTGCAGAGCGTTGTATCCGTCCATCCATGCGCCACGTCTGAACGTTAGAATACTCCAAAAAAAATTTATTTTCTTCAAATTCTAACGACGGCGCTTCCGAGTCATTGCGCGTTTCTGGAATCTCGATAGCTTGCTGTGTATTGGCCGCCATCCTAGTCTCAGTTCCCGATTTCTCGAAATCCTAGAGAGCGCTAAAGCGCTAAATCTTTGCCTTATCTCTCTTCGGAAAACGCCCAACACTTTATTTGCATAATTTTTTCAAAAGCCAGCGCGGACTCGGTCACGCTCGAAGCGTCGACGTCATGCTAATTATTTTCCCTTCTTGGTTCTATGGTCGCATTATCGGTAACCTACGACCCCAGATGGATAGGCCAATCGCTGCCTAAACAAGTCGTTCGTAATACCTCCTATTAGCTCATGATACGATGCTTCGCCCTCTCAGAGCTGTGGCCGTAGCTTCGCCCGAAATTTGGGTCGGTATCTTCATACTTTCCCGACAAGCATGCCCAACTGTATCTCCGAGAGCACGACAATACGCTGCTGCGCGTGTCTGACTAGTACTCCGACCATGTAATTGGTACAACGATGCAAGCTGGGCGAGTACCTGACATATCACGCATTGCTGCGCTGATAGTTGCACAAGCTTGCCAGTGAACTTGCTTCAAATAGCTTCAGATATGAATCCGGAAATTTCTATGATCGCCACCATCCAGTGCACAACACCCCAAGAGACATATAGTATATCGCACTGGGTTAATAGGATTTAATAGGATTGATATTCTGGAGTTTTGAACGTGAGCTGAAACGACAAGGCAGTCTCCGGAGATCGATACGTTTATTGAAGGATCTCACTTTCTACGGCCAATGAAGAAACATGGAAACCATCGCAACCCAAGCCCGATCATCTCAATCTTTCTTCGTCTCCTTCACTTCCGGATTCTTATCTTCGGATTCAGGATTTTGTTTCGTGGCGTCTTCGTCGTCGAGGTCGGGTTGAAGTTTGTGAGGATCGTAGATGATGGATTCGAGATGAGCAAGAGCCGCCTGCGAGTCGAATAGAACGCGGGATGGGGAAAGAAAACAAATAAAACGTGATGTCTAGTAGGGTGCATATCGGTTATCATTGATGAAATCACTGCGCACCCTCCCGACTTCACTGAGCTCCTCGTTCTCATCTCCGTTGAATGTTTCGAATTTAGATTCATCGACGTCGATAAAGGCGTCGTCGAGATCATCTTCTTCATCCCTTGGGTCTGGATGGAGGGCTGCACATTCTGACAGTGCTTCAAATATAGGGTTCACTACATCGGTGAAAACAGTCAGGTTAATGAGGGGAAGAGATGAGTTCAATCGCGTACGCGAATCTGAATTTTGAGGAACGATCGTCAGTTCGCGCATATCGGTGATGGCGTCGTTGTCTGCGGCCCCATTTTCTGTTCCATAGTTTTCGTCGAGTTGACAGTATATCGATGGTTGAGGTCCTGCACGAGAAATCGCGTGCAGTGTGATGGCTGGATATTGAATTTCAAAACCAACGCCTGTTGTTGAGATGAACGCAAGTACACTGTCAAGCAGTGAGTGCCTTGTATCAAGGGGCAACATGTTCGTCAAATGCGAACCTTGTCAAAACATATAGCGTCCCTTGGATCGCATTTTCAGTTGAGAGATTCTCAAGGGGTGGGTCGAGCGTTATTGAGACATTTTCTTCCTTGTACTTGATCACTGGCGGGATATCATTGAAGGAAGTCGGTGTCGATCCCACGAGCGCTGTATGCTCCTCCTTGCTCACGAATTTTGGGACGGCGTCAATGAGTTTTACAGAAGGCATGGAGGTTGAGATCAAGATGAATTTAGAAACCGAGTATAGGGTTAGGACCTGATTATTAATTGCACAGCCACGGATGGCCTTGCATGTGCCGAGTCAATGTGCCGTGGCTGCTGATACTAATCATCTCTTTTCTTCTCAACCACATCGTATACCATGGCTCCTCAAGATCCCCAGGCAGCCGCCCTCTTGGCCCACGTCCTGTCCCAGATTGAGACCAATGTCAATTTCCTCGCTTCCCAGAAGTACATCTCGCAAGCAGACGCATCAGTCATCCTGACCAAGCTCCCGAATGCGAACACCAGCCGCTCTCCTACTGGCATTTCTGCTCTCACAAACCGGATGTCCAACATGATGCGCCCCACCCCTGCGGCGCGCTCTACACTTCCTCAAGCGAAGGCTCTATGGGCGTATTCTGGGGATGTAATTATATCACATCCTTGCTGTCTTTATCGAGCGCTCATGAAAGGATTTGGTTAATAGGACGACGATGATCTCTCTTTTGGTGTGGGTGATATTATTGAGATTATAGAAGAGACGAACGCGGATTGGTGGACTGGACAGTTCCGCGGGAAGCGAGGCCTATTCCCATCCACCTATGTGGAAAAACTAGCTGCGCCTGCGGACAACCCTGCGCCAGCGCCGGCTCCCAGGGCCTACAAGCCTTTTGGTGCCGCATATCATGGCGTCAATACCCCTCCCCCTGCTGGCCAGGGGGTCAATAATGTTGGCCTTCAAGAGGCACCGGGAACTGAGGCCAAAAAAGACAAGTTTGGACAGTACAAGAATACCGTGAGTCCAGAAGATCACCTTCACTCCATATTGTTAACCAACCTCGTTTCAGTTGGCCCATTCCGCCGTTGGAGGTGTTGGATTCGGTGCAGGTAAGCATGCAAAATATTCAAGGGCCTCATCAGAATTCTTCAAAATAACGCTGCGTGTACAGGTTCTGCTATTGGTGGTGGTCTTGTTCGCGCTATTTTCTGAGTCAGATACCACATATACCCATATTTTTTATCACAATGGAAAGGATGCGCATGCAGTGTAATGGATACTTCCATCCGGGTGATATGTATTTGATATAAATAACTGCCGTTAGAAATCCAGCTCGACTGGGCGGTTCTTAAGTGCGATTAACCAAATTAGTCAAGCTATGTTTTTAGCTTTGGGTATTTATATGCTTTGAGATTAGAATGTACCTCGAATTCGCAGACTGCGTGTAAATTGAATGTATTGCAATTACCCTCTTCAGAAGGGAAGGCAAGCACTGATTGATATCCACCAACATCAATTTTTCAAGCGCTCATGTCCGCCTACGATATGTATCTTGGAGAGTTGACATGAAATGTCAAATCCTCTAAAAATATCCACGATGGATCCTAAGCTAATAATACGAGTACCTAGTAGAGCTTTAGACTCATTTGATTTTAAATCACCCAAGCTCGGGGTCGTTCGAGTGCCGGAAACCAGCGAATCCAAGGGAGTTAGGCTGATAAGTATGTCAGAAAATAATCCGCAGTCGCAAGCTGTATATATCATATTCGAAGCACCAGACACCTCGTCTAAGACAACGAGGCTCTCGGCGACAGCAGTATGGCGAGACTGCTGCTATTGTCGGCTGTACTAGGCGCAAGACGATGGAGATGCCTGAGCAATATTCCATATCTTTCGCGCATGGTTGGAGCAGGCGCAGCATGTTTGCGAGTGGCATAAGTGGTCAGGCAAGTACGTTGGGAAGTCTTTGACAGATCGACAGGGTTTCCATGACCTGCGTGGCTGAGTTTGTTGAACCTCAGGGATTAAGATTCCAAGCGTATCTGACTAACGGAGGAGGCAGTGGAGCTAGGTCGATTATTGGTGCCTCTACAGCCAAGGGTGCTGAACGCGACTCAATATGCGGAGACGATCATGACTCTGAACTGTGCCAACTTCGGAGTAGTCCAGACACGAGTCAGAAAACGCGTTGCAGTTGAGACTTGCAGGTTTATGGCAGTACATTGGATTCATCAATATCAGATGGATTTTTGAGCGTTGTCGAATTCCATGCAGTTTCCATCGCCGTGAAAAAAGTTCGCGTTGCGTCGTCGCGTAGGTCTTCGGTGTGTAGTGAAAAATGGGATGGGTAAGTCGACCAAATGATTCAGAGTCATCGAGCATGACCGCAGACATTAAACAGAGAGGAGTCAGCCTCAAAAAAGGCGGTGTGGAAAGAGGGACGGACAGAGACCTCCGAAGTTAGCTCCGCTCAAAAAGTGATCCGGAGTATGAAATGGTGTGCGAACGTTTTGATCCGCATTTCAATTCTTCCATCTGTTCTATGTTTGTGTCCCCTCTATGTACAGGATTTTTTTCTACACCTGAATTGCAGGAACCTGATATTTGCTCCACTTGTACTTTTGGTATTCTCGGGTTCTCAGCCATGGGAAAGCTTTGGAGGCTCTGGCCACCCCAAATACCTCACCTTGGACAAGAATCACCAAATCAAGCTGAGCGCCCAACAGGATTTCAAACGCGATCAACAACTTGGGCTACTAGGCTGTGGGTTTTGAAGATCGATTTTCTCTCTGACCGCACTGCAAACCAATACAATTTGCATTTATCAACACACCGCACTCTTGATCTCTGCGTGTTGGCAGCTTGATAGACAGTGACTTCCATTGCGACTGGCCCTTCAGCGCTCTGCTCACAGTGCCAGAAGTTTAGACCCATGTCCTACTCGTCTCTGTGACTCGGACTCTTCTTCCTACAGTAGTTGAATGACTAGGTGCGGTGAATGGAAATCCCAACTAGGGCACCGCTCGCTTCACATCATTTTGGACATTTTGGTGGGCATTGTACCAACTCATTTTTTCATTGGCTTTGGGCTGAAACTATGTACGATCATTCCTTTATCCATGCCAATCATATCATCGGATTCATAGGTTACGCCTGTTGTAGCTCAGATGATGTTGCAAATCCTGGAGATTACTGCGCGTAAATTTGCATAGTTGGCTCCTCAGTCTATCAGCGTGGCCACGGGGACGCTGGATCTTTGTATCCGGACGAACACCCGATATCTTCGCTCCAAATTTTCCTTCTGTTATCTCCGAGCTGGATTCCTAACCTCGAGACGAGCCTACCTTCTCCGCCCACGTCACTGAGTACATGTCAGAGTGATTCTGCCTAATCAACGGATCACCCACTCACAAATTATCTGTGTCTCTGTCTTCAGTTGGCCGTTTTCGTGACGTTTCATTCTGACTCGACAACAGTTGTGTAGGATGTGGTGGGAAGGGGCGTTCCTCCTGTATATAAGCTGGACCTCAGAACGCTGGTATGGACATCATCTTTCTACTACTCAAATCGTCTACACCTACCTTACCATCTACACCCACTTTCTCATCTACGCCTACCTCATCCCTACTCAATAGACCTTCTCACCATGTCTTCTCACAACAACCCCTATGCCCAAGCCGGCTGGCCCAACTCACACAATCCTAACTATGTGAACAACCCCTCATACGGCCAACCCTCCCTGCTGGGTGCTCTGCCTACTCAATTCGACGTCCCTAAAGAAATAGCTATTGGCGCAGGTCCTCTGCAATTCCGACTCACACACCCGCCTTCAGGCTTCCCTAGCATTCTGAACAGCAAGATATGGACACAAAGGGAGGTCGCCTACATCGAGGTCGTTACAGACCGAAACACGACTTACTTCCGCAACCTGTCCAATAATAAATGTATTGCGTCCATTGAATGGGGTGTCCATCCAATGGTCTGGATTAATGGAGGCGCTAATTTCTACGCGACGCAGTGGCTGGTCTCCCAACCTGATGGGTGAGCTAATTTTGGAAATTAATTGAACGACGAGAGGCGCTAACTTTTCAACAGTAGCAGACTCGTTAATGCAGGAGGGAGAATATACAAATGGATGCGTAGGGACAATCAATTTAAAGTGAGCCAGGCATTTTCCCTTCGAATTCGTAGTGATTCGATTCTAATTCACGCCACAGTTATACAACGCCCAGACGTCGATGAAAATCGCTCAAGTACACTGGGACCATCACTTCGTTACACTGCTCCCCTTGGACTCGGAAGCGGTTCGAGTAGGCATGATGGAACTAATCGTTTCCACCGTCCTACTCCAATCAGGTAGACTTGCTTGAACTTGTCTGCCTGACCGGTTCCTCCTGCGTTTACCTTATCTACACTTTAACCTATTTATTGCATTGGTTAGTATATTTATATCTATCGATCCGAGAATCACTCGCATTATATGTACTATCATCGATTCATCACTAATTCTCTTGCATCCATATGTTGTATAGTATTGTGTTGTATTTTTATTATTTATGCCATACTAGTAGCAGTTATAATACATTGTAGCTATATTTTTAGTTGGAAATATTGGCCACAGGAAATCAAGGAAACTGCCAAAATGCTGAACGGTAAGGCAACTCCCACTAGCGTCTCAAAAGCAAATCAGTCCAGCGAGGTTCTCCCTAGCAACATGGTAATTTCTCTATGTTTGCGCAGCCACTCCGGGAAGGTAGCTTCGGGGCCTTCCTGGGTTGTCGGATCTCGATCAGATAGTTCGCGAAACGATCAGTGTCCCGTAACGATATCTATAAGATTTGTTAGTTGAACGGTGTTCCTTTGCAAAGGTGATAACTCACAAGTAATTCACGTGATGCTTCGCAGTTTCTTCTCCTTGACCGTTCCTTTCTCACATGCTTCGACCTTTAATTTATAGCTAAGGAGAGGGATGGAGTCAGTGATGAAGTGCAGGTGATCTAAGGAACAAACAGACTCGTATATCGCCTCCGTAGATTTTGCACATCTTGCATCAAGTCGATAGCTCGGTCTGTCAGTCGCTTTGCTATTTTTCCATGCGAAAGGACGCCGACAAGCTGAAGGATTGTCTTGTACTCGCCTACAATGAAGTTCAAAAATTGTCAGTCTCCCACATCTCCATAAATATTTTTATTTACAGACGTACCAGCGAGATATACCTCTTCCTCCGAAGGGCCATCCATAGCGTCATACATGTCCAAAGCAACTGTATCTTCCACGATAACTTCATTCATGTTAATGTCCCAGTCCAATGTAGAAGAGACAAGGCAAGCTGAAATCATCCCGGTGGTTGTCCTTCCTCGACCCATTTGACAGTTGAAGATAAAGTCGCCTGCCTCAGGTATACCTTTGCGCACCCTATGAAGTAATTGGGAAAGGGCGTCAGGGAGCGGCGCTTGTTCATCGGTCTGTAGAGCAACTGTGAGCCAGTCGGGTCCATGTCAAAATGGATCAAACTTACAATTGCAATGCGACCGTAATCAATCTGCATTAATAGAATTAAGTAAGTCATTTTTAGTAATTTTTTTATGTTAAGCAATAAGCAAGAACACGTACTCGATATCCTTGTTTCGCGACAAGGTCAAAGACGTCTCTCGGCGTCATGATTTCCTCTTCGGATACAACTTCCCATATTGGGATAATGGAAAACACTCCAGTTCTTTCCTCTACTTCATCATGAAGGAGAATACGTCCCTTTCCTTTCCGCAATTCCCGCAGAATATCTTTCTTAAAATTGCTCTCCATGCTTTCCACAATAGCCGTAGTTACACCCGTAGCTCTAGAGTCTAAATAAGAAATTGAATGTCGTTGAAGCAAAATAAGGTACTTACTCGACGTTTTCAAGCGGGCGATTAACCAATCTCAGTACGTGTGGTCGCCCGGCGACATAGACAACGGGTTCCTTTTAACAATATTGGGTATATAAGAAAACTCAATATGCATGGAATTTACCTCGCGCAAAGAGGTCCAATAGACCTTATTCTCTCCGCCAGGTCCGGCGCCCACGCGCTCGAGTGCTCGTTTCAATCTAGAAAGAGAGTTAGATATTGGAGGATGTCATTGATCAAGTTTTTTTTTTACCCTTCCACGGTGGGCATTCCACTGCGGAGGAGGTTCATATCAATAGTACAAAGAAGAAATACCAAAGCACGCACCTTCCACAAACCATCTTTCCTGTTTGTTCAATGACGAACTCTGTTCCGTCTGATGGCGAGAAACGGCAGACCTTGTAGGTCGAAGTGTCAACGGAACCCGGCGGAAGTTGGGCGAGCCTTCTATACGTCTATATCGTGGATATGCTGAGAGTGATGGAAACCAAGGAAAGTAAACAAGGCATACTCTGGGAGTGTCATCTTTTGCAGATTGGAGAAAAAGTCCGACTTGATTATAGTCGACGCCGATAGGATACTGCCTGATCGGTTCATAACAACTTGGGTCACTTCGTCTGGGTCTGCCACGCCAGTCTTGTCGGCAGGTTTAAGAGGCTTCATGGCATTTATTCCCCCGTCAAGGAGCTCCTTCTCAAACGTCTTTATCACTTGAAATATTTCCATCAGCGACGCCATTAGTTAGTAAATTCATGCGACTGACCAGGCCGATTTTTGACGTAAGTTTCCACACTTTCGAAAGACTCCATCGTATCTGGCTCAGTAGATTGCAGATATGACTGGAAAACAATTAACTCAAAATACCGCCGAAGGTTTTGCAAGCCTGATAAGAATCATCAACACCAAGTTCTGGTTTGTATTTTTCGATGTCGCACCTTTGGCCGTATGCATACGCGCCTGCTTCTCATTAGTCGCTTCCTCTGCAAGTACCCGTGAATCTTCGATAGCATCACGCAAGTTGTACACAGCAGAGCATTGATCAATTGCATCATCGACCGCGCTCTTCACCTCGGGTCCCTTGCGAATGACGCGCAAAAGATCTAAAGGCCGATGAATATTAAAAATTGTAATGAAACAAGACAAAATTAAGACCAGCTACGCACTGTTGATAACCTGATATGAAGCCCGATGCGGGGCTTTCATGGGCTCAGTGAGGGTCATTGACATCGAGAGTGATCGCACTGAAGGCGTCACAGGAGTACTTGGTCGATAAATTTGCAACCATTGACGAATGAGTAGGAGAATAATCTGCGCATCTCAAAAAATCAAAACCATTCTGGTACATAATATAAAACTGATTATTGACTTACTGAGGCAAGGGTACTCCGTCCGCGACCGAGTTGGCAATTGACGACGATTGGGGTATTGGGAGCTATCCGCAGAACAACATCTATCAGGTCCTTGAGATCAGAGTAATCCGGCGGCTTTTCTGCAGTGATGGGAATGCGATTGTATTGCAGAGAAATGTCATTGAAATCCCGGCGGGATGCCATTATGTCGCGTAGTACAAGCACATTTTCGGGTTTGACCTCTTCCCAGATCGGGATCACAGTACCGTCGCTCGTTTCAGTATGGAGGAGGATGCTGTTGCGAGCCAGCGGGGTAAGGGTATTAGTAAATGGAACCGCGAAGAAAATACAAAGTCAGCGGGAAAATGATGATGATGGGGAACTTACCGCCCTCCAAACGAGTTTAGTTCAGCGATGACATCATCTCTCAGGCGTTCCTCCAAGATCTCCAAACGCGATGCAGAGATGCCCCCATAATCTGTTCTCGACCGTAAACCACTTATCACAATGAAGCGTCCAGGGCAATGATATCTAGCGTACCTTTCATGTTTCGGAGCGAGTAGTTTTCCCTCCTCAGACAGAATGGAGCCCCGTTGATGTAGACAATGGGCTCCTCGCGCAGAGTGATCCAGACGACTTTAGGCGCGTTTGGATGGGCCCTGTGCACGCGTCGTACAACTTCATCGATGGCCTCAATCGTGGGTTGCCCGAGCGCGTAGATTTCAGTATCGGGGATTCTGCGGAAGTTGATGGCACCACGGACACCATGCTCGACATGATGAGATTCCCTCGCCATTGATCAGATTTCAACAGGTGCTATTTTTATGATGGGCGGTTAATGAAGAGGTAGATGGAATGCGCAAATGCGGCCAACCTTTCACGCAAAATGATGCCGCTTCGGTTCTGTTGAACACAAGTTCGTAAAAATGATTTATCTGGCTAGAAAGGTCACTTACCTTGACGACGTAGTCAGAATACTCATCTCCCAGAATTTGGCCTCCAGCAATGGCCACATCGTTCTTCTTTCCAGGAAGCAAAGACCGAGTAGTAAAGCTCGACTTGGACAAGGACGAGAGGTCATTCACAGGAGCGAAGACGTTGAGACGCGAACCGTATTGCTTGCGCAAGAATTTGATTTGCCTATCGGACGAAATAAAATCGCTAGTCAGTGGCTTTACAACGAGAACATCAGTCATAGCCACTCACGTCCATATCTCCGTCCTCGCCATGAGCCAATCCGAGAAACTCTGGCTGAAGTTCTCATCCGAGTTCTCCACAAAACTGGCAAACGCTATGATGAAGAAACTAAAAAAAAACAAATACGTCAGTCCTATCGTAACTTTCAATACCTAAGGCTCGAGAGAACGACAAACTATTTCTCCAACGACTTGGTCGCCTTGTTCAAAAAGTCCTCTCCCTTAGCTTCATCCATCGTCGTAAGCGAATATTTCAGCCGGTACGTCAAAATATCCTCTCGCAAATTGGTGACCTGGTCAGCTACAAAATCGCCCCATTATTCCAAATTTATCAACAAAAAGGAATAAAGCGCGCATATACGCACTAGCATCAATAACCCGATCGACGAGCTTCTTTGCCTGCAGACCGTGATCTAAACATCCCAGCAAGCTAAGGATGATGCCATAATTACCCATGTACGCCTTGCGCATGTTCTCGAGGAGCGTCGGCTGCGTCATGAGCAGCTCGATTGCGGATTGGGTGTTGTCCGGCAGACCTTAGAGTGAAGCATTTGGAGTTTGAGAATATAGTCGAAGAGAGTTAGAGTATCAAGAAGAATGAAGAATGCGTACATGTTTGGAGGAGGTAGGTTAGGCGGAGGAGGGATTTGCTGAGTTCTTGTTGGGCGTTTGCTTGTTCGAGAGAGAGGAGAATGCGGTTTTCGGTTTGCTGACCAAAACTGCGATCAGGGCGAATAAGTATGCGTTTGCATTGAATTGGACGTACGGAACTATATTCGTAGGCTGATCTCGGACGTCAATTAGTTGGCTTTAAAACTTCTGTATGCACAAACAAAGTAGCAACCACAGTACTCGTCCCCGGACTCGAAGACATAGACAGCACCCCACCCATTCCCTTCATCGCATACGGGTCGGGCCCGCCCTGGTTCATGATCTGCTTGCGCCTGACCAGCGACGCCGCGACCATGGCGAACGTCGTCCGGACCGCGCCCATGCCGCAGGAGAACACGAGCGCGGTCTTCATCGGGTCCGTCTCGCGGATGACGCGCAGGTACGCGTCGAGGTAGTTGTCTTCGATGGGCCGATCTGGGGAGATGGGAATGCTTTGTTGGGTGTGAGTGGGTGATCTGGATGGGAGGGTGAAGGGGTTGTGCTTACCGGTGGTACTAGGAAGAGTTAAGGTTGTATTAATGAATGAATGAGTAGTGTGGTGTTAATACGAGGAAGGCGTACATCCACGTTCCAGCCCTCGCGCTTCATGTGCGCCCATAGCTCATGGGAGGTCTTGACGTTGTTGTTGTCCACAGCGGTCCACGTAGGTAGGATGGCGCCTTCGCCGCTTTGGGCTGCGGCTAAAAACACCAATTAAGTCCGCGAATACATTACCGTTGCGCAGATCTTGGCTTACCGACTTCGTTATGTGTGAGAATCAAACCTCCGTATCTGATGCGTTGTTTAATAGAAAGTTAAGTGCATGATGGTGAGTTGATGGCATACCTTAGAGCTTCTTGCAGTATGTCATTCTTCAGTCTATTTTCGATGGCTTCGAGGTTTTCGGCGCGGTCAGATAACGCCAGTGTTCGTCGTGGTTCAGACGCGTCGCGCAGCACAAATGGTCGACCGGAGATGTAAACTGAATGACGGTAGATTAAATTAATGTGCGTCATGGAAAACAAAAATGGAAAGGTAGTGTAGAACATTGAACATAGCGTTACGCAGCAGAGCAAGTGCACATGAACACTAGCTCGTCCTCGCAATCTCAACGAGATCCCCAAGTCAAAATGGCAAGTATCAAACCGAGATACGTAGGTTTGTATGTACTCGACCAATACTCGACCTCCTTATCGTACCACCTCGGCAGGGCCGAATCTCCGACGAAATGAATGTAGAGTGTTGATTGGACACTCACTGATAGGCTCTTCACGAGTCGAAAACCAGACGACATGCGATGGGTTATTCGTATGCGGACGACTGCGCAGAATAGACAGAATAGCTCGCAGACCCTGCGTACGCGGTTGAGCCGCGCCAAATACGTTCAAGTCGTCCTGCCGCGGTGCCCTGAAGTTCGGTGCGCCATGCACATTCAGATCCAAGTCCAACGCACGACCTGATAGCGTTGAGCTCAATCCCCTACATTCAAAAATGCACACACCTGATGGGTAATGATCCGTCTTGAGGATGAATCCCCGGCTGAGGACGCTCCCAGTGCGGGTCTTGACCACTGAGGGTTCTGAGCGCTCGAGGAGGTCGATAAGGTCAAGTGAGCCGTTCTGACCCGCGTTCGCATCACGGAGCAGGTTCGGATCGCTCGAGGAGGGCGAGATCTTGCTATGATTGTTGCCTGGAGGGATGGATGCGGGCCGACTGGATGAGAGGAGCGAGCTGCCGCGGTGCAGAGGTTTGCTCGTGTGCATGCTCGATGTGCTATTGGGTGGTACTGAGATCGAACGAGGTTCTTCCGTGAGTGGCTTGGAGAGCAGATCGTGGTGCAGCGACATGGAGGGGAGACGTGAAGAGGAGGCGAGGACACGTCGGAGAGGCGTTGCAGCGGACAGGGTGCGTGGCGAGGGTTTGAAGGAAAGTGGCATACGGGCCGGGCTAGGTTAGGGTTTGACGTCTTAGTTGCAAGCCGTCAGCATGCCGTTGCAATCGACCGCCGTCTCGTCCATGTCCATCCGTCCATCAACGCCTGCGATGCGTTATATAATATAACCACCACCTGTCCTCTACTTCGCCATTACTCTCCTTCTCTTCCTCATCTCCCTGCCGGATCCTTGATACCCACGAATGGCCCGCCATCCGCTCTGCCTGGCCTACTATTGCTCCGGACACGGTGCGTGCAATCGGGGCTCGTCAGAGGAAAATTTATCGAGTTCTGTCTTGGTTTTGTCATAGGATACGGGCATGCGACGCGCGTGTCAGCCTTTGCACGCCATCTGCTGAGCGGAGACGAGGCCAATCGACCTGTCATCTACATCGTGTCCTCTGCCCCTGAGCATGTCTTTGCGGATAGCATCGCCTGCGGTGCAAGGTACCGCTTTGCGGAAATTGACCCGGTCATCGTTCAACCTTTGGCGTGAGTGGTTTTATGTGTGTATATCCAGTCTGCTGATCATCCAACAGGTATCGCGTTGACCGTAGGAAGAGCGTGGAAGTGTTGAAGAAGTTTCTAAGTAAAAAAGAGGAACTGTTAGAGCGTGAACGCAGCTGGCTTCTGGAAGTGCAGGCGCACAGTGTATTGAGTGATGCGGCATTCCTTGGATGGTGAGTTTCCCTTCACTTTACGAGAGCAGGCCGTCAATTATCAGCGTGTGTGAGTTTTACAATGAAATTTGTATTTTGCAAGAATTCATGAAAACCCAAGATATGGCAGCCTGCAGCAATAATGAACGCTAACATATCCACAGTCTGGCCGCACGAGCAGCAGGTCTGCCCTCCGTCCTGATCACCAACTTCTCCTTCGACTCCGTCTACTCCTACCTCTCCACGCCCCTGCGCGACGTCGCGCCCTCCCGCCACCCCGCGCTCGAAGAACACCCCACCTCGGCGATCTTCGACATGATCTCGGACGACCCGATACCGCACGCGGAGCTGGCTCCGCTGGTCGAACAGATCCACGCCGGGTACCGCTGCGCGGACCTCCTCATCCGGCTCCCGGGGCACATACCCTTGCTGTCGTATGAGTGGGTCTATGTGGATACGCGCCAGCTGCGGCTTGATATCTTGGAGTCCCTGAGTGAGCTTGCACTTCTGTCGTGGACCGTGCTGCAGGGTGTGTTGTTGGTAGTTTGTTGTAGTAGCGAAATTAATTGCTGTGTGCTTCTAGTGGGCGCCTGTTGGCTTCTTTCAGGCACATTCTGTAATTTTTATGGATTTGAGAAAGTATGCTAGTACATAAAAGGCAATAAAAGTGCGCGCCACATCGAATGAAATAGAACTTTTCAACTTCCAACCCTCCCTTTTTTATGTCCGCGCAAGGGTTCTCCCCGCCCGAAGGCCAGGGAGAACACAGACGGGGCACATGGCCCCGCCAGCAACAGGTTAGTACCAAAAAACAGGGAGGGGAGTGACGGGAAGCAGGAGTCCGTGTGGATGGAGTCTGCGTAGCTTTTTTGTAAGTCGTGATTGAGGCTTAAGAATGTGAATAACTCACCAACCTGGCCATGCGCGATGCGGCCTAAATATAGATTCTGTTTGATTCGACACTGTATGAGCAAATATTTGAGGGCAAAGAAATAAGTACAAGAACTTACTAATGTCTCCTTTGAATACACTGCTCACCTGGAGTGCAGGCAAGAAAGTGATGGGCAGATTGATTTTGCGGATGTTGATGCATTATATCCTCTTGAGACAGTAGGGTTAAATTTGAAATTTAAATAGTGGGAACACTCACCATGAACTAAAGTTTGGCGGACGACAATACATAGTGTCGAGGCATCTGTGTACTAATTTTAGCACCAAAACACGCATATTGGCAAAACTTAACTTACCGAGGGGTGGTCAGCACCACGGTGCTGACAATGCCCTGTTCATGAGAGAAGTGGTGCTGCTCGCTGCGGGGCTAAAATCTCAGTGCACAGGTGAGTGAATTGATGGTACCAGGTGGTTTTGCAGACGTCAATACATCGTCTCGGGGTAACTGGAGAGCCTGTGTGTAATTTGGAAGTTAGCGCATGCTCATGCTCATACTCAGCATCAACAAACACTCACAGGTTATTTATGCGCCCTTTGACTCAATGCCCATCACACCCGGGGTAGTGGGTAGTTCTGCGGATAAAAATACATAGCGTCAAGACATCTGCAGCTCATTTTAGTATAGAACACCTACTATTGAGACAATACTTTAACTCACCAGGTGGGGATCAGCACCGCGGGTGCTGACAATGCCTCATCAACTAAAAGGGTGGCACCGCTCGCCGCGAGGCAAAAATCTCGGTGCACGGGGCAGGTATTTTGGTGGCAGTGCCCAGTTTGGCGGACGTCGATATATGGTCTCGGAACAACTAGGGGAGCAATGAGAAAATGCGCGCACACTACAACAAGGAGAATTCACAAGAAGCGCACAGCGGGAACACCAAATAAATATGCAACGTGGCAGTTGGCGGATGAAAAATGATGGCGCCAGCGGGATCTCTGGGCGCTTAAATCAGTACACGGCCACACAGAAGGGAGTGCAGACTCACTGCTCACCGGCACCAGTCACTGTTTGTTGCAGATGCAATTCACATTGCGGCTCGAGCATACATCTCCAGAAGCATCATGGAATTTGGCTTGAACAGTGCCAGCAGGCAGATTGCGGGACATTGAAATATGGTGTCGGAACATCTGAGCAACCATGTATTAGAATCCATATGTGAAAATAGAGAAAATACTCACAGCGAGTGGGGGTGGTCAGCACCAAGGGTGCTGACAACAGGCTCATTCACGAGAGGAGTGGTGCCGCTCGCCGCGGGGCAAAAACTTTGTAATAATTGTGTCCGACAACAACAAAAAGGGTGCATGTTGACGTGGTGGGGGATGACAGTGCCATTGACAACAGTGCTGTAAATCAATGTCAGGATATGAATGGCATGGAAGTAACCTTTGGAACATACTGGAGAGTGGTTCAGATGAGGACGATGAAGAAGGAGGTTTGACATCGTACAAGCATAACGACACCATAGGGAAAGGATGGGGGATTCGGGAAAAAAATAGCCCCAAAATCCTCTTATACAACCGTTAGCCGAGACTTACATAAAAGCGGAAACCTTAGGTATTTCGGCTTACCGCGCGAACCTGCACTGATCCGCACTGCTGACTTCTCCCCTGTCTCCATGCCCTAGCGCACACAATTCCATGTCAAGAAAGATGCCAGGTATAGCATCACTCATGCACTTTCATTCCAATTTTACAGTACAGCTTGTATCTTCTCATTTAATGCAGATTTTCAAGAAATACAAACTTCCACAATTGAGGATATCTATGCGCTGGCAAGCGCATACTGGTTTCAAGTATTATACACACTCAAAATGCATTTGCGTGTACTGTTAAGTAATAAATATCCAAATATAAGCGCAGCGCACGCGCAATACCCACGGGCGCTTAATTTCTACGGATGAAATGACACTGCTCAGAGGTACAATTTGGAGAGAAACAACACTTTGAATACTCCTTATAGAATTCTTAATGTCTGTAGTATTGGATTAGAGTTGAATATACGAGAATGTACCATGGAATTGCCCAGAATCATGCCAAATCATCCCCATCTCCTCCTGACCCAAATCTTCAATCTACCGCATTACCGCGCACTTCTTTTTTGGTGGACCTGAACTAGGCTGAGAATTACTCGGCTACGTAATATCTGTCTAATTTGGATCTAGTCAATGCGTCGCAGCGCGATGTGTTCCGAGCATTGAATGGGAGGTGCGCCGGAGCGCATAAAGCCTATCTCTAAAATAACCTATGCTACGTGTATAGAGATGTATGATACAGTTTCCCGCATGTGCATAATGTCAGGATGGAGTGCCTCAATGGGCAGAAGATGTCCGAGAGAATGAGTATTCGTGTTCTCGCACATGCTTCCCTCCAATCCCCTCTCCGCGCCGTATTGCAGAAATATGTGTCCTTCTGCACTTGATACCTTAATTAGCGCATAACTAAGCGAGATACGTAAACGCTAGAAGAGTCTGTAAGTGCGCTGTGAAGATGCGAGCTGCGCGTTCGTCAACAGTAGATATCCATTCTGAATGCGCCATCGCGAGTATCCTCCAATTAACGTCGTTTTGCAGTGTTTTAAACCTATCTATCTATTGGGTATTCAAATATACAATAGATCTACACCTGAAGCAAAGAGAGAGTTGCAGAAGGATGGCGCAAATTTGCTCGCACCATCATCATCTCCTCCTCACCTCATTCTCCAATGTTCCTCGGACCTCAATACCGCGCATTTCCTCTTCTGTGCCTGCACTAGGCTCTCGGCCATACTCGGCTATGCAATATGCATCTAATTTTGGCTACAGCATATGCGTCGCAACGCGTTGCGTGCGGAGCGTTGAGAGAATGTCAAACAGTGCGCATAGCAAGTATCTCTTCAATAACGCGCAATAAACATATCAACCCAGCGCACAAAAAGGTGCTACATATCAGTAGTATACGTGTCTTGGCCTGGAGCACCGTTAGCACTTGGGAAATGAGCGAGCGAATGAAGACTCATCCACTCCACTGCACGCTTCCCTCTATCCCCCTTCCGAGGCGCATTGCACAAATCTGCGTCTTTCCACAGTTCGGACATTTACTAGTGCATAAATAAGCAAGCCACGTAACCACTAGAAGGTCTTGTAAATTGCGCTGTGAAGATGCGAGGCTGCGCGTCCGTGCTGAAGAGATATCCGTTCCGAGTACGCCATTGCACGCACTGGCCAATTCACGTCGTTTAACAGCATTTCCAAACAGTCTATGTATTAGATCCTCTAGTATACAGTACCTATATTTAGATGTACCCCAGACTCAGAGAGAAATGTGGGCAAGGACGACGCAAATCGTGTGCGAGTATCAAGCCCACACATCTCCCGACCCTTCTCTCCGTTCCCTCGTCCGTTTCGCTCTCCTAAAAAACGCACCATTTTCTGTATTGGAACCCACGCTAGTGTATATTTAGCCGAGCCACGTAAGGTCTAGAAGACCTCCACTAGTGCGCGCTGAAAGATGGAAGCTTGCGCGTCCATCGAGCCAGTCGCTGCCACACGTCGTTTGCACGCACTTAGTGGAATACTCCTGTTTCCAACTGGGATCCGAGGGCCTGGAGTGTATCAGGGTGTCGTTGGAGTGTATTTCGGCGTGTGATAGAGGGGTCGAATATGGGGATCGGGGAGGTGCGTTTGCGAGAGCGTTGAAAACTGAGAAAGAGGAGAACTGGAAGAAACGTCGATTACCGTTGAATACAGCGATTTCCTGACTTGAAATTTTAATTATACTGCATGAAATTTACTTGGTCATGTAGCCAATACTGTAAGTAAGACCCTCAGCATAATTGGGGGAGGAATAATTGACGAACGGAGGCGGACGAGCGGACGAACGGACACGCTCGCTTAACATCAGTCTATTTCCGAGATCTCATTTCCGCTACGCCTACGCAACCGAATTCCTCTGGCGGACCACGCTAATATGTAAAACGATGTCATTGGCTACCTGCTACACACTGGCAATGCCGTACATACTGGATAGTTGTATAAAGAGGCGCGCATCTGGTCCTCTGTCCATCATTCCCTTCCATCGTCTTCACTCCTCTCCTCTCTCCTCTCCTCCTCTCTCCTGCTCGTCATCGTCTCTCTCCATGGGAGGGTGTCCGGCACTTCGACTCATCGCTTGCGCCGTCCTCGGCACTGTCGAGGCGGTCATCCTGCAGCGTAAGTGTCGATCTCTCACCATTTCGCTGCGCATCGCTGACCATCCATGTACCCCCCATCCCGCTCTAGCATCCCGCCTCAGCGCTACTCGCAGACTCTCGTCCTCGTCGGCAGCGCACATCCTCCTCACCTATCTCGCAGTGTCTCTGCGTCGATGACCAGGTAAGCGCCCCCAACATACCTAATAAATCACTTACTAATTCACTGATTCATTTCTCCATCCTCGCACGTCCCTACCTAGATATCCCGCCGCCGACGCCCGATGCGACGAGCAGAACGACCCTATGAGAGGGTCAGAATCCATCCCATGAGCGCACATTGATTTTTACTGACCTACCTCTTTTGATTATCTCCCCAGCGCGCTCTGTCTGCGAGCGCCGCTGCTCGTACTTGCTGTGGCCCTGTCCCCACTGTCAACATCCTGCCGACTCACGGATCGTCTTGGGCAAGGTAAGGCGGTGTTGTTGATGTTTACAGTACCTCTTGGTCGTCTCTTCGACGATGCACGTCGATCTGCGGGCAACGACGCGAACCATGAACGACGACGACGGCGCCAGGATGAAGATGAGCAGGTGAGCGAGTTTTCACACCAACGTCGAGGACGGCGCACACGTCCTGGGTGAGAAGCAGCTCGGTAAGTCGCCGCCGCTTTCGTATACACTCAGATTCACTCACCACGTTTACCCAGCATCCCGCTTCGCTCTCGTTTGACCGCGACGACGGTGCCGCACGCCCGATGAATAGGTGCACTCTGCACGAAGGGCCGTATGTTGACACTGCGCCGTCGTGCTTTACCATTTTCCTAGCCATGGTTCTCGTCCACGATGCATGCCGCCCTCGATCTCCTTGACTTGCTGCACCTCGGGCGGTGACGAGACGAATGATTCGTCCAGTGACTAGACGAAACAAAAGTGAGCATGCCTTTATTTACAAATCAAAGATCCACTTACTGACGCCGCTCGTCCCTAGAGCCCTGCTCTCGGACGGGCTCTGTGCTCTTTCAACCGAGATGGAGATAACGAGAGGATGCTAGACGAAGGAAAGGGTGAGTAAGGTGCGTCGTAAACGTATGGATCGACTTACTGAACGATATCATGCTCTCTAGCACACGACGCGACGCCGATGCATCTCTCCCTCTCCATCGGCGCATTCCTCCTGCACGCCGTATGTCGTCTTCATGATCGTCGAGGAGGGATAGCCAGTCCACTTGGGGGATCTCGTAGACGATGGCTTACGCAGTGGGCGTAAACGGACAGGCCGCGATGCAGGGCTGCGTAACTGTTGAGAAAAACTGGAAGGTAAGCTGGCACGTCGTGACCTTGAACGCACTCACCACGTTGCGGCAGCGTGTAGGCTCTGGCCTCCGTTGACGTACGAACGTCCTTGGAGTGTGCGCGGGAGATGGAGGCGGCGGTGTTGAACGCAGCCGGTGAGTCTTGACGGCTGTATCTTCGCTGACGTCGTTGCTGATTCCTTGACAGGTGACCTTGCGCTCGACGACGGCTGCTGCCCTGTTCACGACCGTTTCGTGTCCGTCGAGAATGGCAGGTCGGCGCGTTTGGGAGGAGGTATGCGAGGGTGAGGTGCTGTCAGTCACGAACGCGGTGAGTGTTTGTCTTTGATTTCATGTGCTGTTACTCACCTATTTCGATGTAGCTTCGTAATCTACGTTTGATTGAGCGCATTCGAGGCGTTGTCGACGTGCCCTGCAGGTCTGGTAAGTGTAACTATAAGAGTTGATATCCCTTCTACTCACACGGAATGATTTACTTGCAGGAAACGGACCGCGTCGCCGTTGCGCCGACGTCGATGACCGACGAGGTCTTTAAGACGAGGGAGGGGGATGACTAGGCAGAGAGGATGCGGATAGAGTGGGTACAGGTGCGTGCGTCTGCGAGTACCTCCCTTCGGGTTTGATCATTGCAACTCAACGATCCCGCTACGCCGATCGGGTAGATCTAGCGTGGATCGATGGGCTCGCTGTTTCCTAGGACCACGAGATGGGGCTGATAAGAACGAAACGCGGTGAGTAAGGGATTGGATTGTATTATTATCCACTGACTGACCGTGTACAGGCCCTCGTAGACGCGTCGCCGTCTTTGTTACGGGTGCGTCATGCTTCGAAGGGACGGCGCTGTTGCTCACGGCGAAGGGAGGGAGGGACAGAGAGGGAGGGAGGGGTGGTGTGCAAGGGAAGGGAAGGGAAGGGGCGTGTGTGTTGGAAGGAAGGGTGCTGCAATCGAGAGTGTGAGTACCCTGGGTGAGTACCCTACCGCGATCGTGTTTGCGCATTGATTGACCCATTCCTCGGTTAGATATCAGGCATATCTGCGTCACTCGACGCGACGTCATCGTCTCTGCGTGTGCGTGGCGCTGTCACCAACAACCACGGGAGGGAGGTGTTTGAAGGGAGGGCAGGCAAGGACGGGCGTGCTTTGTAGAGGGAGGGCGATCGGATGAGAGCCAATCAGAGGCCCCTGGCGAGGAGAGAGACGCAGGAGGGAGCCAATCAGGTGCGTGGCCATTGAGAGATCTTGAAGAGGCGCCGGGGACACGTTGGAGAGGCGTTGCAGCGGACAGGGTGCGTGAAGGAAAGTGGCATACGGGCCGGGCTAGGTTAGGGTTTGACGTCTTTAGTGCAAGCCGTCAGCATGCCGTTGCAATCGACCGCCGTCTCGTCCAACGCCTGCGATGCCTTATAACCACCACCTGTCCTCTACTTCGCCATTACTCTCCTTCTCTTCCTAATCTCCCTGCCGGATCCTTCATACCCACGAATGGCCCGCCATCCGCTCTGCCTGGCCTACTATTGCTCCGGACACGGTGCGTGCAATCGAGGCTCGTTGGCCGAAAATTTAACGAGTTTTTCCGCAGGATACGGGCATGCCACTCGTGTGTCAGCCTTTGCACGCCATCTGCTGAGCGGGGACGAGGCCAATCGACCTGTCATCTACATCGTATCCTCCGCCCCTGAGCATGTCTTTGCGGATAGCATCGCCTGCGGTGCAAGGTACCGCTTTGCGGAAATAGACCCTGTCATCGTTCAACCTTTGGCGTGAGTGGTTTTTCTTTCAGATCGTATTTTCTCTGCCTAGCGCTTGGCAGTGAACCCATGCTAGTCCACTATGGGCTGCTAGTGGACGCCGTGTAGCACTACATAGCACTGCTAGCGCTCGATAGCAATACTTCATCGTTTTTGTGCCCGAAATTTCAGAGTTTGCTGATGCTCCCGCCTTGTCCAACATATCCACTCTTCTCATTGTTCAACAGGTATCGGGTCGACCGTAGGAAGAGCGTGGACGTCCTGAAAAAGTTCTTAGATAAAAAAGAGGAACTGTTAGAGTGTGAATGCAGCTGGCTTCTGGAAGTGCAGGCGCACAGTGTATTGAGTGATGCGGCATTCCTTGGATGGTGAGTTTCCCTTCACTTTACGAGAGCAGGCCGTCAATTATCAGCGTGTGTGAGTTTTACAATGAAATTTGTATTTTTGCAAGAATTCATGAAAACCCAAGATATGCAGCCTGCAGCAATAATGACGTAACATATCCACAGTCTGGCCGCACGAGCAGCAGGTTGCCTCCGTCCTGATCACCAACTTCTCCTTCGACTCCGTCTACTCCTACCTCTCCACGCCCTGCGCGACGTCGCGCCCTCCCGCCACCCGCGCTCGAAGAACACCCACCTCGGCGATCTTCGACATGATCTCGGACGACCGATACCGCACGCGGAGCTGGCTCCGCTGGTCGAACAGATCCACGCCGGGGTACCGCTGCGCGGACCTCTCATCCGGCTCCCGGGGCACATACCCTTGCCGTCGTATGAGTGGGTCCATGTGGATATGCACCAGCTGCGGCTTGATATGTTGGAGTCCCCGAGTGAGCTTGCGCTTCTGCCGTGGACTATGCTGCAGGATGTGTTGTTGTAGCTTGTTGTAGTAGCGAAATTAATTGCTGTGTGCTTCTAGTGGGCGCCTGTTGGGTTCTTTCAGGCACATTCTGTAATTTTTGTGATTTGACAAAGTATGCTAGTACATAAAAGGCAATAAAACAGTGCGCCACTCAAATAAATAGAACTTTTCAACTTCCAACCCTCTCCTTTTTATGTCCGCGCAAGGGTTCTCCCGCCCGAAGGCCAGGGAGAACACAGACGGGGCACAAGGCCCCGCCAGCAACAGGTTAGTAGAGGGGACTCGGGAGTGAGTTTGCACTGAAACGTGAATTTGCGCACCATGTATTTTGACAGGAGTGAATGGAATCTGTGTAGGTTGTAGCTTGTAAGTCGAATAACTCACCAAACTAACCATGTGTGATACCGCTCGACGGACGCCTAAATATAGATTCTGTGTGATTCGATGCCGTGTATGTAAGAAAATATTCAAAGGAAAAGAAATAAGTACACAAACTTACTAATGTCTCCTTTGAATACGCCCGCTCGCCTGGAATGAAGGCGAGAAACTGCTGGGTGGAGTGATTTTGCGGACTTTGATGTGTCGTCTCGTCATTATATCTTCTCGAGCATGTGACAGTAGGGTTAAATTTAAAATTTAAACATAGAAATGGTGGGAACACTCACCGTGAATCTGAACTAAAGTTCAGCGGATGGCGATACATAGCATCGAGGCATCTGTGTACTAATTTTAGCACCAAAACACGCATATTGGCAAAACTTAACTTACCGAGGGGTGGTCAGCACCACGGTGCCGACAGCGGCATGTTCATGAGAGAAGTGGTGCTGCTCGCTGCAGGGCTAAAATCTCAGTGCACAGGTGAGTGAATTGATGGTACCAGGTGGTTTTGCAAACGTCAATACATCGTCTCGGGGTAACTGGAGAGCCTGTGTGTTATTTAGAAGTTAGTGCATGCTCATGCTCATACTCAGCATCAACAAACACTCACAGGTTATTTATGTGCCCTTTGACTCAATGCCCATCACACCCGGGGTAGTGGGTAGTTCTGCGGATAAAAATACATAGCATCAAGACATGTGCAGCTCATTTTAGTATAGAACACCTACTATTGAGACAATACTTTAACTCACCAGGTGGGGATCAGCACCGCGGGTGCTGACAATGCCTCATCAACTAGAAGGGTGGCGCCGCTCGCTGTGGGGCAAAAACCTCGGTGCACGGAGCCGGTATTTTGGTGGCAGTGCCCAGTTTGGCGGACGTCGATATATGGTCTTGGAAAAACTAGGGGAGCAGTGAGAAGATGTGCGCACACTACAACAAGGAGAACTCACAAGAAGCGCACAGCGGGAACACCAAATAAATATGCAACGTGGCAGTGCCAGCGGGTAGTTGGCGGATGAAAAACGATGGCGCCGCCGGGATCCCTGGGCGCTTAAATCAGTACACGGCCACACAGAATGGGAGCGCAGACTCACTACTCACTGGCATCGGTCATTGTTTGTTGCGGATGCAATTCACATTGCGGCTCGAGCATACATCTCCGGAAGCATCATGGAATTTGGCTTGAGCAGTGCCAGCAGGCAGATTGCGGGACATTGAAATATGGTGTCAGAACATCTGAGCAACCATGTATTAGAATCCATATGTGAAAATAGAGAAAATACTCACAGCGAGTGGGGGTGGTCAGCACCACGGGTGCTGACAACAGGCTCATTCACGAGAGGAGTGGTGCCGCTCGCCGCGGGGCAAAAACTTTGGAATAATTGTGTCCGACAATGACAAAAAGGGTGCATGTTGACGTGGTGGGGCATGACAGTGCCATTGACAACAGTGCTGTAAATCAATGTCAGGATATGAATGGCATGGAAGTAACCTTTGGAACATACTGGAGAGTGGTTCAGATGAGGACAATGAAGAAGGAGGTTTGACATTGTACGAGCATAACGACACCATAGGGAAAGGATGGGGGGATTCGGGGGAAAAATAGCCCCAAAATCCTCTTATACAACCGTTAGCCGAGACTTACATAAAAGCGGAAACCTTAGGTATTTCGGCTTACCGCGCGAACCTGCACTGATCCGCATTGCTGACTTCTCCCCTGTCTCCATGCCCTAGTCGTTCTCTGCATGAGCGCACACAATTCCATATCAAGAAAGATGCCAGGTATAGCGTCACTCATGCACTTTCATTCCAATTTTACAGTACAGCTTGTATCTTCTAATTTAATGCAGATTTTCAAGAAATAATACAAACTTCCACAATTGAGGATATCTATGCGCTGGCAAGCGCATACTGGTTTCAAGTATTATACACACACAAAATGCATTTGCGTGTACTGTTAAGTAATAAATATCCAAATATAAGCGCAGCGCACGCGCAATACCCACGGGCGCTTAATTTCTACGGATGAAATGACACCGCTCAGAGGTACAATTTGGAGAGAAACAACACTTTGAATACTCCTTATAGAATTCTTAATGTCTGATAGTATTGGATTAGAGTCAAATATACGAGAATGTACCATGGAATTGCCCAGAATCATGCCAAATCATCCCCATCTCCTCCTGACCCGAATCTTCAATCTACCGCATTACCGCGCACTTCTTTTTTGGTGGACCTGAACTAGGCTGAGAACGTTACTCGGCTACGTAATATCTGTCTAATTTCGGATGTAGTCAATGCGTCGCAGCGCGATGTGTTCCGAGCATTGAATGGGAAGGTGCGCCGGAGCGCATAAAGCCTATCTCTAAAATAACCTACTCTACGTGTACAGAGAGTGTATGATACAGTTTCCCGCATGTGCATAATGTCAGGATGGAGAGCCTCAATGGGCAGAAGATGTCCGAGAGAATGAGTATTCGTGTTCTCGCACATGCTTCCCTCCAATCCCCTCTTCGCGCCGTATTGCAGAAATATGTGTCCTTCTGCACTTGATACCTTAATTATCGCATAGCTAAGCGAGATACGTAAACGCTAGAAGAGTCTGTAAAGTGCGCTGTGAAGATGCGAGGCTGCGCGTTCGTCAACAGTAGATATCCATTCTGAATGCGCCATCGCGAGTATCCTCCAATTAACGTCGTTTTGCAGTGTTTTAAACCAATCTATCTATTGGGTATTCAAATATACAATAGATCTACACCTGAAGCAAAGAGAGAGTTGCGGAAGGATGGCGCAAATTTGCTCGCACCATCATCATCTCCTCACCTCATTCTCCAATGTTCCTCGGACCTCAATACGCGCATTTCTCTCTTCTGTGCCTGCACTAGGCTCTCGGCCATACTTGGCTATGTAATATGCATCTAATTTTGGCTACAGCATATGCGTCGCAACGCGTTGCGTGCGGAGCGTTGAGAGAACGTCAAACAGTGCGCACAGCAGGTATCTCTTCAATAACGCGCAATAAACATATCAACCCAGCACACAAAAAGATGCTACATATTAGTAGCATACGTGTCTTGGCCTGGAGCACCGTTAGCACTTGGGAAATGAGCGAGCGAATGAAGACTCATCCACTCCACTGCACGCTTCCCCCGATCCCCCTTCCGAGGCGCATTGCACAAATATGCGTCTTTCCACAGTTCGGACATCTACTAGTGCATAAATAAGCGAGCCACGTAACCACTAGAAGGTCTTGTAAATTGCGCTGTGAAGATGCGAGGCTGCGCGTCCGTGCTGAAGAGATATCCGTCCCGAGTACGCCATTGCACGCACTGGCCAATTCATGTCGTTTAACAGTATTTTCAAACAGTCTATGTATTATATCCTCTAGTATACAGTACCTATATTTAGATGTACCCCAGACTCAGAGAGAAAAGTGGGCAAGGACGACGCAAATCGTGTGCGAGCACACACATCTCCCGACCCTTCTCTCCGTTCCCTCGTCCGTTTCGCTCTCCCAAAAAGCGCACCATTTTCTGTATTGGAGCCCACGCTAGTGTATATTTAGCCGAGCCACGTAAGGTCTAGAAGACCTCCACTAGTGCGCGCTGAAAGATGGAAGCTTGCGCATCCATCCACTGCCACACGTCGTTTGCACGCACTTAGTGGAATACTCCTGTTTCCAACTGGGATCCGATGGCCTGGAGTATATCAGGGTGTCGTCGGAGTGTATTTCGGCGTGTGATAGAGGGGTCGAATATGGGGATCGGGGAGGTGCGTTTGCGAGAGCGTTGAAAACTGAGAAAGAGGAGAACTGGAAGAAACGTCGATTACCGTTGAATACAGCGATTTCCTGAGTTGAAATTTTAATTATACTGCTGAAATTTACTTGGTCATGTAGCTAATACTGTAAGTAAGACCCTCAGCATAATTGGGGAGGGAATTGACGAACGGAGGCGGACGAGCGGACGAACGGACACGCTCGCTTAACATCAGTCTATTTCCGAGATCTCATTTCCGCTACGCCTACGCAACCGATTTCCTCTGACGGACCACGCTAATATGTAAAACGATGTCATTGGCTACCTGCTACACACTGGCAATGCCGTACATACTGGATAGTTGTATAAAGAGGCGCACATCCGCTCCTCTGTCCATCATTCCCTTCCATCGTCTTCACTCCTCTCCTCCTCTCCTCCTCTCTCGTGCTCGTCATCGTCTCTCTCCATGGGTAGGTGTCCAGAATCCTCGACTCATCGCTTGCGCCGTCCTCGGCACTGTCGAGGCGGTCATCATGCAGCGTAAGTGTCGATCCACTCACCGTTTCGCTGCGCATCGCTGACCGTCCATGCACTCCCATCCCGCTCTAGCATCCCGCCTCTGCGCTACTCGCAGACTCTCGTCCTCGTCGGCAGCGCACATTCTCCTCACCTATCTCGCAGTGTCTCTGCGTCGATGACCAGGTAAGCGCCCCCAACATACCTAATAAATCACTTACTAATTCACTGATTCATTTATCCATCCTCGCACGTCCCTACCTAGATATCCCGCCGCCGACGCCCGATGCGACGAGCAGAACGACCCTATGAGAGGGTCAGCATCCATCCCATGAGCGCACATTGATTTTTACTGACCTACCTCTTTTGATTATCTCCCCAGCGCGCTTTGTCTGCGAGCGGCGCCTCTGCGCGTACTTGCTGTGGCCCTGTCCCCACTGTCAACATCCTGCCGACTCACGGATCGTCTTGGGCAAGGTAAGGCGGTGTTGTTGATGTTTACAGTACCTCTTGGTCGTCTCTTCGACGATGCGCGTCGATCTGCGGGCAACGACGCGAACCATGAACGACGACGACGGCGCCAGGACGTAGATGAGCAGGTGAGCGAGTTTTCACACCAACGTCGAGGACGGCGCACACGTCCTGGGTGAGAAGCAGTTCGGTAAGTCGCCGCCGCTTTCGTATACACTCAGATTCACTCACCACGTTTACCCAGCATCCCGCTTCGCTCTCGTTTGACCGCGACGACGGTGCCGCACGCCCGATGAATGGGTGCACTCTGCACGAAGGGCCGTATGTTGACACTGCGCCGACGTGCTTTACCATCTTCCTAGCCATCGTCCTCGTCTACGACGCACGTTGCCCTCGATCTCCGTGAGCTGCGTGACGAGCCGAAGGAATCATCGATTGACTAGACGAAACAAACGTGAGCATGCCTTTATTTACAAATCAAAGATCCACTTACTGACGCCGTTCGTCCCTAGAGCCCTGCTCTCGGACGCGCTCTGCGCTCTCTCGAATGAGATCGAGCCGACAAGAGGGTGCTATTCGAAAGAAAGGGTGAGTAAGGTGCGTCGTAAACGTATGGATCGACTTACTGATCGATATCATGCTCTCTAGCACACGACGCGACGGCGCCGCATCCCTCCCTCTCCATCGGCGCATTCCTCCTGCACGCCGTATGTCGTCTTCGTGAACGTTGAGGAGGGATAGCCGATCCACTTGGGGGATCTCGTAGACGATGGCTTACACGGTGAGCGTAAAACGAACAGGCCGCGATGCAGGGCTGCATTGACAAAAAGGTAAGCTGGCACGTCGTGACCTTGTTTGTTCGATGAACGCACTCACCACGTTGCAATGTCGTGTAGGCTCTGGCCTCCGTTGATGTACGAACGTCCTTGGAGTGTGCGCGGGAGATGGAGGCGGCCGTGTTGAACGCAGCCGGTGAGTCTTGACGGCTGTATCTTCGCTGACGTCGTTGCTGATTCCTTGACAGGTGACCTTGCGCTCGACGACGGCTGCTGCCCTGTTCACGACCGTTTCGTGTCCGTCGAGAATGGCAGGTCGGCGCGTTTGGGAGGAGGTATGCGAGGGTGAGGTGCTGTCAGTCACGAACGCGGTGAGTGTTTGTCTTTGATTTCATGTGCTGTTACTCACCTATTTCGATGTAGCGTCGTAATAGACGTTTGATTGAGGGTATTCGAGGCGTTGTCGTCGTGCACTAGACGTCTGGTAAGTGTAACTGTAAGAGTTGATATCCCTTTTACTCACACGGAATGATTTACTTGCAGGAAACGGACCGTGTCGCCGTTGCGCCGACGTCGATGACCGACGAGGTCTTTTAGACGAGGGAGGGGGATGACTAGGCAGAGAGGATGCGGATAGAGTGGGTACAGGTGCGTGCGTGTGCGAGTACCTCCCTTCGAATTTGATCATTGCAACTCAACGATCCCGCTACGCCGATCGGGTAGATCTATCGTGGATCGATGGGCTCGCCGTGTCCTAGGACCAGTTCCTCGACGGGTGGGAGCTGATAAGAAACGCGGTGAGTAAGGGATTTGATTTTATTATTGTCCATTGACTGACCTTGTACAGACCCTCGTAGACGCATCGCCGTGTTTGTTACGGGTGCGTCATGCTTCGAAGGGACGGCGCTGTTGCTCACGGCGAAGGGAGGGACAGAGAGGGAGGGAGGGGTGGTGTGCAAGGGAAGGGAAGGGAAGGGGCGTGTGTGTTGGAAGGAAGGGTGCTGCAATCGAGAGTGTGAGTACCCTGGGTGAGTACCCTACCGCGATCGTGTTTGCGCATTGATTGACCCATTCCTCGGTTAGATATCAGGCATATCTGCGTCACTCGACGCGACGTCATCGTCTCTGCGTGTGCGTGGCGCTGTCACTAACAACCACGGGAGGGAGGTGTTGGAAGGGAGGGCAGGCAAGGACGGGCGTGCTTTGTAGAGGGGGGGCGATCGGACGAGAGCCAATCAGCGGCCCCTGGCGAGGAGAGAGACGCAGGAGGGAGCCAATCAGCTGCGTGGCCATTGAGAGATCGACCAAGGCTCTGGCTTGGAGAGGCGCCGGGGACACGTTGGAGAGGGTGCGTGAAGGAAAGTGGCATACGGGCCGGGCTAGGTTAGGGTTTGACGTCTTTAGTGCATGCCGTCAGCATGCCGTTGCAATCGACCGTCCTACGCCTGCGATGCCTTATAACCATCACCCATTACTCTTCTTCATCGCCCTGCCGTTCATTCTGTTCGCCCTCGATACCCACAAATGGCCCGCCGTCCGCTCTGCCTGGCCTACTATTGCTCCGGACATGGTGCGTGAAATCCGAATAACGTGCAATCGAGGCTCGTTGGCCGAAAATTTAACGAGTTTTTCCACAGGATACGGGCATGCGACGCGCGTGTCAGCCTTTGCGCGACACTTGCTGAGTGGGGACGAGGCCAATCGACCTGTCATCTACATCGTATCCTCCGCCCCTGAGCATGTCTTTGCGGATAGCATCGCCTGCGGTGCAAGGTACCGCTTCGCGGAAATAGACCCTGTCATTGTTCAGCCTTTGGCGTGAGTGGTTTTAGTGTGTATATCTAGTCTGCTGATCATCCAACAGGTATCGCGTTGACCGCAGAAAGAGCGTGGAAGTCCTGAAAAAGTTCTTAAGCAAAAAAGAGGAACTGTTAGAGCGGGAACGGAAATGGCTTCTGGAAGTGCAGGCACACAGTGTTTTGAGCGATGCGGCATTCCTTGGATGGTGAGTTTCCTATCAATTTATTACAGAGGACTGTCAATTATCTACGAGCTGGCGGTTGGGCTGGCGCCGATCAGCAAACTCTGGGATTTCCGGCACAAACGACGCTGTACATTGGTATGAAGCGCTACTCACTATGTAGCGCCCGTAGTGCACTAGCATGGAGCACCAGGCAGCGAAACTAGTGTTCCTAGAGTTTGCTGATCAGTGTGGGTTTACAATGAAAATTGTATTCTACAACTTATCAGTCAGCAAACTCTGGAATTTCAGACACAAAAACGACGGCATATCTTGTTATACATATAGCGCTAGGGAGCACAGTGCTACATAGCATTCCACTAGCGGCTCATAATGCACTAGCATGGGTTCTTGTGTTTATAGCACTTCCAAGTGCTGGGCAGCGAAAATAGCGTTCCCAGAGTTTGCTGATTGGCAAGAATTCATGAAAACATGAAATTGATGGTCTACAACGAAATGACCATCTAACGCTAACCTCTCCACCACAGTCTGGCCGCGCGAGCAGCAGGTCTGCCCTCCGTCCTGATCACCAACTTCTCCTTCGACTCCGTCTACTCCTACCTCTCCACGCCCCTGCGCGACGTCGCCCCGTCTCGCCACCCCGCGCTCGAAGAACACCCCACCTCGGCGATCTTCGACATGATCTCGGACGACCCGATACCGCACGCGGAGCTGGCTCCGCTGGTCGAACAGATCCACGCCGGGTACCGCTGCGCGGACCTCCTCATCCGGCTCCCGGGGCACATACCCTTGCCGTCGTATGAGTGGGTCCATGTGGATATGCGCCAGCTGCGGCTTGATATGTTGGAGTCCCCGAGTGAGCTTGCACTTCTGCCGTGGACCATGCTGCAGGATGTGTTGTTGGTAGCTTGTTGCAGTAGCGAAATTAATTGCTGTGTGCTTCTAGTGGGCGCCTGTTGGCTTCTTTCAGGCACATTCTGTAAATTTTATGGATTTGAGAAAGTACGCTAGTACATAAAAGGCAATAAAACAGTGCGCCACTCAAATAAAATAGAACTTTTCAACTTCCAACCCTCCCTTTTTTATGTCCGCGCAAGGGTTCTCCCCGCCCGAAGGCCAGGGAGAACACAGACGGGGCACAAAGCCCCGCCAGCAACAGGTTAGTACCAAAAAACAGGGAGGGGAGTGATGGGAAGCAGGAGTCCGTGTAGATGGAGTCTGCGTAGCTTTTTTGTAAGTCGTGATTGAGGCTTAAGAATGTGAATAACTCACCAACCTGGCCATGCGCAATGCCGCCTAAATATAGATTCTGTTTGATTCGACGCCGTATGAGCAAATATTCGAGGGCAAAGAAATAAGTACAAGAACTTACTAACGTCTCCTTTGAATACACTGCTCACCTGGAGTGCAGGCGAGAAAGTGATGGGCAGATTGATTGTGCGGGCATTGATGCATTATATCCTCTCGAGACAGCAGGGTTAAATTTGAAATTTAAACATGAAAATGGTGGGAACACTCACCTGAACTAAAGTTTGGCGGACGACGATATAGTGTTGAGGCATCTGTGTACTAATTTTAGCACCAAAACACGCTTATTGGCAAAACTTAACTTACCGAGGGGTGGTCAGCACTACGGTGCCGACAATGCCCTGTTCATGAGAGGAGTGGTGCCGCTCGCCGCGGGGCCAAAACCTCGGTGCACAGGCAAGTGAATTGATGGTGCCAGGTGGTTTTCCGGACACCAATATGTCATCTCAGGGTAACTGGGGAGCCTGTGTGTAATATAGAAGTTAGCGCATGCTTATGGCACATATACTGTTCAAAAAGTCTTCATTTCTCACACATATTTTGGAGACCTTTTCACGCATGTAGGTTCATTCGTCGAATTAGTTGCACATGAACATTTCCGCTAAGATATTTTTCTGCATGTTAATTTTTAGACTGTTTTACATACCTTCGAAACTTTGATTCGCCTCCAACACATCTTTCCACTAACTAAGCTTCTACACAAGTTGCGGCCAGGTCAAACGATTACACAGGATGGCTGATCAGGTCAAAATTTTACACATGAATCGCTATGGTCCAGGGCCACAATGGCACTACAGTAAATATTGAGCTACGGTTTCCTATGATATTGTCAGTGGACATTATCCTGATAGGAGGCGCCCCACAGGTAACAAGGGTGCGAACTTGTGATAAAATACCACTCAACTTCCAATGCGTGTAAAACAGAGTCCCTTCAACATGTGCAAAAATTTCAATCCGTCATTGACAACATGTGCAAGTTATAATTAAGCTTGAACCTACATGTAAGACCCTCAAGAGAATGTCGCATCAAAAGAATATCTTTGCGAGTCACAACATGTGCGAAATTTGCAGTAATGCATCTACCTGCACTGCAAGAACTTGCAGAGTCATCAAGGTGTACAATAAATGTGTCAAGGCAGCCCAACGTGCGGAGAATTGCAGGAATAATGGTAAAGGTGCGCAAAAACTAGTATAAATGACTGTTTGCGCAAGAAATGACTTTTTGAACAGTATATGTGCCATACATGCTCATGCTCGTACTCAGCATCAACAAACACTCACAGGTTATTTATGCGCCCTTTGACTCAATGCCCATCACACCCGGGGTAGTGGGTAGTTCTGCAGATAAAAATACATAGCGTCAAGACATCTGCAGCTCATTTTAGTATAGAACACCTACTATTGAGACAATACTTTAACTCACCAGGTGGGGATCAGCACCGCAGGTGCTGACAATGCCTCATCAACTAAAAGGGTGGCACCGCTCGCCGCGAGGCAAAAATCTCGGTGCACGGAGCCGGTATTTTGGTGGCAGTGTCAATGCCCAGTTTGGCGGACGTCGATATATGGTCTTGGAACAACTAGGGGAGCAATGAGAAAATGCGCGCACACTACAACAAGGAGAATTCACAAGAAGCGCACAGCGGGAACACCAAATAAATATGCAATGTGGCAGTGCCAGCGGGTAGTTGGCGGATGAAAAACGATGGCGCCGCCGGGATCCCTGGGCGCTTAAATCAGTACACGGCCACACAGAACGGGAGCGCAGACTCACTGCTCACTGGCACCGGTCATTGTTTGTTGCGGATGCAATTCGCATTGCGGCTCGAGCATACATCTCCGGAAGCATCATGGAATTTGGCTTGAGCAGTGCCAGCAGGCAGATTGCGGGACATTGAAATATGGTGTCGGAACATCTGAGCAACCATGTATTAGAATCCATATGTGAAAATAGAGAAAATACTCACAGCGAGTGGGGGTGGTCAGCACCAAGGGTGCTGACAACAGGCTCATTCACGAGAGGAGTGGCGCCGCTCGCCGCGGGGCAAAAACTTTGGAATAATTGTGTCCGACAACGACAAAAAGGGTGCATGTTGACGTGGTGGGGGATGACACCATTGACAACAGTGCTGTAAATCAATGTCAGGATATGAATGGCATGGAAGTAACCTTTGGAACATACTGGAGAGTGGTTCAGATGAGGACGATGAAGAAGGAGGTTTGACATTGTACAAGCATAACGACACCATAGGGAAAGGATGGGGGATTCGGGAAAAAAATAGCCCCAAAATCCTCTTATACAACCGTTAGCCGAAACTTACATAAAAGCGGAAACCTTAGGTATTTCGGCTTACCGCGCGAACCTGCACTGATCCGCATGCTGACTTCTCCCCTGTCTCCATGCCCTAGTCGTTCTCTGCATTAGCACACAATTCCATGTCAAGAAAGATGCCAGGTATAGTGTCATTCATGCACTTTCATTCCAATTTTGCACAGTAGCTTATCTCTTCTAACTTAATGCAGATTTTCAAGAAATACAAACTTCCACAATTGAGGATATCTATGCGCTGGCAAGCACATACTGGTTTCAAGTATTATACACACACAAAATGCATTTGCGTGTACTGTTAAGTAAAAAATCCAATATAAGCGCAGCGCACGCGCAATACCCGGGCGCTTAATTCTACGGATGAAGACACCTCAGAGGTACAATTTGGAGAGAAACAACACTTTGAATACTCCTTATAGAATTCTTAATGTCTGATAGTATTGGATTAGAGTCGAATATACGAGAATGTACCATGGAATTGCCCAGAATCATGCCAAATCATCCCCATCTCCTCCTGACCCAAATCTTCAATCTACCGCATTACCGCACTTCTTTTTTGGTGGACCTAAACTAGGCTGAGAACGTTACTCGGCTACGTAATATCTGTCTAATTTTGGATCTAGTCAACGCGTCGCAGCGCGATGTGTTCCGAGCATTGAGTGGGGAGGTGCGCCGGAGCGCATAAAGCCTATCTCTAAAATAACCTATGCTACGTGTATATAGATGGTATGATAGAGAGCCTCGCATATGTACAATGTCTGGATGGAGTGCCTCAATGGGCAGAAGATGTCCGAGAGAATGAGTATTCGTGTTCTCGCACATGCTTCCCTCCAATCCCCTCTCCGCGCCGTATTGCAGAAATATGTGTCCTTCTGCACTTGATACCTTAATTGGCGCATAACTAAGCAAGATACGTAAACGCTAGAAGAGTCTGTAAAGTGCGCTGTGAAGATGCAAGTCTGCGCGTTCGTCAACAGTAGATATCCATTCTGAATGCGCCATCGCGAGTATCCTCCAATTAACGTCGTTTTGCAGTGTTGTAAACCAATCTATCTATTGGGTATTCAAATATACAATAGATCTACACCTGAAGCAAAGAGAGAGTTGCGGAAGGATGGCGCAAATTTGCTCGCACCATCATCATCTCCTCCTCACCTCATTCTCCAATGTTCCTCGGACCTCAATACCGCGCATTTCCTCTTCTGTGCCTGCACTAGGCTCTCGGCCATACTCGGCTATGTAATATGCATCTAATTTTGGCTACAGCATATGCGTCGCAACGCGTTGCGTGCGGAGCGTTGAGAGAACGTCAAACAGTGCGCATAGCAGTATCTCTTCAATAACGCGCAATAAACATATCAACCCAGCGCACAAAAATGCTACATATCAGTAGTATACGTGTCTTGGCCTGGAGCACCGTTAGCACTTGGGAAATGAGCGAGCGAATGAAGACTCATCCACTCCACTGCATGCTTCCCCCGATCCCCCTTCCGAGGCGCATTGCACAAATCTGCGTCTTTCCACAGTTCGGACATCTACTAGTGCATAAATAAGCGAGCCACGTAACCACTAGAAGGCCTTGTAAATTGCGCTGTGAAGATGCGAGGCTGCGCGTCCGTGCTGAAGAGATATCCGTTCCGAGTACGCCATTGCACGCACTGGCCAATTCACGTCGTTTAACAGCATTTTCAAACATTATATGTATTAGATCCTTTAGTATACAGTACCTATATGTAGATGTACCCCAGACTCAGAGAGAAATGTGGTCAAGGACGACGCAAATCGTGTGCGAGTATCAAGCCCACACATCTCCCGACCCTTCTCTCCGTTCCCTCGTCCGTTTCGCTCTCCCAAAAAACGCACCCTTTTCTGTATTGGAACCCACGCTAGTGTATATTTAGCCGAGCCACGTAAGGTCTAGAAGACCTCCACTAGTGCGCGCTGAAAGATGGAAGCTTGCGCGTCCATCACTGCCACACGTCGTTTGCACGCACTTAGTGGAATACTGTTGTTTCCAACTGGGATCCGAGGGCCTGGAGTGTATCAGGGTGTCGTTGGAGTGTATTTCGGCGTGTGATAGAGGGGTCGAATATGGGGATCGGGGAGGTGCGTTTGCGAGAGCGTTGAAAACTGAGAAAGAGGAGAACTGGAAGAAACGTCGATTACTGTTGAATACAGCGATTTCCTGACTTGAAATTTTAATTATACTGCATGAAATTTACTTGGTCATGTAGCTAATACTGTAAGTAAGACCCTCAGCATAATTGGGGGAGGTGCAATTGACGAACGGAGGCGGACGAGCGGACGAACGGACACGCTCGCTTAACATCAGTCTATTTCCGAGATCTCATTTCCGCTACGCCTACGCAACCGAATTCCTCTGAACGGACCACGCTAATATGTAAAACAATGTCATTGGCTACCTGATACACGCTGGCAATGCCGTACATACTGGATAGTTGTATAAAGAGGAGCGCATCTGGTCCTCTGTCCATCATTCCCTTCCATCGTCTTCACTCCTCTCCTCCTCTCTCCTGCTCGTCATCATCTCTCTCCATGGGTAGGTGTCCAGAATCCTCGACTCATCGCTTGCGCCGTCCTCGGCGCTGTCGAGGCGGTCATCCTGCAGCGTAAGTGTCGATCTCTCACCATTTCGCTGCGCATCGCTGACTATGCATGCACCCCCCATCCCGCTCTAGCATCCCGCCTCTGCGCTACTCGCAGACTCTCGTCCACATCAGCAGCGTGCAGCCTACTCAGCAATCTCGCAGCACGCTGTCTGTGCGTCGATGACCAGGTAAGCGCCCCCAACATACCTAATAAATCACTTACTAATTCACTGATTCATTTCTCCATCCTCGCACGTCCCTACCTAGATATCCCGCCGCCGACGCCCGATGCGACGAGGAGAACGACCCTATGATAGGGTAAGCATCCATCCCATGAGCGCACATTGATTTTTACTGACCTACCTCTTTTGATTATCTCCCCAGCGCGCTTTGTCTGCGAGCGGCGCCGCTGCTCGTACTTTCTGTGTCCCTGTCCCCACTGTCAACATCCTGCCGACTCACGGATCGTCTTGGGCAAGGTAAGGCGGTGTTGTTGATGTTTACAGTACCTCTTGGTCGTCTCTTCGACGATGCACGTCGATCTGCGGGCAACGACGCGAACCATGAACGACGACGACGGCGCCAGGACGTAGATGAGCAGGTGAGCGAGTTTTCACACCAACGTCGAGGACGGCGCACACGTCCTGGGTGAGAAGCAGTTCGGTAAGTCTCCGCCGCTTTCGTATACACTCAGATTCACTCACCAAGTTTACCCAGCATCCCGCTTCGCTCTCGTTTGACCGCGACGACGGTGCCGCACGCCCGATGAATGGGTGCACTCTGCACGAAGGGCCGTATGTTGACACTGTGCCGTCGTGCTTTACCATTTTCCTAGCCATCGTTCTCGTCCACGACGCACGTTGCCCTCGATCTCCGTGACTTGCTGCGCCTCGGACGGTGACGAGACGAATGATTCGTCCAGTGACTAGACGAAACAAACGTGAGCATGTCATTATTTACAAATCAAAGATCCACTTACTGACGCCGTTCGTCCCTAGAGCCCTGCTCTCGGACGCGCTCTGCGCTCTCTCGAATGAGATCGAGCCGACAAGAGGGTGCTATTCGAAAGAAAGGGTGAGTAAGGTGCGTCGTAAACGTATGGATCGACTTACTGATCGATATCATGCTCTCTAGCACACGACGCGACGGCGCCGCATCCCTCCCTCTCCATCGGCGCATTCCTCCTGCACGCCGTATGTCGTCTTCATGATCGTCGAGGAGGGATAGCCGGTGTACTTGGGGGATCTCGTAGACGATGGCTTACGCAGTGGGCGTAAACGGACAGGCCGCGATGCAGGGCTGCGTTGACAAAAAGGTTGGCACGTCGTGACCTTGTTTGTTCGATGAACGCACTCACCACGTTGCAATGTCGTGTAGGTTCTGGCCTCCGTTGACGTACGAACGTCCTTGGAGTGTGCGCGGGAGATGGAGGCGGCGGTGTTGAATGCAGCCGGTGAGTCTTGACGGCTGTATCTTCTCTGACGTCGTTGCTGATTCCTTGACAGGTGACCTTGCGCTCGACGACGGCTGCTGCTGCCCTGTTCACGACCGTTTCGTGTCCGTCGGGGATGGCAGATCTAGAGGCTGATCGAGTGGTCGGCGCGTTTGGGAGGAGGTATGCGAGGGTGAGGTCCTGTCAGTCACGAACGCGGTGAGTGTTTGTCTTTGATTTCATGTGCTGTTACTCACCTATTTCGATGTAGCGTCGTAATCGACGTTTGATTGAGGGTATTCGAGACGTTGTCATCGTGCACTGGACGTCTGGTAAGTGTAACTATAAGAGTTGATATCCCTTCTACTCACACGGAACGATTTACTTGCAGGAAACGGACCGCGTCGGCGTTGCGCCGACGTCGATGACCGACGAGGTCTTTTAGACGAGGGAGGGGGATGACTAGGCAGAGAGGATGCGGACAGAGTGGGTACAGGTGCGTGCGTCTGTGAGTACCTCCCTTCGGGTTTGATCATTGCAACTCAACGATCCCGCTACGCCGATCGGGTAGATCTATCGTGGATCGATGCGCTCGCTGTTTCCTAGGACCACGAGGTGGGGCTGATAAGAACGAAACGCGGTGAGTAAGGGATTGGATTGTATTATTATCCACTGACTGACCGTGTACAGGCCCTCGTAGACGCATCGCCGTGTTTGTTACGGGTGCGTCATGCTTCGAAGGGACGGCGCTGTTGCTCACGGCGAAGGGAGGGAGGGACAGAGAGGGAGGGAGGGGTGGTGTGCAAGGGAAGGGAAGGGAAGGGGCGTGTGTGTTGGAAGGAAGGGTGCTGCAACCGAGAGTGTGAGTACCCTGGGTGTGTCTTGAAGTGAGTACCCTACCGCGATCGTGTTTGCGCATCAACTGACATCCCTCGGTTAGATATCGGGCATATCTGCGTCGCTCGACGCGACGTCATCGTCTCTGCGTGTGCGTGGCGCTGTCACTAACAACCACGGGAGGGAGGTGTTGGAAGGGAGGGCAGGGAAGGACGGGTGTGCTTTGTGGAGGGAGGGCGATCGGATGAGAGCCAATCAGAGGCCCCTGGCGAGGAGAGAGACGCAGGAGGGAGCCAATCAGGTGCGTGGCCATTGAGAGATCTTGAAGAGGCGCCGGGGACACGTTGGAGAGGCGTTGCAGCGGACAGGGTGCGTGAAGGAAAGTGGCATACGGGCCGGGCTAGGTTAGGGTTTGACGTCTTTAGTGCAAGCCGTCAGCATGCCGTTGCAATCGACCGCCGTCCATCCGTCCATCAACGCCTGCGATGCCCTACCTGTCTCTACTGCTTCTCGCCATTACTCTCCTTCTCTTCCTCATCTCCCTGCCGGATCCTTCATACCCACGAATGGCCCGCCATCCGCTCTGCCTGGCCTACTATTGCTCCGGACACGGTGCGTGCAATCGGCGGTCTCGTTGGCTGAAATTTTAACGAGTTTTGTCACAGGATATGGACATGCGACGCGCGTGTCAGCCTTTGCACGCCATCTGCTGAGCGGAGACGAGGGCAATCGACCTGTCATCTACATCGTGTCTTCCGCCCTGAGCATGTCTTTGCGGATAGCAATCGCCTGCGGTGCAAGGTACCGCTTTGCGGAAATAGACCCTGTCATCGTTCAGCCTTTGGCGTGAGTGGTTTTTCTTTCAGATCGTATTTTCTCTGCGCGCGCTTGAACCAGTGAACCATGCTAGTCCACTATGGGCTGCTAGTGGATGCCTGTAGCACTACATAGCACTGCTAGCGCTCTATAGCAACATACTTCATCGTTTTTGTGCCCGAAATTTCAGAGTTTGCTGATGCTCCCGCCTTGTCCACATATCCACTCTTCTCATCACGGCATCCAACAGGTATCGGGTCGACCGCAGGAAGAGCGTGGACGTCCTGAAAAAGTTCTTAGGTAAAAAAGAGGAACTGTTAGAACGAGAACGGAAATGGCTTCTGGAAGTGCAGGCACACAGTGTTTTGAGTGATGCCGCATTCCTTGGATGGTGAGTAAACTTTTCGCTTCTAGGCCATCCATTTTTTTGCGAGCTGTGGCATTGGAGTGTACAATGAAAATTGTATATCTGCAAATATGTGGACTGCTTTCGATTTCCCGCAAGTTGCGGTCGGAGTGGTGCGCTATGGAACAAATAAACTAATTGGGTAAAGACTTTGGTGTGCCCATCGCCCCGTGCTCCTTCCCTTCTTGTAGCCATAGAGGGAAAAGCTTTTTCCCTTTGGGCTTAGGATTCGAGGTGCATGGAAGTGACATCCGTCATGCCGCCTCCATCTTCCCAAAAATTGGATTTTTGTATCCTCCACTGTCACCGCGGTCTACACACTTGCAGATTGCTAGAAAACCTGAGCAGTTCGCAATCTACCATTTCTTCTATTCCTTCTACCTCGTCTATTCCCCTTATTCTTCCTCTCTATTTATTTTCCTTCCTCCTCTTTTATTCGTGAACATGCGAAAAATCCTTTTGGTGTTCGATGCACTGTTTGCCACCATACGCATGATCATGACCATTATCTTTCATGTGGAGGTGGGTTTGAAGCCCTTTAATTTTTTTTTAGTACTATTTTTTCTCTTGCACTTCTTCTCCTTGTTCACTCGCACATCTCGCTCAAGGATTGTGTTGTGAATTGAGAGTCATGTACACACGAGTTTCATTGGCGGTTTGTAGCAATGAAGTGACCATCTAACGCTAACCTCTCCACCACAGTCTGGCCGCGCGAGCAGCAGGTCTGCCCTCCGTCCTGATCACCAACTTCTCCTTCAACTCCGTCTACTCCTACCTCTCCACGCCCCTGCGCGACGTCGCGCCCTCGCGCCACCCCGCGCTCGAAGAACACCCCACCTCGGCGATCTTCGACATGATCTCGGACGACCCGATACCGCACGCGGAGCTGGCTCCGCTGGTCGAACAGATCCACGCCGGGTACCGCTGCGCGGACCTCCTCATCCGGCTCCCGGGGCACATACCCTTGCCGTCGTATGAGTGGGTCCATGTGGATATGCGCCAGCTGCGGCTTGATATCTTGGAGTCCCTGAGGATGTCCCCGAGTGAGCTTGCACTTCTGCCATGGACCGTGCTGCAGGATGTGTTGTTGGTAGCTTGTTGTAGTAGCGAAATTAATTGCTGTGTGCTTCTAGTGGGCGCCTGTTGGCTTCTTTCAGGCACATTCTGTAATTTTGTGGATTTGAGAAAGTATGCAGTACATAAAAGGCAATAAAAGTGTGCGCCACTCAAATAAAATAGAACTTTTCAACTTCCAACCCTCCCTTTTTATGTCCGCGCAAGGGTTCTCCCCGCCCGAAGGCCAGGAGAACACAGACGGGGCACAAGGCCCCGCCAGCAACAGGTTAGTAGAGGGGACTCGGGAGTGAGTTTGCACTGAAATGAATTTGCGCACCATGTATTTTGACAGGAGTGAATGGAATCTGTAGGTTGTAGCTTGTAAGTCGCGAATAACTCACCAAACTAACCATGTGTGATACCGCTCGACGGACGCCTAAATATAGATTCTGTGTGATTCGATGCCGTGTATGTAAGAAAATATTCAAAGGAAAAGAAATAAGTACACAAACTTACTAATGTCTCCTTTGAATACGCCGCTCGCCTGGAATGAAGGCGAGAAACTGCTGGGTGGAGTGATTTTGCGGACGTTGATGCATTATATCCTCTCGAGACAGTAGGGTTAAATTTGAAATTTAAATAGTGGGAACACTCACCAATGAACTAAAGTTCAGGCGGACGACATACATAGCATCGAGGCATCTGTGTACTAATTTTAGCACCAAAACACGCATATTGGCAAAACTTAACTTACCGAGGGGTGGTCAGCACCACGGTGCTGACAGCGCATGTTCATGAGAGAAGTGGTGCTGCTCGCCGCAGGGCTAAAATCTCAGTGCACAGGTGAGTGAATTGATGGTACCAGGTGGTTTTGCAGACGTCAATACATCGTCTCGGGTAACTGGAGAGCCTGTGTGTAATTAGAAGTTAGCGCATGCTCATGCTCATACTCAGCATCAACAAACACTCACAGGTTATTTATGCGCCCTTTGACTCAATGCCCATCACACCCGGGGTAGTGGGTAGTTCTGCGGATAAAAATACATAGCGTCAAGACATCTGCAGCTCATTTTAGTATAGAACACCTACTATTGAGACAATACTTTAACTCACCAGGTGGGGATCAGCACCGCGGGTGCTGACAATGCCTCATCAACTAAAGGGTGGCACCGCTCGCGCGGGCAAAAACTCGGTGCACGGAGCCGGTATTTTGGTGGCAGTGCCCAGTTTGGCGGACGTCGATATATGGTCTTGGAACAACTAGGGGAGCAATGAGAAAATGTGCGCACACTACAACAAGGAGAATTCACAAGAAGCGCACAGCGGGAACACCAAATAAATATGCAACGTGGCAGTGCCAGCGGGTAGTTGAAAAAACGATGGCGCCGCGGATCCCTGGGCGCTTAAATCAGTACACGGCCACACAGAAGGGAGCGCAGACTCACTGCTCACTGGCACCGGTCATTGTTTGTTGCGGATGCAATTGCATTGGGCTCGAGCATACATCTCCAGAAGCATCATGGAATTTGACTTGAACAGTGCCAGCAGGCAGATTGCGGGACATTGAAATATGGTGTCGGAACATCTGAGCAACCATGTATTAGAATCCATATGTGAAAATAGAGAAAATACTCACAGCGAGTGGGGTGGTCAGCACCAAGGGTGCTGACAACAGGCTCATTCACGAGAGGAGTGGTGCCGCTCGCCGCGGGGCAAAAACTTTGGAATAATTGTGTCCGACAACGACAAAAAGGGTGCATGTTGACGTGGTGGGGGATGACAGTGCCATTGACAACAGTGCTGTAAATCAATGTCAGGATATGAATGGCATGGAAGTAACCTTTGGAACATACTGGAGAGTGGTTCAGATGAGGACGATGAAGAAGGAGGTTTGACATTGTACGCATAACGACACCATAGGGAAAGGATGGGGGATTCGGGAAAAAATAGCCCCAAAATCCTCTTATACAACCGTTAGCCGAGACTTACATAAAAGCGGAAACCTTAGGTATTTCGGCTTACCGCGCGAACCTGCACTGATCCGCATGCTGACTTCTCCCTGTCTCCATGCCCTAGTCGTTCTCTGCATTAGCGCACACAATTCCATGTCAAGAAAGATGCCAGGTATAGTCACTCATGCACTTTCATTCCAATTTTACAGTACAGCTTGTATCTTCTAATTTAATGCAGATTTTCAAGAAATACAAACTTCCACAATTGAGGATATCTATGCGCTGGCAAGCGCATACTGGTTTCAAGTATTATACACACACAAAATGCATTTGCGTGTACTGTTAAGTAATAAATATCCAAATATAAGCGCAGCGCACGCGCAATACCACGGGCGCTTAATTTCTACGGATGAAATGACACTGCTCAGAGGTACAATTTGGAGAGAAACAACACTTTGAATACTCCTTATAGAATTCTTAATGTCTGATAGTATTGGATTAGAGTCGAATATACGAGAATGTACCATGGAATTGCCAGAATCATGCCAAATCATCCCCATCTCCTCCTGACCCAAATCTTCAATCTACCGCATTACCGCGCACTTCTTTTTTGGTGGACCTGAACTAGGCTGAGAACATTATTCGGCTACATAATATCTGTCTGATTTCGGATCTAGTCAACGCGTCGCAGCGCGATGTGTTCCGAGCATTGAATGGGAGGTGCGCCGGAGCGCATAAAGCCTATCTCTAAAATAACCTATGCTACGTGTATATAGATGGTATGATACAGTTTCCCGCATGTGCATAATGTCAGGATGGAGTGCCTCAATGGGCAGAAGATGTCCGAGAGAATGAGTATTCGTGTTCTCGCACATGCTTCCCTCCAATCCCCTCTCCGCGCCGTATTGCAGAAATATGTGTCCTTCTGCACTTGATACCTTAATTAGCGCATAGCTAAGCGAGATACGTAAACGCTAGAAGAGTCTGTAAGGTGCGCTGTGAAGATGCGAGGCTGCGCGTTCGTCAACAGTAGATATCCATTCTGAATGCGCCATTGCGAGTATCCTCCAATTAACGTCGTTTTGCAGTGTTTTAAACCAATCTATCTATTGGGTATTCAAATATACAATAGATCTACACCTGAAGTGAAGAGAGAGTTGCGGAAGGATGGCGCAAATTTGCTCGCACCGTCATCATCTCCTCCTCACCTCATTCTCCAATGTTCCTCAATACCGCGCATTTCCTCTTCTATGCCTGCACTAGGCTCTCGGCCATACTCGGCTATGCAATGTGCATCTAATTTTGGCTACAGCATATGCGTCGCAACGCGTTGCGTGCGGAGCGTTGAGAGAACGTCAAACAGTGCGCATAGCAGGTATCTCTTCAATAACGCGCAATAAACATATCAACCCATCGCACAAAAGGTGCTACATATCAGTAGTATACGTGTCTTGGCCTGGAGCACCGTTAGCACTTGGGAAATGAGCGAGCGAATGAAGACTCATCCACTCCACTGCACGCTTCCCCCGATCCCCCTTCCGAGGCGCATTGCACAAATCTGCGTCTTTCCACAGTTCGGACATCTACTAGTGCATAAATAAGCGAGCCACGTAACCACTAGAAGGCTTGTAAATTGCGCTGTGAAGATGCGAGGCTGCGCGTCCGTGCTGAAGAGATATCCGTTCCGAGTACGCCATTGCACGCACTGGCCAATTCACGTCGTTTAACAGCATTTTCAAACAGTTATATGTATTAGATCCTAGTATACAGTACCTATATGTAGATGTACCCCAGACTCAGAGAGAAATGTGGGCAAGGACGACGCAAATCGTGTGCGAGTATCAAGCCCACACATCTCCCGACCCTTCTCTCCGTTCCCTCGTCCGTTTCGCTCTCCCAAAAAACGCACCCTTTTCTGTATTGGAACCCACGCTAGTGTATATTTAGCCGAGCCACGTAAGGTCTAGAAGACCTCCACTAGTGCGCGCTGAAAGATGGAAGCTTGCGCGTCCATCCACTGCCACACGTCGTTTGCACGCACTTAGTGGAATACTCCTGTTTCCAACTGGGATCCGAGGGCCTGGAGTGTATCAGGGTGTCGTTGGAGTGTATTTCGGCGTGTGATAGAGGGGTCGAATATGGGGATCGGGGAGGTGCGTTTGCGAGAGCGTTGAAAACTGAGAAAGAGGAGAACTGGAAGAAACGTCGATTACCGTTGAATACAGCGATTTCCTGAGTTGAAATTTTAATTATACTGTGAAATTTACTTGGTCATGTAGCTAATACTGTAAGTAAGACCCTCAGCTAATTGGGGGAGGAATAATTGACGAACGGAGGCGGACGAGCGGACGAACGGACTCGCTCGCTTAACATCAGTCTATTTCCGAGATCTCATTTCCGCTACGCCTACGCAACCGAATTCCTCTGACGGACCACGCTAATATGTAAAACGATGTCATTGGCTACCTGCTACACACTGGCAATGCCGTACATACTGGATAGTTGTATAAAGAGGCGCACATCCGCTCCTCTGTCCATCATTCCCTTCCATCGTCTTCACTCCTCTCCTCTCTCCTCCTCTCTCCTCCTCTCTCCTGTCGTCATCATCTCTCTCCATGGGTAGGTGTCCAGAATCCTCGACTCATCGCTTGCGCCGTCCTCGGCGCTGTCGAGGCGGTCATCATGCAGCGTAAGCGTCGATCCACTCACCGTTTCGCTGCGCATCGCTGACCGTCCATGCACTCCCATCCCGCTCTAGCATCCCGCCTCTGCGCTACTCGCAGACTCTCGTCCACATCGCAGCTGCAGCCTCTCACCTATCTCGCAGTGTCTCTGCGTCGATGACCAGGTAAGCGCCCCCAACATACCTAATAAATCACTTACTAATTCACTGATTCATTTCTCCATCCTCGCACGTCCCGACCTAGATATCCCGCCGCCGACGCCCGATGCGACGAGCAGAACGACCCTATGAGAGGGTAAGCATCCATCCCATGAGCGCACATTGATTTTTACTGACCTACCTCTTTTGATTATCTCCCCAGCGCGCTCTGTCTGCGAGCGCGCCTCTGCGTACTTGCTGTGGCCCTGTCCCCACTGTCAACATCCTGCCGACTCACGGATCGTCTTGGGCAAGGTAAGGCGGTGTTGTTGATGCTTACAGTACCTCTTGGTCGTCTCTTCGACGATGCGCGTCGATCTGCGGGCAACGACGCGAACCATGAACGACGACGACGGCGCCAGGACGTAGATGAGCAGGTGAGCGAGTTTTCACACCAACGTCGAGGACGGCGCACACGTCCTGGGTGAGAAGCAGTTCGGTAAGTCGCCGCCGCTTTCGTATACACTCAGATTCACTCACCACGTTTACCCAGCATCCCGCTTCGCTCTCGTTTGACCGCGACGACGGTGCCGCACGCCCGATGAATGGGTGCACTCTGCACGAAGGGCCGTATGTTGACACTGCGCCGTCGTGCTTTACCATTTTCCTAGCCATGGTTCTCGTCCACGACGCACGTTGCCCTCGATCTCCGTGAGCTGCGTGACGAGCCGAAGGAATCATCGATTGACTAGACGAAACAAATGTGAGCATGTCATTATTTACAAATCAAAGATCCACTTACTGACGCCGCTCGTCCATAGCAAGCCGCGCGAGGACTGACTCTGCGCCCTCTCGAATGAGATCGAGCCAACGAGAGGGTGCTAGACGAAAGAAAGGGTAAGTAAGGTGCGTCGTAAACGTATGGATCGCCTTACTGATCGATATCATGCTCTAGCACACGACGCGACGGCGCCGCATCCCTCCCTCTCCATCGGCGCATTTCTCCTGCATCTTCGTGATCGTCGAGGAGGGATAGCCGATCCACTTGGGGGATCTCGTAGACGATGGCTTACGCGGTGGGCGTAAACGAACAGGCCACGATGCAGGGCTGCGTAACCGTTGAGAAAAACTGGAAGGTAAGCTGGCACGTCGTGACCTTGAACGCACTCACCACGTTGCGGCAGCGTGTAGGCTCTGGCCTCCGTTGACGTACGAACGTCCTTGGAGTGTGCGCGGGAGATGGAGGCGGCGGTGTTGAACGCAGCCGGTGAGTCTTGACGGCTGTATCTTCGCTGACGTCGTTGCTGATTCCTTGACAGGTGACCTTGCGCTCGACGACGGCTGCTGCTGCCCTGTTCACGACCGTTTCGTGTCCGTCGGGGATGGCAGATCTAGAGGCTGATCGAGTGGTCGGCGCGTTTGGGAGGAGGTATGCGAGGGTGAGGTGCTGTCAGTCACGAACGCGGTGAGTGTTTGTCTTTGATTTCATGTGTTGTTACTCACCTATTTCGATGTAGCGTCGTAATCGACGTTTGATTGAGGATATTCGAGGCGTTGTCATCGTGCACTGGACGTCTGGTAAGTGTAACTATAAGAGTTGATATCCCTTCTACTCACACGGTGATTTACTTGTAGGAAACGGACCGCGTCGCCGTTGCGCCGACGTCGATGACCGACGAGGTCTTTGATATAAGGGAGGGGGATGACTAGGCAGAGAGGATGCGGATAGAATGGGTACAGGTGCGTGCGTGTGCGAGTACCTCCCTTCGGGTTTGATCATTGCAACTCAACGATCCCGCTACGCCGATCGGGTAGATCTATCGTGGATCGATGGGCTCGCTGTTTCCTAGGACCACGAGATGGGGCTGATAAGAACGAAACGCGGTGAGTAAGGGATTGGATTGTATTATTATCCACTGACTGACCGTGTACATGCCCTCGTAGACGCATCGCCGTGTTTGTTACGGGTGCGTCATGCTTCGAAGGGACGGCGCTGTTGCTCACGGCGAAGGGAGGGAGGGACAGAGAGGGAGGGAGGGGTGGTGTGCAAGGGAAGGGAAGGGGCGTGTGTGTTGGAAGGAAGGGTGCTGCAATCGAGAGTGTGAGTATGGGTGAGTACCCTACCGCGATCCGAGTGAAGTTTGCGCATCAACTGACATCCCTCTGTTAGATATCTCTCCCATATCGGGCATATCTGCGTCACTCGACGTGTCGTCATCGTCTCTGCGTGTGCGTGGCGCTGTCACCAACAACCACGGGAGGGAGGTGTTGGAAGGGAGGGCAGGCAAGGACGGGCGTGCTTTGTGGAGGGAGGGCGATCGGACGAGAGCCAATCAGAGGCCCCTGGCGAGGAGAGAGACGCAGGAGGGAGCCAATCAGCTGCGTGGCCATTGAGAGATCGACCAAGGCTCTGCCGTGAAGAGGCGCCGAGGACACGTTGGAGAGGCGTTGCAGCGGACAGGGTGCGTGGCGAGGGGTTGAAGGAAAGTGGCATACGGGCCGGGCTAGGTTAGGGTTTGACGTCTTTAGTGCAGGCCTGCATGCCGTCAGCATGCCGTTGCAATCGACCGCCGTCTCGTCCAACGCCTGCGATGCGTTATAACCACCACCCATTACCCTCCTCTTCTTCATCGCCCTGCCGTTCACTCTGTTCGCCCTCGATACCCACAAATGGCCCGCCGTCCGCTCTGCCTGGCCTACTATTGCTCCGGACACGGTGCGTGCAATCGGCGGTCTCGTTGGCTGAAATTTTAACGAGTTTTGTCACAGGATATGGACATGCGACGCGCGTGTCAGCCTTTGCACGCCATCTGCTGAGCGGAGACGAGGGCAATCGACCTGTCATCTACATCGTGTCTTCCGCCCCTGAGCATGTCTTCGCTGATAGTATCGCCTGCGGTGCAAGATACCGCTTTGCGGAAATAGACCCTGTCATTGTTCAGCCTTTGGCGTAAGTGGTTTTATGTGTGTATAACTACTCTTCTAATCATCCAACAGGTATCGCGTCGACCGCAGAAAGAGCGTGGAAGTCCTGAAAAAGTTCTTAAGCAAAAAAGAGGAACTGTTAGAGCGGGAACGGAAATGGCTTCTGGAAGTGCAGGCACACAGTGTTTTGAGCGATGCGGCATTCCTTGGATGGTGAGTTTCCTATCAATTTATTACAGAGGACTGTCAATTATCTACGAGCTGGCGGTTGGGCTGGCGCCGATCAGCAAACTCTGGGATTTCCGGCACAAACGACGCTGTACGTTGGTATGAAGCGCTACTCACTATGTAGCGCTCCATAGCGCCCGTAGTGCACTAGCATGGAGCACCAGGCAGCGAAACTAGTGTTCCTAGAGTTTGCTGATCAGTGTGGGTTTACAATGAAAATTGTATTCTACAACTTATCAGCAAACTCTGGAATTTCAGACACAAAAATGACGGCATATCTTGTTATACATATAGCGCTAGGGAGCACAGTGCTACATAGCATTCCACTAGCGGCTCATAATGCACTAGCATGGGTTCTTGTGTTTATAGCACTTCCAAGTGCTGGGCAGCGAAAATAGCGTTCCCAGAGTTTGCTGATTGGCAAGAATTCATGAAAACATGAAATTGATGGTCTACAACGAAATGACCATCTAACGCTAACCTCTCCACCACAGTCTGGCCGCGCGAGCAGCAGGTCTGCCCTCCGTCCTGATCACCAACTTCTCCTTCGACTCCGTCTACTCCTACCTCTCCACGCCCCTGCGCGACGTCGCGCCCTCCCGCCACCCCGCGCTCGAAGAACACCCCACCTCGGCGATCTTCGACATGATCTCGGACGACCCGATACCGCACGCGGAGCTGGCTCCGCTGGTCGAACAGATCCACGCCGGGTACCGCTGCGCGGACCTCCTCATCCGGCTCCCGGGGCACATACCCTTGCCATCGTTCTTCACCTGCCCGTCGTTGCCGTCGTACGAGTGGGTCCATGTGGATACGCGCCAGCTGCGGCTTGATATCTTGGAGTCGCTGAGGATGTCCCCGAGTGAGCTCGCCCTTCTGCCTAGTCTGCCGTGGACGCCGACGGTCAGGCGTCCGAAGAGAGTACTCAAGAGGTCGGTGGTGCAGGCGCCCCTGCTTGTGAGGCCCCCGACGAGCGAGGCGTCGGTGTACACCCCCGAAGGCCGCGCGCGCCTGCTCACGTCGATCGGCATCCCGCCTGAGCTGCACGACCACGCCAAAACAAAGATCTTGATCGTCTCGTTTGGGGGCCAGGTGTTTCGTCGGCCAGGCTCGAGCCACGGGTCATCGAGCCGCGCGTCGAGCAGGACGCATAGTCGGAGCGCGAGCCAGGAGGATGTCGCCAAACTCGCGAACCCGCACCCACATTCCCCGCTCGACTACTTCGCGCCGAGCATCGAGGGCGAGTCCGCGCCCGAGCTCAAATCGTCGACGTCGGCGTCGGGCTTGAACTTCGCAGCACACATCACCCCGGCGAACCTCGCGCTGGCCGACGCGGACCTCGCCGCCGCCTCGCCCCCCGCGTGCAAATCCCGACTAGCGACGCCCAACCACATCTGGATCCCCGGGGCCCCGCCCGCGTCCAAGCCGCTCTTCTCCCCTTCCTTGCAGCCCTCCACTATCATCATCCCCCAGATCACAACCATTCCCCCAACGCCCGCGCCGGCCGCGACGTTCGCGTTCGACGAGATCGACGTGGTGGATGGGCCGCAGCTCCTCCCCGATGCGACGTGGATCGCGGTGGTGTGTGGGGTGAGCAAGGAGCAGTGGAATAGTGAGAGGGAGGGCGGGGAGGGGAGGGACTCGGAGTTGCCGGAGGGGTTTTTTGTGGCCCCGCGGGATGTGTATATGCCGGATTTGACGGCGGTGGGGGATGTGTTGTTGGGGAAGTTGGTATGTTGCTTTGGTCCTTTATGTTTGGTTTTTTTGGGGTGCTGATAAGGTGATGTAGGGATATGGAACGGTATCGGAGTGCGTCGACGCGTGCACGCCTTTCATCTATGGTCCGTCTCTCTCCTCTCTCTTCCCCCCACTACAACTAACAACCCCATGCCCATCAGTCTCCCGCCCCCTCTTCATAGAAGAACACGGCCTGCGCCTGCTCCTAGACCAAGAAGGCACCGGGGTCGAACTCGCCCGCGAGGCGTACGAGGCGGGCGACTGGGCCGCGGCCGTCAGCGAGGCGTGCGCCAGGGGAGCGAAGGCGAAGGAGGTGAAGAGGGCGGATATGAGGGATGGGAAGGGAGGGAGGAGGAGGGAGGAGGAGGGGAGGAGGCTTGCGGGGAGGGTGGTTGAGTGGGTTTGGGAGTGGTGGAGTGATTAGGGTGGGGTGGAGGAGAGGTGGTGGGGTGGGGTATTGGACGGACAGACTGTGGGACCTTGGACAATCTATTTAGTGGAATGTAGAATGTACTTACAGTAGATGTATGTTAGTGCGAGCTGGGACTCCGTTAACGCTTCTCTCTCTTGAGAAGGCGTGTGGGAAGGGCAGCTAGCAGCCGTACGGGGGCTAGGCGTCCGTGGGCGCTTTTTTACCTGCTCGATGTGCAAAAACGCTGCGCTAATCCTCCTTTCTTGCGAGCTTTGGTCATTCGGTTGCGCTCCTCTAGTATATTGTCGTAAGCTGCCGATGGGAAATTGGGAGCGGTTTTGTTTTCTGAACAAGCGAATAAAATCTTGCTTCTTTAGTGAAAGGACATTACAGTATAAGCTCGACGAAGACTGTTTTCACAAGTTAAACAAATGATCGCACCAGCGGTCTAAAATTTCCCCAAGGTATTATTACCTGCGAATAAACTGAGTAATCGACGAATGCTGGCGCTCTTCTGCGCTCATAATACATACCTCCGTCAATGCCAATGCATTCAACTGGAAATTCAACTCTACTTTCATTGCACGACGTGGAGTCAGTCCACAATAATCCCATTTCTTTGCTCACGAATAGGACGATGTTGGCTTTCCCTACGCATAATGCCGCTCACGCGACACTTTGTGCGGTATCGACGGAGAATGAACGCATTCTGGCTTCCCTTCGACTGACCGCGGGAATCAGAAGGGAAAAGAGTTAGTAGCAATTTAATTATGATAACCATATACACGTTAGCCCACTCACATTTGAGACTTGTGAGCTGAAGGATCCGGACTTGCAAGCTGAAAGATGGGTTCTGTTCTGCGTGAAAGCGTCAGCCTGCGTAAGAGGTCGTTATTTATGTAATACCTGCCTCAAGGGTAGCTGTGGATACTTAGGTGTAGCTTTATAACAAGAAGCCGAGTATTCATAAGCTCAATGAAAGGTAAAATACTATAGGACCTGATCCTTGCCAAGATATGTGTACTTCCTTTACCAAGAGATATGGTTTAAGGAAGGTTGGACAGGCCATTATGTAGGCTATTTTTAGTCCAGCGCTGCGAAGATACCTCCATTTCCATGCGTCGAGGGAGGTACCGAGGGAGATATGTGATAAAGAGAGGCTTCATTGGCCGCAGACCGCCATTGAATGGGCCTATCGTATCAGATCAGCTAAAGTTAGCAGTCTAAAACGGTCTGCGACCAGTTGTGGGCCCGGGAATATTTAGCCACGTCCGCAGTGGTAGGGATTTCGTGAGCATAAAGGCGCAGAGAGATAAGGGTGGGCTCTCGCTGTTCTTGTGGTTGACCTGCGTCGACGAAAGCGACAGGATTAAACGCCGGAGGAGTACTCGGGTAATTGAGCTCACGTGTATGGCAGGCAAACGCAAGAGCTCTGGAGCGGAACGTGCCTCTGTACGTGACTCCCCTTTCTCCTCCTTCCTTCTGAACCATGACCTCTCCCTCCCAGCCCCTCCCCATTCGCTCCCCACCCCGACGCGGCTTCGTCCTCCCCAGCGCCGACAACGATGGCGTCCAGCTCCAGGGCTCGCACAGCACCCCACCAATACTCGGCACCCCCGTTGATCTTCGCGCGCTAAGAGCACAATACGCTGGGACCCCACCGCTCCCCAATATCCCTCCACGCACGGGTCTTACGCCCACACCCCGCCGCGACTCGTGGTCGGTGCCAGCAACGACTGACGGCTCACCGAGACGTCCGGGGCCCTCAGCCATGGGCGGCCTTTCAGCGACTCGTCAACCTGCGACTAGCGACTCGTCCGTGACCGTCCTCGACGACCTGCCGGACGAGGAGAAGGCCAAGGTGCTTGCGCGGCACCTCGTGCCCAAGGGGCTGAGGGGCAAGGCAACGTCCATCACTGCCGATGCGAATTCGAGTTCTGGGTCGCTGGTGCCGTCGGGGTCGGACTCGGGGCGCACGCTGTCGCGCCGGTCGTCGTCAGGACAGGCTGTCCGCAGAGAGGACTCGGAGCCGTTCCCCATACCTTACGACGCACATGGGGCCGACGTAACGTGAGTAACTTGCGCCCTTTCTTTGTCTGCGCCTCGTGCATGTGCCAACTCACTCACCCACTACTCCCATGTGAACGTATAGCCACGACATCTACAAATGGCACTCGGACCAAAAGAAACAGGCAGGGAGGGTGCGCTCGGCGTCGTTTGCGGGGCCCAGCCGCCAGCCACCCCATCCCGCGTTCGAGCACATCCACGAGCCGGGCGGCTTCAGGCGGAATTATCTGCTGCTCCGTGCGAACGAGCAGGGCGACGGACCGCGGATATTGAACAACTTCATCGACTTTCTGCTGCTGTTTGGACACTTTGTGAGCCATTTCCACATACTCTATCGTTGTGCTGTGCTGAAACCTAATTGTCAGGCCGGTGAGGATCTCGAAGAGGAAGAGGATGAGGACAAAGAGGACGAGGAGACAATAGCGGGGTTGGAGGTTGCTGGCATCTCCACCGGACTGCCGGACGTCGATGAAACCACGTCACTGTTAGAACGCCCCGGTCTTTCTCGTTCGCGGTCAAGGAGCAGACGCAGGAAGACGTCGGTCTCAAGACAAGGAACGGCTACGGTCACTCAGGCAGTTCTAATGGTATGTTATATAATGCACTTTGAGAGGTTATTTGACAATTGATATGTTTTTTTTTTTCAAAGTTGCTCAAATCTTTTGTTGGTACTGGTGTTCTGTTCCTCGGGAGAGCGTGCGTGGTTGTTTGCTCCTGGGTCCTCACTTCTTGTGCTCATATAATGTTTTTAGATTCTTCAATGGAGGGCTGCTATTTTCGTCCCTCACTTTCATCTTCATTGCTTGTATTTCGCTGTACTCTTTCCTTCTTTTGGTCAAGACTAAATTTGTCGTCTCTGGAAGCTTTGGAGGTATGTCATACAATATGAATTTTAGTGACCTACTAATTCATCTTCCTCAAAAGACATTGGTGGAACTTTATACGGCCCTTGGATGCGATATCTCATTTTGGGCTCCATCGTCGTCTCCCAAATGGGCTTCGTGGGCGCATATACTATCTTCGTCGCGGAGAATTTCCAGGTATGCCCAAACCCAACCATAGCGCCCATTACCACCACATTCTGACCCAATTTTATTTCTAACAGGCCTTCGTCATGGGCGTCACCAACTGCGTCAAGCTAATACCCGTGCAATACTTCATCGTCGTGCAACTCATCGTCTTCCTACCCCTGGCGCTCGTAAGGGATCTGGCCAAGCTCAGCTCGACGGCTCTCCTCGCGGACGCGTTCATCCTTGCGGGCTTGATCTATATCTTTGGGAGCGAGATTTCGATTATTGCCGACCGGGGCATTGCGGATGTGAAGCTGTTTAATCCGAAGGACTTCCCTTTGTTTATTGGGTGGGTGCTGTGTCTCTTTCGTTGGCAGGAAGGGAAGCTGAACTTGTATTTTTTTCTCCGGTGTTTAGAACTGCGGTGTTCTCGTTTGAGGGTATCGGGTTGGTCATTCCCATTACTGACGCCATGCGCGAACCCCATAAATTCCCCAAGGCGCTAACGGGCGTAATGGCCTTCCTTCTCTGTGCGTACCCACCCAACCCCCAACCCCACCCAAAACCCCTCTAACCTCCATCCCACAGGCCTCTTCGGGGGCGCCGGCGCCCTTGCCTACCTCACCTTCGGCTCCGACATCCAAACCGTCGTCCTCGTCAACCTCAACCCACGCTCCAAGATGGTGCAGGCAGTGCAGTTCCTCTACGCCTGGGCCATCCTGCTCTCGGTGCCCTTACAATTATTTCCTGCGGTGAGGATATTGGAGAACGGGCTGTTTACTAGGAGCGGCAAGGGTGATGCGAGGGTGAAGTGGCTGAAGAATGTGTTTAGGTTTGCGATGGTGTTGGTGTGTACGGTGATTAGTTGGGTTGGGGCGGCGGATTTGGATAAGTTTGTGGCGTTTATTGGGTGTACGGCATGGTATGTGGTTTTTGTGTTTTTTTTTTTGGGTGCTTGTTGCTTGTGTTGAGGAATTTGGCTGATTTTTATTTGCTTTAGTGTGCCGTTGTGCTATGTGTACCCCGCGATGCTGCATTACAAGGCGTGCGCGGTTACGCGCAAGCAGAAGGCGGCGGATATCGCCCTCATTGTTTTCGGGTGTTGCGCTGCTGTGTATACGAGTGTCCAGACGATCAAGGTCTGCCCTTTACCCAGATTCCGACTTTAATGAATGCTGATTCCTGTCTCTTTAATTACTTTACTCTAGTTGATGCTCGAGCCCGCTCCTGTAGGTGGCTCTCCGTATGGAAGCTGCGAACCGGGCGGACAGTGATGAGTGTTTGTTATGCTGTACAACCTATCCTTTTTTCCGTTCTCCCTGCCCATCCGTTCTTGCTTGGCTCTTGCATTACTCCAATATGCTATCCTTGGTTTTAAACCATTCCCTTACCATCATTTCTAGATGCCCCTCCTACGCCATATACTCACATATACACTTACGCATACGTGCATACATTTCGCATTGACATACTTCTTGCTATGGATCTTTAGATAGATGGGGGGCATTTCTGACATTCTTTGGTTTCTACATAATTGCCATCTCAATATACACATTCACATTGCTTTTTGTTTACATACATTACATATCTTACATATCTTACATACTTTGTTCAGGTGGAATACATCTTATGCTAGGGATTTTTTCTTCCGTTTCCGGCAATATATATTTGTGCATACACTCTATGTGCGAAACATATTCAATAGATCTTCATTTTTGAGTGCGGCTGGTAACTTTAGTTCTGAGCAGCCGAGAAGGAATTGAACTTCGTGGATATCAAGTGAACAGAAGGATGAAGCAAACGGGTGTCGGGATCTGATTAATCATGTTATATTGCGCTGTAAGTACGGTATGAGGAGAGGTGAACAGTATTGAATCCTACAGATTCCTACTAAAATCAGCATTATAAGATGTATATACTAAGTGCTTTCCTGTCTATCTTGTCGGCTGTGAATGGCTATGCTCTGGACTTCCTTAAAAATAATATGGAAGCAAATGCCACCGTCCCAACGAGGGCAAAAATCTATAAGACGGTACGTTGGTATGGTACCAATTTTCGCATGATACAGAGATACATACCCCTCCTTCCAGAGCTGGTCTCCACCAAATGAAGCTGTCTGTGAGCAGCGCACCATGTATAGGAGGACCTTTGAAAATTTGTTTAGCGTTGGCTTTCAATAGATTAAACACGACTTGGATGCATACCAATCAATGCTCCAAAGGCTAGATGCGAAAAGTTCAGGTTAACTGCATGGAAAGATAAAAATAGAATTGCCCACCCATGCAAGTAAACGCAACTCCCATGCGAGCGCTATAATGATGAGAGAGAATGTGAGATTAGAAGAGATGTTTGGCTGAGAAGACTCAGGGGGAGGACATGTCAATCGCCGACCTACCCTAGCTCTGACATATCATTCGTAAGAACAGCGACTAGAGGTGCTTGAAGTGATATGACTAAAGGATTCATTTAAGCATGCCAATGCTATCAAGGAAGAGAAATGCGCAGACTTACAGATACCGGAGAAGAACCCGTAGAAAATGGCAATGACAATGATGCTAGGAAGGCTCGATAGTCCTATCATGCCAAATATAAGCGCCGTGCAGCATGCTGCCGATATGGTAATCATTCTGACAACGCCGAGGGTATGAATGAATGGAGCAGGAGCTAGACGGCCTATGAGACTACAACTGTTCATGATCACAAGCTAATGGTGCGTTAATGTTATGATCAAGTTATGAGTCCCAGCAAACGGCTATGACTTACGACATAAAATGAGAAATTTCCGCTGACGCCATGCTTGACGGAATCAAGCTGCAGATAGAATATAGGAAAATAGAAACCTATAGTAAAGAAAAATCCTCTAGAAAATAGATGAGCGGATCTAAAAGAAACCGATTGATTTAATCAAAGCATACCCCAGGGATACAGCAACGTAAGACCATTCTGAATAAAATTTTCGAGCTAGTTTCCACATTGGTGGTTTAGGTGCGGTGGATTTGGGGATGAAGCGCGGGCGAAGAAGAATACAGGCAATGAGGAGGACGCCAGTAACGAGACCTGCACTTGCGCGCGCGGCACCTTGGAACCCAAGGTGAGAAGCGAAGAGGTTGTTGAGCATAATCGGATGGACGATGGCTCCGAGGGAGGAGCCTGATGCAACAATTGTCATGGCCAGCGTCCGTCTTTTGTTAAAATATTGGGACATGATTGCGACGCTGGGAACATACAACATCCCCCCGCCTAACCCATGTCCAATACCCTGAGCGAGTAAGTTCTGATGGAGAAAACTCGTTATTCGATAGTTTGAACAATTAGAGAAAGGCATCTCACTTGGTAGAAGTGATTAGGCTGCGTCAACGAGAGCATAAACAACGAGAACGAGGTTAGAAAAGCGCCTCCGTAAAGGAGGTAATGGCTATGTCGTTCTTTAGTTTTATTGAAATGCGAGGAAGTGATGCTTTCCATGCGCACAAATAACCGCGATCAAACAAGGGACCAGCATATAATCCACTGACAACGAGGACGAACGCGTTGACACTGCCGATCCAACTATACGAAATGAAATCAACCATGGGCGACATTATTGTTGAACAGGCGATCTCACGATATTGCGGATGACGACATGTTTGTGATGTGGACGCGAGTGTAATAATCTTCAGAGAGAATTAGAGAGAGTTTGGAAAAAACGAGTTGAAAACAATCTTACCCTGGTACACCCCGAAAGCACTTGAATATCTGAAAAGATTTCAATACACAAAAAATCCCCGAGGATACGCCAAAAATATACCCGAATCCACAGAATTGGACAAGGATTCTAGGGTTGCTGAATAAATAAGATTTTCAACGCAAGTAGGGAATAGAACACGTACGAGCCCACTACTATTGACCACGCTTGCAGCCCTCCATCAGGCACATCGTTTGCATGGGCAGCCTTTTCAGTGTCGGATGGAGACTCATAGTCGTCGACCTTGTCCTTAATATCGTACTTTAGTTCATCTACACCAGAGACGTGAACCTCGTCCAAGGTCTTCTCCTGTTCAGGCTGGGACAACATGCAGGATCAAGGGGAACAAGAGGATGCTCTTTTGAGTCCGACGTCGGTGCTCCTCTATTATTTAAAGCTTTGAAAAATCATACATAGGTCCTAACAGCGGAAGCGGACGGAGGTTGGGAACAAGCGGTATGCTGATGGGACTGCAAATCTTACCAGTGGTCAGCTGCAGCCCGCCACTGTGATGAACAACCCTGCAAACAAGACGGAATAACTAAATATCCAGGACTACAGCTTTCCAATCAATTTCCAATAGGGAATTAGTCACAGTTCCGGCCAGCCGAGACTCGTAGTCTGTAGATGCCAGTCTCTTCAAGTGAATGTGTTTAACGATTTCATGCTGCTCTATGAAGGTCTGTGAGCAGTGGCGTAGACAACTTCTTAAACTTTACCTGACACAAGTCACAAGTCACTGGAGCATCAACGACCCCCGGACTTAATACAGAGAAGAGGATGACAGGCGTTGAAACGTTAACACGCAATGATATAAATCCAAAATACACTGCAATTAGGATATTTAAGTATTGATAGAGATTAGAAGAGCAGAAAAGCTGGACTCACAAAAAAAATTCAATAATTAGTGACCTTGAGGAATAAATGCACATTTAACTGGAGTCCACAGGCTCGTAAACGTGTACATTCGGTTGAAGACTCGAATTGAGACTGTCCATAGGTCTTAATGCGTTTTTCTCTCTCGCACAATTGAAGCAGCTGTCTACAATGCCCATTACATTGGTTGGCTAGCGAAAGGTAGTGAGCTCAAGGTACTTCCAGCAAGGGAAACTTATCAGACCAAGTGGATCATTCCGTTTAGCCAAACTCGCCGCGATGACCATGAACAACGCCCATCCACTAGAGAACATACTCAAGGCCGCCACCAGAACAAAGACGAAGAATTGCGCCGCTGAACAGCGCTGAACATGACACGCATACGCCGCTTGTATATGAGCGGGCCCATCAACCTCGAACGGGAGAAATTTCTGCAGTCGGGGACTCGGATGAGCCGATTGTTCATACAGGACCGAGGCTTCAAATGGACGATATGGAGTCTTGAGAACGTAGAGACGATAGTGTCGTTGAGGACCGCTTGGTTAGATCTATCCGGATAGCTGCGTGTATCGCCTGGAGTAGATTCAGCATGGGCGCTTCCGTGTTGTCGTCCAGTACATAAGGATTTAGGATAGGGCTCGAAGGCAGGGAATTGTTGTATTGGAGGGTGGCATTAGGATAGACGATTGCTGCCATCTGTGTTGTGGGTTTTGGAAGAGAAATGGCGCAGGGCGCGGTAGAACCAAGGGATAGCGGACATGGGTCAAAGGCCGTTTGCGAAGAAAAGATCGTCGGAGCTTTGAAATTGGATCTTACATAGGTGTCGTGTAGATCTGCCGTGTGTAAGCTGCCGACAGAGTTCGAATGCATATCAATAAACAGAATGAAAGGGAGCAGGAACATGGTCTTACATATAATTTAGGACGCCCCCTCGCTGATCAGCCGTACTGATAGGAAATTTCCGGATGAAGATGAAGAGAATGTCGCAGGATGTAAGCGGTAGGCTTGTATATGATATCAATGAATCGCTAGCGGTGGGTTTGACGATGGAGTCGATTTTCCACTCGAAAAACGAGTAATTACCCGTAAACGAATCGCTGATGTTGAGAATGTATGGTTCGCATGTTGATCCAAGTTTGGGTACTCGGAAGGGCATGAAATGGCAGAACCAAAGCCATTCTGTTGCACTGAAATCATTTTGGAAGATAGCGATGGTTTCGTATCCATTCAGAGGTACTACAGGCCGAAATATTAGATTTAGAGCGTCAAGAACAGAGAGAGAGGGACGTACTGTTGATGAGGATGAGGAATACGAGAGCAACGTGATTGACAGGGACATGGTGTGAACCAGTAAAACCCGAGTTATTTGGTACTGGAACATTTGGTGTCCGACTTCGACCACAACACTCCCTTGGACGAGGGTGAATGGACAGAGTGGGGGCAGGGGTATAAACGAAGAGGCGGCTCCCTCTACACTTGTATTTAAATGAGGATTTGTGACTCAATTTAATCTAGACAGGGAGTCCGACGTCCACCACAATGCTTCTTGAGGCATTGAAGTTCGAAGGGGTGAAGAGACGCGATGTTTGGGACGTATATGCATGTTCAATTCGCTCAGCACGCAAAAGTGCTGTAATAGAGTGAATTCGGGGAGTGTAGGATGGCCATTGGTCAGGATACATAGAAAGTCATTCGCCTGTCAAGTATCAACATCAAGGCTAAACGCGTCTGCTCAGTGTAAACTCACCTTTCTGCATCCCTATCTGCCTCCTAAACCAGTCCCTCTCCCCCACTCTATCCAATCTAAGCAGGAGATCGCTCGTGTCCTTCACTTCTTCCAGGCCGACTTTGCCGCCCGCCAGGCGCGTCCCCGAGGTCTCGCTGCACAGAGGTTTCGTGTCGACGATATGGAAGTCGAGGTATCGGAGCTCTAATGGCAAAGACAGTCCATAAATCTGTTTTTTTTTTGGTGCTGGTGTGGTGGACGAAGGCTTACCTTTAGTGTGTTGAAGGAACTCCTTGACTGACTTTTGGGGCCCGTCGAACACTAGGATGCCTGGTTTTCCTGTCTTGTAGGGCACATACACGCGTATAAGGACCCTCAACGACACATCAAGAGCGTCCAAACACACCTTGACAAAACCCGATATGCAGCTCTGGGTCGCAAAGCGCTTCAAGCGTCGAAGTTTGGCCGGGCCAGAGATGTCTGCATTCCGAACGTCGTCAGCACACCATCTGGGTGTTAAGGAGCGCTGATGAGAGACGAACGATGCATGCGGGCTAGCGATATGAAGATTGACGCTGGGGTTTCAATCATGATGGTGTTCCTTCAGCAGCCAGCTTGCCAGGAAGGTGTTCTCGCCGAAGGAGGAGGCGATGTGCAGCCCTAAAATCAGGCGGGCGCGGCAATCAAAGTGATGCACAGCCACACGCATTCAGCGCGTCCATGTAACGAGTGCCTCATCATGTTCCAGCGCTTCCACATTCAATACCTACATACGCAGCGCTCAACTATCGCATGGTTGGTGTACAACCAATATATTTAGAACCTAATACACGCTCTATTTACCAGCGCAAAACGACGCTGAACGTTGACACAGCCTCGACATACCAATGGAATTGCAGGCAGAACACAGCGCGCGCGAAACGAAAGGATTTGAAGGGATTGTACTTTACTATCATTGTAGAGTTAATTCAGAAGCGACGCACCTCGACAGGGTTGACAACGTGCGCACGCTCCCCCCGAAGAGCGAGGTCACCGAGCGACGACATGTACAGAGAGGTACAGACGGGCCAGCAGGGATTCGCAGCGCAGGAAGGTCTGTCTGCTTGTGTCCGCCGTGTCCGCCGTCGTCAAGTCAAAGCTAGCGTACAGACAATTATCGTTGATAAGGATAAATGGGGCGTCTTCTAGCACCAAATTTGCGCGCTAGCCAGCCTAGGAAGTTGGAGGATTCAGAAGAGCCCACCCCGCTCCACGTCGTTATGTTACAGTTTAAAATACGCTGGCGCTCCACAGGTGGCCGCTTATCGTTGGTGCATTGGTCAATCCCCGTCGAGTTGATCCACAATGTGGTGTGTGCGAGCGAACACTGGGTAAAGATGAACAAAATGTGACGATCCAGAGCAAATCCAGAGATAACTGACAGTGGCAATACAATCTATTTTCAAAGACATCAGCTGATGCCTATGTAGTTGATAAAGGACAGAAAAAGACTTGCGAAATGAAGTCTGAAGATAAAAACAGAACAGAACGACAATATGTCAGTGCATTCGTAGAATTGAAGCCGTCGTGCCCAAGACAAGGATAATGAACACAAAGCTAGTTAGATTAGATGCAATTATGTGATATGTCGCTCCGAAGAGATCTATGGAGACCGGAGGACCTCCGCACGACAGACCGCGCGCCTACAGAGTACAACGCGATAATGGGCCTATCGTTCGACCGGGAGATAACTATGCGCGTTTGATAGTTGGATTCCATCGCAAAGCACACCGGGCGGCGCAGTGACGATGTGCAGAGCAAGTTGTCTGGCGGCTCGCGTGTGGACAAGGCGTCGTGTATGTCTGGCAGCTGTCGGAAAGACAAATGGCAGATTGTGAGATGCAATATCCTGATAAAGCCGAACAGCTCAGCACACAGGAGATTATCGCTCGTCAAGAAAACACGTTTTCCTGTATGCTGTCGCGCCCGACCAGAAAAACCCATGCGTGTATGTCGGTCTCGGATAAGGTCTGGGAGGCCATGGTGTTTCGAGTTTCCCATACGTGTATGTAGGTGCAAAGATGATCCCTTGCTGATGATGGACGGATGGAAGCCTGCACTTCGTATTTTTGGGTGGCATTTGGCTGGCGTTGAAGGCCGCGAACGAGACGCAGAGAGACAGACAAGAGTGGGACTGGGTCCAAGACTTTTCCTTGCACTCGCAGCGGTCGACTCCAGAGCGTACGGCTCGCCTGCTGCCGGACAGAGGCCTTCATGAGATAGGATCGCATCAAAAAATCAAATGGTGGAATCAAGGCAAAAATGATATCTGAGGATCATCCCCCGACGAGTACGCGCACAGACGTGCATACTATCCACAGCCACTGTGGGCGCCAGAGCCAGAGAATATGATACAAGAGGGAGGTTGTGGAGGGACGGTGATGGGGACGGAGAAGGCGTTCTAGTCGCCGAAAAGTGGCACGGAAGGAGCGAGATGAAACGCGTGAAGAAATACGCGGTCGCACGGTGGTCACGCCTGTGACAGAGGTTGTCTGGTGCGCAACGGGTAGAGATTCTGTTGACAACGCACCTCTTTCAAGCTGCCCGTCGGCGAGCCCACCCTCCTCGTCCTCCAGCGCTGCATGATACCCAGTCTATAGCCCTGTATGTCGTTTTTCTCTAGAATCATTTCTGGATAGCCTCACTGACCGCATCAATGCCCCTCCATCAAAACCTCACATTTCACCCCTGCTTCATTCACCATAATAGTTTCGCCTCAGCCTTCATCAGGCTCTTTTCGCTCTTTACCGTCCACCCCACTCCTTAATCTCCCCCCGCAACATCTCTCGCAGAATGGTCGCCCATGGTCATCCCCTCCACTTCGCCAAGAGACAAGCAACCTCAGATCCACTCGCAATTCCCACTGCGGCGGGTGTGCTAACTAGTGCAACCGCTGTTCAAACGACAGTCGGCACAGCTACCAATGGGCTCGCCATCGACACACGCGTTCACGCCGGTGTCGCTGAGAGCGCCCCCAATCTCGTCCCCACGGACACCAGCCTCCCCACAATCACTTCTTTACTCCCCACTACGCCGACGAGCTCTACAGAAGATGCTCCCACTGGCACTGAACAAGCAGAAGCAGCAACAGCAGCATCCAAGAATATTGCCTTGAGTACGGTGATAGGGTCCTGCGTCGGCGCTTTCATAGGAGCCAGCGCCTTAATCCTATTCGGGTTCTGGATATACCGCCGCTACTCTCGATCCCTCAAGAAACGAGCCATGTCGCGTGGTCCTCTGTCTCGCAATTTGTCTAGCGATCAAGCGCGGAGACGCTCTCGCCTCGAGCCATGGAACAAACTCGAGGACGGTGATGATGATAAGTGGGAAGGCATGTACCAGACCAAGGAGCGCGAGACCGACCAAGTGGCACCCATGGAGAAGCTTACCATGTTCAAAAAGTCGCCCAGTGTCCGCACGGCTTACACCCATAAGTCTGCAGACGTATCGGCCTTTGATTTCCCTCAGTCCTATGCAGATTTCGATCCCAGGCTTGCGGAGACGCTTTCTACTTCGAGTGCAAAACTACCCGAACCCAGGCCATTCTTGGGTAGGGTAGACTCGGACTCGAACGCCAGCCAATCCTTCTCAGTGCACACTCAAATGTCGAGTGGCGCGATGTCTTTGCGTATGGCCATTCCCACACCGCCACCCACAGTCTCCCAAGCGCACATCTGGGAGTCTGCCGAAGTGGTCCACTATTCGGAAGCGCAAACGGCAAAGGTGGAGCAATCTGACCTTTTGCAGGTGGAGGACAACCGCAGAAGCATGCACAATCCATTCTTCAGTGCGCGAGACGACGAGCCTCGCCGTTCTCGGTCCAACTCGGTGTCGCGCTCCCGATCTGGCTCGGTAACCACGAAGTCGCCCACCGCGAAAGGCAAGGAGCGCATGCGATATTCCGATGATCCTTTCGATGACATCAACTCGCAAATGCCAAGACCGAAGTTTGTGCAGCATCTTGCGACCGCTTCGTCGTCGTCGACGGAGAGCAAGGAGAAAGCGCTCCAGTCGCTCATTGCGGCTCTGGACATCACGGAGGATGATGCGCGGACTCGTCTGCGCATCGCTTCGATGCAACCCTCGCTGATTTCGAACGTCTCTTCCATGGGTGGAGATATCGAGGATGTGACAAAGGACTTCCCATTACCTCCATCAAGGTTTGAGGGTTCTCCAGGTCAACATCCTTAGTCTCTGTCTTCTTGCTCTCCGTTTAAGCCTATCATGCCCGAACATCATCATATCGCATCCATCTACTCTACTTCCGCAAACCATATTGCCCGCTGCATCCATAAATTGGCATTGGACCTCCCAATCTCCCTCCCACGCACACACTCCCCATCCGCAATTGATTGCTCTCATCCTGTCTATATCTTCCCCGACTTTCCTCTCTTGCCCTTAATCGTCCATGCTGGTTTACCAATGCTGGTAACAGTCTTTTCCTAGTTAAATTTCCCCTCATCTGCTATCGACCTTCGCCTTCCCTCGTACAACACGCATCATATCATTGAGACATATGATGATGGGCCGGGCCTGTACACGCTATTATCCAGTTATTTTGCTTTCTTTCTCCGTCTCTCCATCTTCATACCAAATTCACCTTTCACGTTGCGGCAGTTTACTGTCCCGACGCGCTCCGCTGAGCGTTGCTGTCGCCCCCCTCCCTCCGACTTATTCCCCGTTGATCTTTCTTTATTACCTTTGTCTATCTATTCCTCCCCCCTTCCCTTGATCGAATTGTACCAATCTTGCACGCTGTCTTCTTTTTTTTTGTTGGTCAGGCCGGCGGTTCACCCCGCCGCTTGGGTTCTGACTTGACTTTCAGTCCGCAGTCCCCTTAAAAATCGATTCCTGATTGGATTGGTGGGGGTTGGGCTTTCCGTCTGTCTGTCTGATGTTTATGCAGCGATGCGACGCATGACTTCGTTGATACAGTATCTCATCGATGTTTATTTATCGATTAACACTCACTGCACAATTTATCCTGCATGCCATTAAGTGTTGGCTTTTAGGACCGACTTTCCGAGGTTAATGCTGAAGAATCAAGGAACGCTATGTCAGATTTGGATTTGACCGCCGGTTCCAAAGACAGGAATATGTTCTGTGAAGATAGTTCTCGTTGGAGCTGAAGAAACTCTGAAGACAAAATCGGGACCGTCGTCCGTGTTGGCTTTTACTATGGATTGGTGCTTGAGAGACCGAAGAAGACACGGATCACAGAGTTCTTGGTAGGAGTACTAGAGAGTTAACGGGTCTCCGTCCATTCGACCAGCCATGCTCTAGAACTCTTTCGATGAGGCTTCTTAAGTTCTGAAAAGCGAATACAGAACGCGCTCGACTAATCTCTGCGTCCTATCATCCAATCCAATTGTGCAAATGCAACTTGGGCCACTTTTGTGCCACTTCGAAGCTTCATCCCCGGTTAGTAAACCAAAAAAGATTGCTGCGCACCACGCTGAATGTCAGCAGATTGAAGATCTTATTTCTTCCATCTATGATACACCGTGATGCCTCGACCGAACATCGAACTTGCGAAGGCCTTCGACGATGCCGAGGGCGACGCGGACGGCGGTGAGTGCGGGGAGGAAGTGCGCACCCGCCGTCGGGTTTTCTCTAAATCTTCTGGTGGCATCCGCTGCCAATGCCATCAATGCTTAATTAAAGTTTCGCCGACGAGCGTCCGGCTTAGACGTCCTGGATAGCCGTCGAGGAACTTGTGGTGCGCAGTCAGCAAACTCTCATTCAGCAATTTGCGGTCACTGCTGAGCAGAGCAGAAGCAGAGCTTTATGAGTACGTAGATAAGGTAGATCAGTTGTTGACTGACTGACTGACTAGCCGATCATGATGCATTGATGATAGTTCGTGTCGATCCGAACTTGTCGAATCTTTCTGTTTTTATTTTTTCTTGCTGGTGATCAAGGTGCTCAGAATAGATTTGGAGGGGGGGGAAGTTCATTTGTCGCCAGTGCAGGCGCCACGCTGTGCCAGTGCCTCGCTGTGCGCGCCGGTGCGTACCGGTGCATGTGCGCGCTTAAACACAGTAATTATGTAACGCACACGCCGCACTGCTTTCCCCGGATGAGCGTCCGGCGAACTTGGGTTGCGGGTGCCTCGTTTTTGATCTAGAAGCTGCGTTTACGCTCTGTGCTTACGCTTGCCCAGATTTCTTACTTCAAACCCAAGGCCAATGGGTATGGAGGCGGCCAGGAGGACATGCTGCAGCCTCGGAAATGATGCTCCCTTGGCCACGATTGCTGAGATATGCTGGGTCATCGATCATCATTAATCGAGCCCTGCGTACCTGGGAATCTATTGTTCAGCTTTGGGAAAAACCATAATGAAATGATAATCTATGACTTCATGTGGTGAAGACAGGGCGAAAGTATGGTCCTGGCGCGGACAACAAAAATATTTTTAGTCGGCCGACGAGGAGGAATCAGCGAGGCGTTGAGGCCCGGAGTGAACGTCCATGTGCGTGCCTGCGTTGTCAATGGTTCAATGTGTTCATTTTTCGGAGAACCTGTCGTGATTTGTTGTGATCAAGATAGGAATGTGCATATGTATTACATAGATGGATATGTAGAGTAAGATAGAGTGGGTTTAATATCGGAGACCCGTCTAGAGCCAATCATTTTGGGTGTGCCTTTGTGCAGCAAAATTACTACATACGAGAATTTATGGGACTGTGTTTCTGAGAGGATGGAAGAGACATAGACTTCGCTTGTCTAATTGAGGCATTAATTGCCAATTAAGGCGAGCGCGCCGATCGATCGAGCAGGCACCGCCATGCAAGGAAATTACAGTACATATGGGGAGCTCTGGTGCGACACTAAATCGAGTAAACGTCCCGACGCAGAATGCCATAAAAAAGATCTCGACAGCGTCCAGTTAAAGAAGGGCTGAAACGACCGCAGACGACAAGGAATTGTTTTCGCCGCAAAAACCCAGAACTGCGAAGGCGCTCAATGTTTCGAGTGGTATGGCGCATCATATCGTAATAAATAAATCACCGAAGGTGTTCCACAGCATGAATAGAAGATGAACGAGGGCCATGTCCATCGGGAACAAGAACCAATTATTCCAAGACCTGGTCGGATCGGAGGCAAGAAGGTCTGTAGAGCAGAGAGGCGATGCCGGTTATAGAGAAACCGTAGAGCGAGAGATTAACGTAGAAGCTAATAATAATAGCTGGTTTTTGTCACCGCATCGCAGGGTAGCTTAACGTCAACATGCTCTCCGACTGAGAGCTCCGGTGCTAGCAAATATGACCATCGCGTCTAAATAAATCGAAGAGGTGGCTGTGTTCGCATTAGAGCATCCCAAGAGAGGTGTATGAATCTTTGGAAGAGGGTGCTCTTGAGAGAAAAGATGGAAAGATGAGTACAGGGAATGTGGGCGTCTGTGAGAGATTCCAGTCATGTTGGAAGGATTTGAATGAAGGAAAACGAGGAACAGGGAAAGAAATGGGTGGGAAAACGACGGTAAGTCCGTATGCGGAAATTGAGTCCGTCTCCAATCTTGCATTTGGTCCTTTAGATCTGGGCTGCTGCCTTATAACAGCCCAATCACGATCGCACTCCTCTACGTTTCTGCACGTCCCCATCTCGAGCTCACTGTCCTCAACAGCGAGCTCCCCGTCGTCCTCGTCCCGTTCAACACCCCCGGGCACCTTACAAATCACTCGACGACACGGTGAGTGCCCAGATTAGATGCACTCCATTTCACAAAGCCCTAACCCTTCCCTTTGGTCTGGACGTCCACTATCAAGGCCTCGCTGTTTTCTTGTCTTGACGCCACTCTCCCTTTGCTGCGCCGATCTTCAGCTATTTCCGTTCTCTTCGGTACCTGTACCCCACAAAGCTATATACTTCCGCTCCAACAGGGCATACCGAGAACATCACCCATGTCCAACCCATACAACCCCCACTGGAATCAGAATCAGATAAACTTCAACCCGCTGCAGCTCGAGCAGGAGTACGAATACGGTGCAGGCAATACCCAACCACAAGTCGTCGGTGGACAGCCATCGTATGGGCCTAACGAGGCTTATCAGTACTCCCAGCAACATCTGCCTCCAAACGACCCAAACGGCAACCCGAACGCTTCTTCTCTTCACAATGCGTTCGCGATTGCACCCAATTCTCAGCAGTCACGTAACCCACGAATGGTTCCATCACAGGCTCCTGCGGTTGGAGGGTATGTGCGTGGCGTTTTTGGCTCGCAACAATCCCTACCTCCAGGCACAACGGAAACTACATCTCATTATCGCCCAAATCAAATGAATTTCAATTTTTCCAGTGCAGGAACTGCGATGCAGAACGTCGATGCCACTCGTTCACCTCCCGTGACCTCAGGTTTCCTCACTTCATCACCTTTGCATGATGGTTTTGCTCAAGCTTCAACCTCGACGCATCAGCAAGCTTATTATCAGTCTAACATTGATGCCCACACAGATGGGCCGCAGAAACGCCAACGTGGCCCCGCAATGAGAGACGATGTAGAAGATCACGAAGGAGAAATCAGCCAAGATCAAAAGGATGCCAAGTCCAAACTGTAAGTAATCTCGACATCCTCGAAACCTCGCAATCGTCTGATGTTCCTGCAGATCACGCGCCTGCGCTCGCTGCAAGACGCTCAAGGTGCGATGTGAAGCGAAAACTGAGACCGAGCCCTGCAAGCGGTGTTTCAACGGCGGGCACGAATGTGTAATCCCCGGGAGGAAGATTCGAAGGACGCCACCGTGAGCGGTTCTCTGCACGTTGTTCTCGGGGCTCGGTATACTGATTAGCATTCCAGGAAACGCGAGCACCTGCTAAGCCAAATCCAAAGCCAGGCCGCTGAGATCGAGCGGTTGATACAAGAACTGGAAAAGGTGACATCGGCGTCGAAAAGCGCCCAGGCAGGAAGTCCGGATCAAATCGATACTTCTGCAGTAGGTGACTTACACTCGCCCGTTCTGTCGCCATCGACAGCATCGGGGCCCTACTTTGGGTCAGATGAACATGACGCCCATCCCCAGAGCGGCATCAACGGCAACAACCCGGTCGTGAACAAGGCCGTCGAGGACTGGATCGCCAAAGCGCGCGAGAGCCTGCATGAGTTTGGCAACTTCATAGGCATCGGCGGCGCGGGCATGCCGAAGAGCTACCTTGTGGAAGAGGACTTCGAGGAGTCCGAATCAGACGAGGAGGTTTATGATGATGCCCAAGAAGAACTTGAGGAAGGACAGCAGCTCGGCAGCAATGAAGATCGCTATGGGCTGGCGGTCGAGGATCCCAATGGCGAGGGTATGGCCTACCGCGAGCGCACTTCGACCCCTGGTCAACAAGATCTCCGCCACCAGTCGTCGAACTCGAGCATCGGGACGACGATGACGGGCGCTACGGCGGGTACCAGTGTCAATGCTATGCCGCGTCCGAAGAAGATGGGCAACAACGAGAGCTACGAGAAGCCGGCGATTCTGCCTGTGGAGGCGTCGCCGTTTGGACTGCTCGGTCATCTCAGCTTGAAGAGTGGCCCGAAGAGCAGAGCTAGCAGTGTTGAACCTGAAGAGGAGGACAAAGGTCCTGGTATTGCCAATGAGAACTTCTTCAAGTCGAGTAAGTGGTTTTTTATTGGTGGTTTCAAACAATTACTGATTTTTACTGTTAGCTCCAGCTCCGAATGCGTTAGGTCGCAGATTGGAGAGTGCCCAGCATCAAGCGCCCGCCATCCTCACCCGTGGGATCATCTCGCCTCAAGAGGCTGAGAAGTTGTTCAAGATGTAAGAACAACTTTTGTTTCGTTATTTTTTCCTTGCTAAACGACATTGTAGTTATTTCAACAATATGAACCTTTCTGTTTCATTGTTGGATCCTATCTTATACACAGCTCAGCGCACCTTCTATCGCAGTCCATTCCTCTTCACCGTCAGTGAGTCTATTCCCACACTTAATGGTAGAGACTACAGTATACTCAGTCTCAAATGTTACAGTTTGCGCTATCGCCTCCAGGTTCTATTCGGAACGCCCTGATTTGTATGCCAAACTAATGCATTATGCTCAACTGGCTGCTGGGACGGCGCTCATTAGCGGAAACAAGAACGTCGAGATGTGCCAAGCGTACATCCTGCTTAGCTTGTACCCTGTTCCCGCGCGAAAGTGGGAGGATCAACGAAGTTGGTTGTACCTTGGACTGGCTATCAGGTTGGTTCCTCTTTTCCTATCTCATCGCCGAAATTTGACCGTTAAATCCGTGTAGGACGGCGACAGATCTGAATCTGCACCTCCCGACCACCGCTAAGCCGCTTAATGAGAACCACGCCCGCGAGATGCTCAACCGCACGCGTGTCTGGATGAACTGTCTTAACCTCGACCGCTCCACTGGATCGCAGTATGGCAAACCGCCCATCATCAGTCCCAAAGATTACATTGCCAACCATTCCGAACGCTGGTGGATGAGCTCGCCATACAATATGAAGAACTTCGACATCCATATATGCGCCTACAACTCCGAATTGAAGGTCATGTCTGCGTTCGTAGCTAAGATCTACAGCGATCCCGACCATCCCACCGGTTTGAACAAGGTATTTATCTCGCTATTGCTTTTGGCTATTATACCTAATTATTGACTTCTTTCCCATAGACGGTTGACTTTGAGCAAGTCGCCACCGAGACTGACGATGAGCTCAAAAAATTAGGCGAGGAATGGTTCGCTGTTCTTGCTCAGACGGATATGAGCGACCCGCAAAATTCCTTCCGTACGGGACTACTTCGTCTGGCGTACAGCTACTCAAGACTGGTGGCGTTGTCATATGGGTTCCAGCATGCCTTCGGGAAAACGGACGGCGTCGATGAGAACCCGTTCTTGATGCGGGTGCGTCTTGTGATACAATATCGGGGTAAACAGACTAACTGACGTTTATCGTTTGTGGCTTGTAGTGTTTGAGAGCTGCATCTGATGTCGTTGACGCTGTCGTGCATGACATTTGCCGACCATCTCAACGTATGTCCGTTCTCTGGTCCCTGAATATGTATCATTTTACTGAATAGATGTCAATTAGTTCATTACTTCCGTCACGGTCCAGAAGCACAAAGTGTCTTCGTGACCTTTGCTTCAGCATTCTTGGTCAAGGTAACTTGTCCCACTTGCTTTCGTACCTTTTCATGGGACTCACACGGTGTCAACGTAGCTTCTTCAACCAAGGTTTGCAGCGTACCTTACGCTGGAAACTCGCAAGGAAATTCGCGTCCTAGTTCAGAAAGTCGTCGACCTCTTGGGATCCCCTGAAGTCGCTATTGATGACCGACATGGCCCCAAGCTATACTCCCGATTCTTGGAGAAACTACTCGCGAAACCGATGGCGAGACTAGACCCCTTGTCGCCTGGTTCTGCTTCGAATGCGCCTTTGCCGCGCGTCAAGAGTCGAGCCCCACGATCCTCCGCGTCTCAGACACCTGACTCCGCGTCAGGTACTTTTGACCTTCCAGTAAGCCATCCTTCACCTGAAACGGCTCATTCGCTTTCTCCACCGCCCACCCAATCTTCGGTGTCATTCGACAACTTCGCCCCGATCGGGCCCACTGATCCGTTTGCTCTTGAAATTGAGGCGTCCGTCACTGCGAGCAACAACGTGGATCCTGCGAACCTCGATTCTATGATGTCTGCGGACTTCTTCCAACCCCCATTGCCGTTTGACGATCACATCGTGCAGAGTTTGCAATCACTGACGGATCCCAGCGGATGGCAAGATATTTCCTTGCCCGGTGAGTGTTGCTTTTGAAGTAATCATAGAAAGACTGAAATTCTAAATTAACTTTGACCTTCTAGGCTTTAACTGGATGACACAATTCCAGCAAAACATGGGCCTTGACCTGAACAGCAATGTTCTGTACGATCAGAACATGGAGTATCTGACCGGTCCTAGTACAAATCACTAATATACCTTGGTTACCAATCTATGATTTTTTTTATCTTGATGTTATCTTCAAAATAGCCATACCTTAGCTAGATGCACTGTTTTTGGTTTTTTGCTCGGTTTTTTTTTTTGGATCTGTAACACTATCAGTCGCTTTCGATGTATGAATCAGTGCCCAGTACTGAGAGGCGCGTTGTAATTGTATGTACGTTTATAACCAAGGGTCATTATACCAATATACCCAAAAAATGAGTAAATTTCGGTCATGGAAGGATTGATTGAGCATTATTTAACATTTGGATTACAATCGCGAAAAGACAGAGCAAACTTGATCATCTAAGGCATAATGTATGAAAATAAAATCATAATTTGACATCTCTAGGCATTGCTCTCAAAGCTTGCCGCACACCGAGGTCGGCAAGAACATCTTCGGCACCACCAAGTAGCGCGTCGAAAGGAATTGTGCGATGATACTGATAGGAAGGTGTCAATGCGGTATCAAGAGTATATTCACTGTAGACAGCCAAGCTTACATGCTCGATGAATTTGCCCATTCCAGATTGCGTGATTCCACGTCCTCCGAAGACTTGCACAGCATCTCTGGCAGTGTCTTGTCCACACGATGTAGAATAACTCTTAAGCAGAGCGATTTGACTGTATAAACGTTTGATCAGTAATGCATCATATTTACCCTGGCAATGAACGCACCCAGCAAGTTTGCCAGCCTGTTGCTTATAAGACTAGAACAGAATGCGTCAGAAAAGCCTCGTCACTGTATTGTAAGATGAAACAAACCATGTTGCACATCTGGTATGTGATGTTCTCGAGCCATGCCTGAACACCTATTAGCAATACAATTAGAAAGGAACATGCTACGGTTCAGTAAAATCCCGAACTTTCTGCTCTCTCTATCATTCCGGCCAGTTTGGCGCGAATGACAGCTTGTGCATGTAGGGGCTTGCCGAAGACTTTACGTTGAGTCGTCCATCTAAATGAAATGAATCAACCACCTGATCACACTTGTAAAGGAAGAACACTAACTTCAGGCACTCCTCGACTGCAGGTCACATCCGTCAATGATAATTTACATCCAAGTTTGAAAAGACACGCACTGATTCCTCTTTGACTCCTTGCTGAAGCACAGCACATAACCCATCGCTCGTGGTTGAAGTTACTGCAGATCATTGGGTGAGTATTTGCTGAAGAGATAAAGTGATGGATAGTACCTCAGCATCACAAAGATGCCTCCACCCTCTTCACCGAGAGTGTTTCCAACAGGAACTCGAACGTTGTCAAAGGTGATGAAGGCAGTACCTGCAGTACTTGAATAGCTGGTCTTGATAGGCTTCGTCTCGACGCCAGGACCACGTTCTACGAGAATGACAGTGAAACCGTCCTCGGTCTTGCACCCCACCGTGAAGTAATCAGCAAACCTAGAGCGAAGAGGTCAATTGAAGGCCCGGGGCTGCTAACAGCAACAATGCAGAAAAGACTTACGTTCCATTTGTGATCCACTTCTTGCTGCCTGTGCGAATAATTAATACTCTGGAATGTGAATCGAGCAAATGTCAAAACCATACCGTTAATGATCCACTCTTTGCCATCTTCCGACTTCACGGCTTCAGTCTGCAGACCCATGACATCGCTTCCAGCATGCGCTTCTGAGATCGCCAGGCATATGAACTTCCTGCCCTCTAGAACTTCTGGGATGACCTTGGCTTTGACTTCGTCGCTGCCGAAGTTCAAAACGGGAGGGAGACCGATGACCTTGCCGCCGAGAAGACCTTCGCATGTCCGTGAGACGGGAAGGAACTAGATAGTGTGTTAAATTCTCACCGTCTCCATATCCACGTAAACTTGACCGGGCGAATTCTTGAGTGATGATCAACTACGACGCGATGAGAGTGTGTCCAAGACATGGTGTAAATGAACGAACTTCGTGGAAGTAATCAAATTCTTCAGGTGTGACGAGTCCGTTCATTAAGACGCGACCTTTGAGATGCTTTCCTGGGCCCATACGCATGGCATGCATATTGATTTCACTGTAACAATATTTATTCAGTATGCCAGAAAATTAGAATAAAGGTTCCGACGCGCCTCATCTTGTCGATAACACTTTGAGATGGTCGTTTGCCATCCGCCTCGCGATCCAAAGCATCGGGGTACACAACTTCGTCGAAGAAAGCCCGGACGGCTTTTTGGAACTTCCTGTGGCCCTAATGAAAATGTTAGGCTATAATCGCGGCGATACGGACTCGGGTAGGAACGCACGTCTGTGTAGTACGGACTGTAATATCCATCCGAGAGCCATGTTGGCTCACCATAAGGCACCTTGCTAAGCTCGCCTGCTGTCCTGCCATGAATTGAAGCCTTCTCTCCTTCGACGATGCCAATCTTCAAGCGTTGATATTGAGGCCTCTCTAGAACTTCGTATCTGTGCAGGCTGAAGAATGCTTCGGTTGCATCTTCGCCAGCTGTATGAAACCAGTCAGTCAAGCAGTGGGTTTAAATGGACTTCTGCTACGCACCGATTTCAGGATCTAACAGCACCGACAATCCTCCAGGGTGCATTGCTTTGAATCTCGTGAGGTCATAGACCGTCGAGTCGATGATAACCCACTGTGCTCAATGAATCAGCCTATGGATTTTAGCCCTCAATGGTCAGCATACCAAATCATCTGGTTTGTTGTGCTATAGAATACTATCGCGTTAGCGAGGACTCAGTGAAAGCAAGACTCAGAAAGCACCTTTGCGACTTCCTCTCTTGGGATTTGCCTGAGCTGTTTGGAGGCCATATTGTTGGGAAATAGAAGAGAACTGAATCACAGAGGGAATGAGAATCTAAATAAATAACATGGAAAAGAGTTTCATGTGATAAGGCTTCGTCGTCTGCTTTGCAGTCTATACTAGGATCATTGATGGAATGGGACTCGCCGGAGGTTAAGGCAAGAGTCTCACACGCATCCCAAGGCACATGCCCCAACTTTCCAAATTAAACCTTCCCCGGACCCCGGATTCTACTTTGCTTCCGGATCCGCCTCATACACATTATTGCGTATCCTCTCGTATCCTCCGCGACGGTTGAAAGAATATGGTATAATCTTCTATGCTATCCAAAGGAGCTCTACAGCTTTGAACTACGCAGTGAAGCCTTTCCAAAGACACCCTCTTTCCGGAGCGATTCTGCACGAGCATCGCTAATACCATATTCGCGCAGTACTTCCTTCGTATGCGCTCCTGGTTCTGTGATGAGATCCTTCGACTCGGAAGGCTGGGCCACGTTGGCCTGTGATAACAGCTGGGGATGTGGTAGAGGTATGTTGCTGGAATACTTTGCAGCTTCCTGGGGTGTGAGCACGGGTACAGCACATGCATCTGTACCTGCCATCCATATTAATAAGATGAACGCGTGAGATTCTCTTCAATATCACAGGATGGTGGAACTTTCAACTGACCTTGATATATGTCCGCCCAGAAGTCTCGTGGACGCGTTAAAAATCCCTTGGTTAGGTATTGGCCTAGACGAGGCCATTCATCTGTTTGGGTTTGGGTTGATGGATTAGGGTGCCAGCCGTTGAAGGGGTCGAAGTCGTTTGGAACGGCCTTCACGAAGAGTTCGATGAAGACCTTGAAGAATTGAGGTTCTAAGCAGCCGACAGACATCCAACCTCCGTCCTGACAGGTGTATGTTTCGTAGAACGGAGCGCCTCCGTCGAGGAGATTTGTTCCTCGTTCACCGCCGAGGTATCCAGACCCGATGTACCGCTGGATAAGTGGGAAGGAAGAGAGATATCGTGTACCCGATACCTAGAGAATATTTAATTGAGTAGTTGAGGGTATAACGTTAACGCTTACCATGTCGGCGTTGACTACTTGGCCTCGTCCAGTTATCCCTCTTTCAAGTAGTGCAAGCAGTATTCCCAATGCACACATAACGCCTCCTCCACCGAAATCCGCCACAATATTCAGAGGAAATGTAGGTTTCTCAGTACCAGGCAACATCTGCGTTGAATGTCAGATACAACTATATGCATATACGAAGATTGTGCCCACCGCAAGCACACCACTGAGAGCAAGATAATTTATATCGTGTCCTGAGATATAAAAAATGTCATGACTTACGTCGTCATTTCAGAAATATTCACAACATACCTGCCATGTCCTTCTGCGCGCCTGTTCGTGGAAACCTAATGGAGAATGGATTAGCTTCCAGCGCTTCCTTGTGATCTAAAGAGCATAATTACCCCACAATCCGCGCATATACCAGCTTCTCATTCAAACCCTTTCGTTTTCCATCCCCCAGAAACAGCTCAGGACCAAGACCCAGTCGTTCTAATACTCCTGGCCGGAAGGGATCTATGAGAACGTCGGCCGAGGCAATCATCTCTTCTAGTAACTTCCGGCCGCTCGGTAGTTTGGAATCGATGACGATCGAGTTCTTTCCTCGACAAAGGACGTCACTCGAAGAGGATGAGGGACGGTCGATGCGGGTCACAGAAGCGCCATTGTCTGCCAGAATTAGACCAGCAAAGGGGCCTGGCGCGAGGCCAGCGAACTGTAGACGAAACCCATGGTATCTATCAGTAGCGTTCTGGTGTCGATGCGTAGCAGACGGACCTCGATGACCTTCAGCCCTGCGAGAGCCATGACAGTAGGCGAATGATGGGCAAAAAAAGGATAGCAATTGCTAGTGCATGATTTTTAGGACGATGAGAGCGGTTATCTCAAGCCCCGGCCCAAATTGGATTCTGTTTGAGCACTTCCGAGTCAATGGAAGCCGCATGACCTGACCTGGGACCAGTTTCGTCAGGGCGTCCAGGAGGACGTTTCGGCTGACCACAGTGCTTCTGCGTACTCTATCTTATATGTGAAGAGCTTAGACCTGTCAGAATGCCTCGCTTGATTCGCTTCCTTGTTTTGAAGTCAGATTGAATTTGGCTGCAGGGCCTGGCGGACCGTCGGGATCGTAAGTCAGAGCTTCTGCCTTCTTGAACTTTAACCACCACGACCATGCACCACGCACGACTCTATCGTACTTGTGCCACGTCAATGGAGTCAGCTTGTGTATTTTCACCTTCTTTTCTATGGAATCTCCAGGAATTCAAAAGCACGGCCCGCAGGATCGAATTAGTGACCAGGCTCCAAACATTTAATAGCGAGGATGGACAAGCTCTTGCTGGATGTAAAAGATGGCTCGTTATCTGGCTGCTCTATGGTGTACACTCCCTATTCATATCGCGCTTGCTTCCGCAACCTTGTCATTTATCAAACTCCAAGGACCGCCTTCCCTGCCACGCGATGCCTCCGCTCCGCTTAACCCAGCCCTCGCAAGCTTCAGCATTGAAACCGCGTTCTTTGAAGAGTTCTTCGGTAATGAGACGTTCCCAAATACGCTTTCGCTAAATCTCTTGGAAAACCTCAAGGCGCGCACTGGCGTTCCACCGGAAATTAGGATTGGGGGTATAACCGCAGACTCGACCCGTTGGAATGCCTCTCAACTACTTGCGCTGTCCAATTTTATTGATAACAGTGGCGCTTTGCATAATACCACACTTGGACCTGCATTTTGGAAGTCTGTGGGTCTTCTGCCAAAGGGCACCAAAATCACTATGAATTTGGTTCGTTAATAATCGTACTTTTTAGTATGATGCGGACTAAATGCTAACGGAAATGATAGGATTTAGAAAGCTTGGACTACGACGGAGCATTGAGCATGGCTAAGGCTACAGTCGAAGGCCTTGCATCTGGCCAACTAACTGCGTTGGAGAGTACGTCGAAGATAAAATCCCGATTTAAGAGCATCAACATTTTACAACTGAATATTTAGTTGGCAATGAACCTGATCATTATCTCTCCTTCACTCCTAAAAGTTACGTGGCAATCTGGGAGGTACCGCTGTCTCATATTTTAAGCTTCGATTTATTGGTCCATCCTAATTTCTCGCTGCTAGACATGGGCCAAAAACATATCAGATGCGCTAGAATTCAAGAAACCAGAATTCCGAGTTGGCGCCACTGTCGAGGATCCCATTTGGCCGTACGACACTCCTGGAGCATCATCTGCGCTCGACTGTGTCAGCGCTCTTGCAGCGGGTGCAAACAAGGATCACGTTGTAAATTCGTGCAGCGAACACACTTATCAGTATAGTGTGAGTCTGAATTTCTGAATTTTAGATGAATTATCTCTACTCACAAACTATTCAAGGTCTGTGATCCAGTCAGAACTGCTGTTGCGACGCTTCCTAACTTGGTGAGTCAATTTTGTCTCTTGGAATACGCCCATTAACCAGGAGCAAAATAGGTCAATCACACTCGTTTGGCGGAGTATGACTGATGCTCTTATACATCCTCCGCATTGTTAATCAAGATCATGTCAGGTATCTTGATCTTTGGCAGCCGCGCATAAAATCAGTCAGACAACAACTCGGGGAAGATTCTTTTGTCATAGGTATGAATAAATGTCTTATGACAAGAACGCTGCCATATTAATGTGCATTTCTTTGTAGGCGAATATAATTCTGTATCTTGTTCAGGCAAGAACGGTGTAAGCAATACCTTCGGTCAAGCCCTTTGGTTGGTAAATAATTTTTTTCTTTTGATTGCCAACATCATCCGATACTAAACGATATTTTCTGCCTTGTCTTAGTTGGACACCACCTTGTACGCAGCCTCGATCAACGTTTCGAGGTTTGTGAATCAATTGATTGTCAGCTTTCAGAGCTTTGACGTTATTGCAGACTCTATCTTCATCAAGGTGGCCCTCTTGCTCTGCAAAGCAGCACACAACTGAACCACGGAGGTAAGATGACTTCAGTCATCGGCTTTGGTTTATTTCCTCGACGTAAAAAATAGGTTTGAGTTTCTACGACATGTGGTATCCCGTGGAAAGCCAAAATGGACCTATCCAGGTTCTGCCATCCTATGCGACCTATCTCTTCATTGCAGAGACTCTCGGTCACTCCAAGGACCTCCGCATTTCGAACCTATATCCTGGAAGGCAAGCCAACGGATCGAGCATCACCACTGCATTGGGAGACGAATCGGCCGGCCAGCTCGTCGCGTACGGATTTTGGGACGCGGCTCAACCATCCTCGCACTCCTTTCCGTCGAAGCTTGTGTTGCTGAACATGCAGATATTTAATCAGACAGAGCCTGGCCCGAGACCTTCTGCTCAGTTTGATATTTCTGCTTTTCAGCGGGATAGGGCGAGCCCGGTCAGGATTAGGAGGTTGCAGGCGCCTGGCGCTGATGTGACTACAGGCAACTTGACAACTTGGGCGGGACAGACCTTCGCTTCGGGGCTGGCTGAAGGGAAATTGGTCGAAGAGAAGCAGACCAGTGGTATCATTCCTTTGCAAGCTTCTGAAGCTGCTTTGGTTTTCTTGTAAGAAGATGGAACAAAATTCAAACGCTAAGCTTCAGCGGATACAAAATATTGAGGTTATGCAAGATGTTTACTCTTATCCAGTTCCGTGTCGTGAATTTAACTAGGTGACGATATATTTGAAAAGAGTAAGAGACAGTGCTTGACACAACGGATGATTATGATAGAGTACAGATGCAGGTATCTTTTCCAATTAAGGTACACATTGCGAGAAGTAATCTGTATCGACGTTTGTCAGGAAACGGTTACCCAGAGGCAATTAAGAAAGGAAAAAACCCACCGTTTAATACTTTGCATGTTCCTTGAGCACAGGTAGTGGCACCACTGTTGGTTTCGACATTCAGCCACCCAAATGTCACAACTCAGAAACAAAACAACTTACGTCCAACCTATTCCTCCACACTGTCCATAGAGTACAGAACCGCCGACAGGTGCCGTAGTGGTAGGAGCCGTAGTGGTCGGGGCCGTAGTGGTTGGTGCGCTGGTGGGTCCAGTGATTACAGTAGTCGAGCCGCCTGGAGCGGAAGTAGGGGCACCAGGCACGACGGTGGGCACGGTCTTGGGCTGGTTGGCGGTGTTCCAGCTGGCGGTGGTGGGCCAGGGAGTGTTGGCGATGGCTGGGGAAGTGGTTCCGTACGGACTGGGACCGGGAACTGTCAAGTTCATCAGCAGAAGAATTGAGGCTATTCTTCAACAATGGTACGTACTGATGTAGGTCGAGAGACTCTGGTAGATGTTGATCTGGATACCAGGGTCAGTCGGGCTGTAAGCGCCGGGGAATTTGACGGTGGGGGGCTTCGCAGTTCCCGAGCCGGCGACGTTGAGTTGGAAGCATGCGGGATAGAATTGGGCACCACCGACGCTGCTGGCCGTGTGCAAAGCTGGAAAAGGAAAAAGAATGTCGGTGTCAGTGAAATTGTATTCGCATGCAATTGGCATCAGATATGGAGACACGAAGATGCGCCGGAGAAAACGCGAGGATTACTAGCGTTTGCCATTATGATTTTGATAACTTACCGATAACTTCCGCACGGAGGAGGTAGTTTCCTGGGGCGATGTCCGACGGAATTTTGAAGGTGTAGTGACCACAGTTGTTCTATACATGCAAATCAAGAGTGTTGATTTGCAACCGCGTTTTTATGAGAAGGTTAAGACTTACGTTGAACACTTGAACTGCCCAGTAGGCAGGGTTTGTGGAGACCAAACCAGCCTCTGACACTTTGAACCAGTTGGCGCTCGAACCAACTGCAGTCTTAGCATCCGATACGGCAGCCATGTACACCTGCATACAGATGAGATGAGATGATTTAGACTTTCGGAAAGGATTTAAACAAACAATGATTGGTCCATAATGTGCTCCACCAATGGCTTCATTAGCACAGGTGCGGTCACCAGGTTGTTGGTGCATTTCGACCGTAACAGTGTCGCCAGCTTGTTGAGCACAACTAGATTAACCAGACGGCCTGGACACTATATGTTTTTGTCTTACCATTAACTGGGCAAACACCAGCGCTGGTGCCAGCAATGTTACAAGCAATATCCTATAATTTCGTTGAGGGACACGTTCGAATTCAAGTGAAAGTAAGGGATACGGACATTGCTCGTCACGCTGGTCACCGGGTTGTTGCTTGTAGGCAGACGAACGCAAGAGTTTCCTGCATCGACATCACCAATCCAGAACTCCTGGAAGGTAGCATGGGCAGACACAGACGCGATGAAAGCCGCCGAAGCGGCGAGAGCAGCTTGGAAGCGCATTTTATGTCAACGAGAAGAGGAAAGTTTTGACGCTAGAATTTCAAGTTCGGATGAGGCTTTTATAGCTCGCTAGTACCGCCCACGGATCCTGGAAACCTGACGTATTTGGGCTGTTGAATGCGAGGAATACCCAAGAAATGAGACCGTACAACCACATGCGACGGAATAAGCGTCGCGGAGAAACTAAGAGAGTGAAATCAAGGGCTGGATATGGGTTTAACGCATGCCCTTCGCAGCGCGTCGAGTACCGGATCACAGTGACGGAGCTTTACAGAGGCGGCGAGAGGGCAGAAAGCAAGACTGCTGCCTGATCCCGGAGAAATAAGCTCTCATGGGGACGGAAAAGTCAAGGTCACATAGCATTTTGGACGAGGGATGTGTCCGTACATTTTCCGACGCGTTACAAAGCCCACCACGGAGAAGCGCCAAGCAATTTGAAGTCACAGCAAGAGGAGGGAACGACATTGAATATGAGGAGGCGTAATGAGAATCGTTTCGACAAAATAAGAACATTTTCCGAGGTCAATTCATGGAAGGTAAGCACGAGTTTTTGCGCGAGAGGCAGCAGATTGAACAGGGATGCCAAGACTGTCACGGTTGAAACCTTCATCAGCGACGGTCACTTTAAAATTGTTATTGTGGCCATTTGCACAAGTCTCGTGGGGCTGAGATCACGGAAGAAATGCATATTGTGTCCGTCTGCTTGACGTGTATCTAGAGGTGAGCGTAGTGGGATTTTGGTTAGAAGGTTGAGTACTTTGAGTGATGGTGGTTTTGGTTCAAGTTGTGCAATTTCAATTTGAATTGAATTGACGCCGCCAAGAAACAACTCCGGATTGTCCGGCCCGGATACGACCAGACTCCTTTTTAGAGCCGAGGCATCTGTGTCGCTCACCTTTCTACCTTCCCGTCTTGTTCCCGTCGCCCAAGAATCCCAGAATCTCAGGAGCGACAACCGAATCATTAGGCTATGTGGCAAGTTGTGCCTATGGGAACCCCACCTTAGTCGGAACGGGAACCTAAACTTTTCAACCTTCACTAGGAGCCACGCTGAGACCGCTTTCAAGTTCGACCAGGATGCCATGTCTTCGTTCAGCAAAACCTCCTGCTTGCTTTAAATATTCCCACTGCCATGTCCTCTAGCCAAAATCCCATAGTATCATGGCAACTTGCACCATCATATCCTGCATCCCTGGCGAATTCAGCGCCTTGTTCAACGATACTAATTAACAACCAACACGCTTTCTGACGATGTTTTGCCGCTTGCGCAATGCGATCATTCGAAACCGCGAACATCTTCGAGAAGATAAACTCGAATACCGACTCGGTGACCTGCTGACTGCTATGTTGAAGAATGCACCACATCCGCTTGGGAAATGGTATGTTGTCGTAGCTCTCCACATTGCGCAGGAAAGAGGGGAAAAGACAGTCGTTGATCTGGCGAATGCATGGATGGTTACTTGATAGTGAGAGAAAGGTCGAGAACGGGCATAACTATAGACGACTTGACACTGTAATTTTTGTAGGCAGAATAATGAAGTTGCACTATTCACTTTGCGTTCGCCAGTAATGTGATCGTAAATGGTGGGAAATGCTGTTCATGGTGCAGAAGTTATGCATGATCTCCGCCCAGGGCTCAAATCGCAGTGCTGCAATTGGCCAGGAAGGGCAGGCGAAACTGGAGGTCGATGGTTGGGTCGAGTTGAGAGTCGAGCAGACATGTGAAATCGGTGTTTAGTTACCCGCGGCTGCCATCAAACCCCGCTATAATAACTTGCACCCCGCACGAGTACATAAGCTACTCCTTTCGCCACCTCCTCCACCTAATCCACATTTTCAACCATGAGCCAGAAACAGTTCTCCCTAGAGGAGGTCAGCCAACACAACAAGGAGGGCGACCTGGTGCGTGGACTTCGCTGTTGCTTTCAGGAGTTTAAGCGCCTAAGCTCATTGTGCACGTCTTTCAGTGGGTCGTCATCGACTCCAAGGTCTATGACCTCTCCAAGTTCGCAGCGATGCACCCTGGTGGTCTTTCCGTTCTGATGGATGAAGAGATCGGTAAGCGCACATTGTACACGTTGAATTCATCATTCCTAAGCACGACGCTCGGAGTGTAGCTGGCAAGGATGCGACTGAAGCATTCTTCGGCCTCCATCGCTACGAAGTCCTCCAACGACCTCAGTACAAGCGTTTCATTATTGGTTCTATCATTGGCCAGACTGAACAAATCCACCCTCGCCTACCCGGAGAACTGAGCAAAGTCCCTTATGCGGAGGCTACCTGGCTCACTCCGGGTTACTACAACCCATACTACTCGGAGGTGTGCTATCTGTTCCCTCTCTAGGGCGAGAGAAAGACGTCGCTGATATGTCCTGTATAGAACCACCTCAAATTCCAACTTGCATACCGCAAATTCGTCGAGGACGTCCTTGTGCCGGAGGGTCGAGCACGCGAGGAAGATGGAAAGAGGCCTTCTCCCAGCGTGTTCCTTGAGATGGCCAAGTTGGGCATCATTGCTATGCGCCTCGGTCCTGGGCCTCACCTGAAGGGTCGCGTACTGATGAACGGTCTCGTCAAACCCGAGGAGGTAAGATCCCACATCAACTCTTCGAATGCGGCGCTGGCTCACGAGGAATACAAACTTTGTAGTTCGACTACTTCCACGAACTTATCATGGGACAAGAGATGTCTCGCGCCCATGCTCGTGGATACAACGACGGTCTCGGTGGAGGAACCTATATCGGTACGTCCGCCGTGTTCCTGCTGGCAGCATGCATTAACGTAGTGTTCTATCTATAGGTCTGCCTCCCATCATCAACTTCGGTAAACCTGCTCTGCGAGAAAAGATCGTCGAAGAAGTCTTCGCCGGAAAGAAACTTTGTGCGCTGGCTATCACTGAAGCCTTCGCTGGAAGTGATGTTGCTGGACTCAAGTGCCACGCTAAGAAGGTTGACGGCGGTTACAGGGTAACTGGAACGTAAGTTATTTTTCAAATTCTTATTTTTAAACGTCGAGACTAAATTAACTCTCTTTACAGCAAGGTTTGTTGGGCGCGCAAGTCTGCCCAAGATTATGCAAGCTGACAGGAGGAGTTCTTTAGAAATGGATCACCAACGGAACATTCGCCGATTACTTCACCGTTGGCTGCCGAAGCGACCAAGGAGGACTCACCGTTCTGCTGATTGAGCGTCAACCTGGTGTCGAGACGAAGTCGATCAAGACTCCCTACTCCACCACTGCTGGAACCGCATACATCACTTTCGAGGACGTCTTTGTCCCTGATGAGAACTTGCTCGGCCAGGAGAACAAGGGTCTGCAGGTCATTCTTAGCAACTTCAACCATGAGCGGTTAGTAGTATTGCCTTTATTTGACGCTGGAAACTCATGGGCTCATTCTTTATTTACAGATGGGGAATGACGACGGCCAGCATCAGCGCCCAAAGATTGATCGTTGAAGAATGCTTGAAGTAAGGCATTCTTACCCTCTTCCTTCCGGACCCACAACCTAAATTTAATGTTATAGGTGGGTCAACCAGCGCAAGGTCTTCGGCAAGCCCCTCCACTCGCAGGCTGTCATCCGCTCCAAACTCGCCTCCATGATCTCCCGTGTCGAAAGCGCGCAAAATTGGCTCGAGAGCATCACTTATCAAATGAACCACATGAAGTACAAGGAGCAAGCCGAGTATCTCGCTGGGTACGTGCTAAAATTGTATTGCTTGATTTATCTTGATCTTATTTTTGAATTAAAGCCCTATTGCTCTCCTGAAAAAATACGCCACTGAAACCGCCCAAGAAACCGCTCGCGATGCCGTTCAGATATTTGGAGGCCGTGGAATCACCAAGTCTGGTGCGCTAATGATCTACGATGACTCTCACCGTTGATCGATATTGATTTGAGTTTCTTTTTTTTTCTTAGGAATGGGCCGTTATATTGAACACTACCACCGAACTGTTCCGTTCGACGCGTAAGTTGCTGCTTTTTATTTTATTTCCCTGCCATGATTCTGACTGCAATATCATCCATTGAACAGTGTCCTTGGTGGAGGTAAGACTGGTTCTAAAGATGACAAGTTTGATACTGACAACATTTACAGCTGAGGATGTTTTGGGTGACCTCGGTGTCCGACAGGCCCTCCGCAAGATGCCAAAGGATGTCCGACTATAGTCCTGTGGTTGCTAGTATTCCATGACTGTTACCATATATTTTACTTATATCAATCATTGTTCATGTAGACACCTTGTTCCAATTTCATGTTGTTCAAATACACAATCACGAACTCCTAATCAGAATGATGGAATTCCGTGAGTTATATTGAATGTTAGTGGAGGGTTGGGTATGATAGGGAGATCGTGCGGGAAGCTTTGAGTCATTAAATCTGCAACCATCCTGACAAGAATGAGAGTTAACCAGAGTTGAAACGACAGGGATGATGACTGGAAAATGCTACCTTCCAAAGACTGTCGTTCCGTTAACGTTCAAATCTGCGAATGTAAAAAAGCTTGAGTCATTGATGTACTTGACATATTGTAACAAAGGCTTACGAGTGTTATCATCAGGAAGTCTGTTCAGTGTATGAGCTGCATCTGGGCCGATAGCCTCCACCTGAAAAAAAAAATGAGTGCTACAATCAATTCGCAAGGGAGATATTGGCATACATATTTGATAGATGCTGCATGCAAGTCTAGCAGGTGGGTATTTTGCTGCTGGGAAATAAGGATTGTCTCTGTGCGTCGAAAAGAAGTATTATGAGTTTACGGCCTTAGGGGTAATAGTCAAGGGTTATTTTACCATCGGCCCAAGGTCCAAGCGCATCTTGAATAGTACCATTCGCGAAGAATGTGCGTCTTGTAAGGCTGGTCACCAGCACAGGTTCTCCTCCAAGACCTCTGATTTGGGCGATCATGGTCGTCATATTCGCTCCCATTGATTCTGGAGGAGCGATTTTCATGTCATTATGTCCGAATTGGATTGTGACCAGGGTCCTTCGACCTTTCGCGACTTCGGATGCGATGGCAGCCAGAGAAATATTGAAAAATCTATCATGGCAATGTCATTAGTTTTATTCGGTGCATGTCAAGCAGGACCATAACCTTACCCATCAGCGACGAACGACCCAGTCGTGGCTCCGTTGTGGGCAGTGTTGATGCAGGGCGTTCCCGCGGCCACAGAAGCAATGTTTCCAGTTATATCCGATCCACAAAAGCCGTTCCCCCAACCTCCACTGTTTGGCGTGGTGCTTGTAAAGGACATCCAGTATCAGATAGGCGTTCAATGCACGTCATAACGACTCACCCATTGGCGGTGGTGCTGTCTCCAACGAGAACAAAAGATGTCGGACGAGTAGCACTGGGGAGTGACAGAACTGAGCCAAGTGTTGATGCTACAATGAATGCAAAAGGCGCCAGAGAAAGCATACTGATCCAAGTTTGATAGGCCTACATTTGTTCGATGCATTGGTTTTACTTAAGTCAACCTGTAAATAGCAGCCGAGTTCGAAGAAGCAGAGACCCCATGCAATGGCCGGGCCGCTTTGACGTTCGCGGAGTGGAGACTGTCGAAGCGTGCTCCTCGCTGGCAATGTGCTGGTGGTCATTCAGGGTTTGGGAGGTGCGCTTCTCTAGACCTGCCGACTGCGCAATATGCCGATTCATCTTCCTCGTGAGTTTTTTTGGGAAGCGTTAAACATATCCAGTTCATATATGTCATGAGGAAGTACCAGCGGTAACCTGGATTTAAGTAGGTTGTAATAAATATATCCAGACAAAATAGAACTAGGAACCCCAAGATCGACGGAATCATAGATAATATCTGTCACCTGTGCACAGAGTAAAACCACAAATTTAGTCGTTGGCAACCTGACAAAGCAGAGGAAAGAGGGATGCTACACACCTATCTGGCCCATCCCTGGTTTCATTATCCACACTGCCCGACCCTTCCCCTCAGGATTGCCTTCCCCCTTGTATCCTGCTAGCCAGCCTTCCTGCATCTCATCGTCCACGGCGCCGCATACAATCTTTATACCAGGGAAAGCACGCTTGAGCACGGAGACACCGCCACCTCGAGCTACGATGAAAGTCACGAAGATAATATGGTCTTCTTTGATCCCGTGGTCGAGGAGGATACGGATAGCCATGAAGGCCGCTGCTGCGGTACCAATCTATAATACGAACGGTCAGTTTGGGAATGCAAAACTTGTCTGTTATATCCGTACCTGAGCATCAAGCAAGAAGACATAAGCTTCTTCCGCTAGATGTCGATAGCGAACATAGAATGGGAGCATGACGTGCAGAAGCATTGCTTCGCCTGATTTGTTTTCTGATTGTATCAGCAATGAACCAATGGGTACGTCGTTGATCACCCGCCGGAAGCCACGTTCCAGAGCTCCCCCTCTAAGAAATCATACTCAGTAGCTAGAACGAGTAACCAATAATCACACACGCACGACCGTAGGATAGAAACGCCGCAGACATACTGCAAAAAACACTAGCATAAGCAAATCTCAGCACAGAGACTAAAATAGAAGGTACCTGAGCGTCTATCTTTTTACCATGAGCTTCTACGCCAACGGGAGTCGTCACGTTTTTGGGTGTAAATGGCAGATGCTGCAAGGCATGTTCCACCAGTAGGGTCGATAACCGATCAGTGAAGAAGACGAAATCTTGTCGACTAGTCGTTCTGTCCCGCAGAATGGTGTAGATGCCCTCAAGCTGGGGCGTAGATCTAAGGATAGTCAAGTCGAGATCCTCCAGTGTGCTTTCAGGCGTCGACGCCCCAGAACGCGATGTAATATATTTATGGGGGACCGCGATTTTCTCCCTCAATTTATTGGATCGCTCTTGAAGTTGCTTTCGAATGTGGGTGCTTATCAGATCAATGGCGACGTCGTTATTCGACCCCGGAACTATCTTTCGGGTGAGGAATGGAATCAAAATAGAATTTACGAGTCATGGAATTTTTTTCGAAAACTCACAATATCGGCGTATGCGGATGAGGGCCGTACGAAGTTGTCATAAGAAGGTTTGACATGCCGTAAGTACCTATGTATCGACGTCAGTGGGTAATATATTTTATGATATTGTGCTTTGAGTATAGACTTACTGGTCAAGAATTCCATTTACGTCTCTCCCTCTCTCTTTCACGTCCCGTTTGATACGTCTTGCAAGCATCAAGTCGGAGTCGCATTGAACAAATACCTTTAACACGAATTATAAGATTCATGGGTCATCATCAAGAGGGGATATAAAGTCGCACCTTGAGATCATATAAAGCCCGCAATCGTGGGTCGGTAAGCGCCATGATACCTTCCGCTTTTGCAAAAGGAAAAGTCAACATGACATAAAAACCTCAAACGGATTTTGGTGTGGATTACCGATAATGATAGTTGCCCCGTATAGATATTTCGTCTCTTCCAATCTTTGGTGTTCGGCGAAAGAATAGACGGGGATGTTGGATTGTCTGCAGGCTTTTAGATCGGATAAGCACTGTCAAAAAAAAACAAGTTCAGCGCCGAGAAAGGTGATGAGAGAGAATAACATACCGCTGCGAATAAAGGCATGTCGATAGCATCGGGATGGTCGAAGTCGAGTAGGTTAGCATGGGCCAGCGCAAGCTCCTCCTCGTTGTGGTATTTGTAAAAGCTATCCTAGGTATCAGTAAGATGTGTTAAGAGTTGCTAGCATCAGATGGTACAGCAGTGAAGCTGTACTAACCTGGGATAGAATGATGACCGTTGGTATCGACCCAAGCTTGCGGACAATTTGTCGGGCGACATGCGTCTACGATGCCACGTCAACGTCAACATAGTGCTTGGAGGAACGGTATCTGTTTATCAACCTTTCCACTAGCGGAACCACCTGTACAGAGATCAATGAGCCAGCTTTCCAACAATAAAAAAGACGAACGTACCTGCCACGCCGATAACGAATGCATCAGAGATACGCTGACCATCCTCAGCGTACCTGTACGGCCGAGAATCGTTCAGGCGTAAATAAAACCATCCCATTCAGGTATTAGACCATGAATCATTCACCAAGGAGGCCTGCCATGCGATACAAGGACGGTGTTCTTCTTGGGCTGGAGGGCTGGGGGGCTGGGGGTGAGCGAAGGCGGGGGTGCTTGGAGCTCTTGTCGCGAGCTCGGCTCGGGTGCGAAGAGGACCTCTCCGAAGTCGTTAGGCATTCTTCCGTGGGGTGATGATAGGATATGTGGTGAGCCTCAGCGTCTGAGCTTGCTGGAGGTGGAGGACAGAAGCAGCGGATCCTATATTGCGCCGCTCGGCTATTTTTGGAAGATCAATACATCTCTCATATATCGAAGGATCATGCATCTTAATTATCAAATTCTCTTCATTGCACCGACAACTTGAAGAATATGGTTGGCTGAATTTAAATTCGTCAACTTTCATGTGAAGCGGGAAAATTTCGATGTAAAAAAGACGGTGTATGGTGAATGATGCACCCCCGAGGGTAAGAGTATTAGAGCACTGGGACGGGATAATTTTTTGAAGGAATATTATTGACAATTTACATCTCGCGACGACTCTTATCGCATATTTTTATGCCGAGTGGCAGTCTCGCTTAGCGTTTGCCCTTGAGGCTTGGTTTGCCCAGCCACTTCCCACGGGTATGAAGGGAGGGAATGGTCTGGAATCATGGTATTGCAGGAATCGCTCGCTTAGCTGCCCCCTTACCAAGAAACCCCACTTTCTTACCAAGATAGCTTCATAGTCTGACTAATGCTATTTGATAGACAGTTAAATAGTCTCGTTTGTAGAGGGAAGAGCGACAGAGAAAAAGAATAAACTCCAGCGCCTAAAACCTGATTTGATACAGCTTATTTCCGTACGCTCCCACGCATCCGGAAAGTACACTTCGTCACAGTATCCACGCGATGTCAGGACGTCCCATCATCTCCGAGCTCCTGAAGATCACCGTAGACCGGTCTTTCAAACTCTCCAACCCAGAGTTCGCTACCTTACGCGCAGCAGCCGTACAAGCAGGCGTCCAGGAGCAATACTACGGCATAGCAGCAGGAGAGCCTGACCACCTCTCTTGGGTCATCCAATGGCCCGCAGACCTGTCCCCACACCCATCCGAGTATGCAGGTCCAGAGGGTGATTTCCGCAAACGTCTAGCTGCATTGGACGCGCGCAACAGCCCCACGAACTGGTTTATCAAGTTCGAGGACGCTAAATTGCCGCGTCCCGCCCTCGAATCGCCCATCTGCCAGATTTGCACCATTTTGGTCAAGCCGACGAGCGATCTGGAGGCTCTCATGCCTTCGTTGACGAAGACCTTCACCGATTGTTATGACGATCCCTACAAGGGATTCACGGGTGGCCATTGGGGACTCGCAGAGAACGAGCCTAGATTGGCTTGGTACTTCCTCGGTTGGAAATCTCGCGAGGTTAGTAGTTGCAGTGTTCATTTTCATGTTCATTTGTATGCGTTGACTGACCGTTCGTTCAAGGCTCATGATCTATACGCCGCAACGCCTCTCTTCGACGTTGAGATTGACAAGCTCATGCCACACATGGCTGGAGGCTGGGCGCACTACATCAAATACACAAAGGAGACGAGTTGAGTGGACTGACAAGGCATAGCGATAGCAACGGAATTTCTCGTGTGTTATTATGATCTTGAGACTATGAATTTGACAATTCTCTTGAGATACTACTGTCTGAAATGGGGCTTACATCCTTAACTCCTGTCGCAGTATCTCTCTTGTCTATTCTGGCACTATTTCAGCTGCTGGTCAGGCATTCCAAAGCTCGATGACAGTGCTTCAAGCGTTCAACGTTCCACCATCGTCCCCCTCTCGCTTCCTCTTCATTTCTCTCGTCACTTTGTGCTGAGCAGCTTCATGTTTAGCCAACTTCGGCAGTACTTGCGACACGGGACGTATAAAAAAACTCGCCTATGTACTTACGTGCAAGGCCGCAGATCCAAGAAAACACATCTATTGACGAGACAACTATAAAATACATCTAGAATTAAACACACAATTTGTTGCGATTACTTTTATATAGCGCAAGATATTAACCAGACGGTGGGGGGCCAGAAACAAAGCCTTGGAGCATCATTTACAGGAGACAGAAACAATCTCTCCCTTTCTGTCGTCGCTGAAGGGGATCCAGCCATCTCGGTTCTTCGAAGAGTCAGCCGAGAGGTCATCTTCGTCGACGAGATGATGCGATCGCCGCTGGTGTTCATTTGCAGGGCCTCCAAGAACCAGGGCTGTTAGCCTTTCACCCTTAACCTGATGTCCAACCGTTAGTAAAATATAAACATATACAGGACAGGACAACATACGCAGCCGGTGTCAAGACCAACAGACCAACGCTTGATGTCCAAGCCCCTAGACGCAGCATGCCCGTATATCGTGGTCGAAGGGTAGCAAGGCAATTTAACTGTTTTCTTCTTCTTGGAAGAGGAGGCCTCGTCACCGTCCGCGCTGTCACTGACATCGCGCGTTTTCTGGTAACCAACGCAACTAAGCATATGCTCTTTCCATATCTTCGACCATGGTCTCCCCTCGTCCGATTCTTTCAAGATGGTTTCGCCGACAACGCTGCGCATATTCAGGAGCACCCAGGGGTCATTATTTTGTGGGATTTCAGTCAGCAGAGCGACTTCTTGAAGATAGCGCAGGCTCTCGATGGTGGCCTTTTTTTCGGAGACATCAACACCCGAACGACTGGCGGGGGAGCGCTTCGGGAAAGCTGGGACTCGGGCAAGAGGCTGCTTCTCCGGGTTATCCATCGCATACGCTGGGTTGGAAGGGAGCAGGCCTGCGTGCACGATGAATGTGTGGGCGCTGGGGATGTAGAGCCGGAGAGGCAGGCGCAGCAGATAGCGGAGGTGGTCAGGCGTCATTTCCCTCGCGATTTTGTAGTGGTCGCTGAAGAGGACCCAGCCTTCGGGGATATAACGCAGCCATTTCCTGTCTTCAGCCGACGCTGAGGTCGTATGGAGCCATTTTGCTGCAACAAGGCCCTTGTTACTTTCGCAAGCCTTGTCCCAGCGTTTCTCGAGATTTTCCAGCCACTGTCTCCCTCCTGGCTTCTCCATTATCCATAGCAGCCATGCATGCCATTCGACGACCTGTTGATCGTGGTTCCCGCGCACGCCGGTGACATTGTTGGAGGACATGAAGTGTAGAATTTCTAGGGAGCCCTCGTGGGTGCCTTTGGTGACGATGTCTCCAGCATGGATAAGAACGTCGTTGGAGGGTTTGTAGTCCAAGTTTGCCAGAAGTTTCCTGATAGGCAGATTTTGTTTAGTACGAAACAGAGGGAAGGCGAGGATCGTCACGGACTTTAGTGGCTTTATCATGCCATGGATATCTCCCACAATGATAACACGTCGTTTCGGGTCATCTAAACGGAAATGGTTGGATGAATCCTTTCAAGGTGATAGAAGCGCACTGACCTAAGGGAAATTCGTCGGATTTCAAAGTGTTCAATGGTTCGTAGTGGCTGAAATCTGGGAAAACTAGCTACGATGTCAACATCGCCAGAGGACAACCCTATAATAACTTCAAGACGTACATGTGGTCTCGAGAGGGTGTTTGAGTACCTTGCTCATGTGAGTCACAGAGGACAGCGGCGAAATCGTGTCCGCGATGCCATAGAAGAAGACGAAGACGAGGAAGAAGGAAACCGTCCCGTATGCTGCGATTTGGCGAGCTGGGTAGTTCATAGCTCCTTAATTTGACAGACAAGTTAGGAGTGGCCTGTATTCTGTCCGGTAGAGCTCGAAACGACGGAACTAGGAAGAGAGAAAGAGTGTCGGATAATAGACGGGGAATGGTGTTGTTTTAGCGGTGGGGAAAAATGGAAGGGCTTGGAGCTGGTCAAACGTACGCTCCACTGAGTCGTTGATCGACGACTTGAGACCAGTTCCATATTTGGCAATATGGACGATCCCGACTTCCTGCTTCCGTCAGCTTCATTAGGGACGGTCAGAGTAGGCGATTCTGCTCTGATTCAGCGAGTGATTCAAAGTTGATTCTCGACTTGATTCCGGACGCCAGAATCAGCCAGAATCGTGGGAATGGTGAATCAAAGCTGAATCACAGAATCTCCTCTGGAGGAGATTCTGCAGCAGAATCAAGTTGGAATCAAAGGTTTGATTCACAGCCGTCCTTATTTCAATTTATTTTATTTTAAAATCCCGAAGAAATACATAATAACATCGGGGCGGTCAAAGTTGACCTTAATTCGACCTTGATTCGGCTTTGATTCTAGCTTGTGAATCAAGTCAGAATCAACTTTGAATCATTTGCTGAATCAAACCAGAATCACCTACTCTGACCGTCCCTATTATTAGCGGCGTGTCATCTTACAAGTCGCTCAATTGACGATGTAGGACATCCTCTTCTGCGATAAATATTTTGATGTTTGCATTCAGGAAAACGTCTAGATAAAAAAATAAAATTGCAGATCCGAATACTCTAGGCAAATTCCAGGTGTCCTTCTTGAGTCAAGTCAAATTCTATAAGTAAGTAACAGTAAAAAGTTCCCCCATTTGATTCCCTGCTTCAATTGACCCGCTACCACCTTGTACCATCGTACCACTTCCGCGCTTGATCACTCTTCACAAAGTCTTCGAACGACCACAACTCGGCCTCTAGATCTTTCTCGGAGAGATAGATGTATGTCTCCGCGTGAATGCTGGCTGATGGATCGAAAGACTGTGGAAGGGGTGGCGGATGCGAGGGTATTAGATCGTCATCGTTTTCAGAGTGTGAGGATAGGTCGACTAAGGGTTCGAGGGGGTGTGCTTCGACGGGTTCTCTGGTATATTCCTACGGACAGTCAGAGACGATGATTAGAAGAACGTTAACATTTGACAAGTGTCAAGAAATAGTGAGGACACACTGTTCCCTCAAATTCATCCAAGTATTTGATATCTTGCTCTGTGAGCCCTTTCACAAGGGTCCCTCTCACGGAACGCTCTTCGCGTGTCAGCGTACGCTCAAAAAGCTTTTCGCCTCTGTTATAAGGAAGAACTCCAGGATAATCGGCAGACTGGAAGAACCTCTCTGAGCATAGTAGATATATGGTATCATGATGAGAGGAATACCTTGACTTTATGTCGGGTATGGTCCTGTGAGCATAAGACCACTATAATTAACGATCTCTGTAGATGCAACGCGTTCAAAAACAAGATTAACACACCAAGATAACAGCGGGGCATAGCTGGAGATGTGATCCATCATTCTTTATGACCGCCTTCAAGATCTTAGGGTGCATAAGTGTTCCATAGAAAAATGAGTTATAGGTTTTCATGGTAGCGTTGAGAAAAGATATCGTCGCGTATCTATTTTGAGCATGACGAGATAACGCAAGAGGCGATATCGGTGCGGCACACCGCCTAAAGTAGTGCCGGTCCGGGCCCAATAATCGTTCCTAGAGTCAAGACATCACTAGCACTTTTTATTCCTTCATCGCTGACCATCTTCGTCTCTAAAGCTATGTCGGCCTGCGAGAACCCAAATATTGACAAAGATGCGCTCATGACACGTAGGTAGACGTTTGGCGCTATTCTATAGAATCATTCAGCTCATCTTACCAGGACGTCAGAAATTTGATGGCAAAACCAAGGTTTGCGTCAAGTGCAAAGAGAATCCGGGCAACGTTGTTATTCGATACGCGGTATATTGCAAGTAAGCGGAGGATATGTTGACTGATTTGAATGTGCTCACACTATGAATCAGGTCATGTTTCTTTCCTCTAATTGAAACCAGGTTCCGAAAGTCTCTCGAGCCTTCAATAAATGTAATCCCCGATGGACCACGACGTAAAGGACTTCACGCAGCAGGGTCTCTCGTCATCGCGTATTCTGGCGGCACAGTCTCTACGGCTCTCCTGGACCTCGTTGCAAAGACATATTTCGCCCCACGCACGGAAGATCCAGAGAAACTGAGGGGAGGGAAGGAGCACCCGCGGAACGCAGACAAGGGCGTCTGGAAGGATCGGCCTACGGTCTGTTTCGTGGAAGTCTGTGGTGCGTTCCCTGGAGTATGTTGCCATTTTACTGCTTAACTCAACGCTCGCTCATTAGCTTTTTGAATACAGGAGAAAGACAGGACGGAAGATATACGAGCGGTGGTGGAAAGTTATCCTGGGCAGCCTTTTGAATTCGTTCCTCTACGTTTGGAGGATGCGTTTAACCCGGATTGGTGGTCGCTCATAGGCAGAGGAGACTTACACAGCGCTGCGCGATCGTTGGGACTGGACATGTCGGATGAAGGTAAGTTATCGTTTTGCTTTTTGACAATTGGCGCTGAATGCCTGATATCGCCAGATCTACGACTGAAACCAAGCACATCCGAACATTCCCCCCTCGACGCTCTAAGAGCATACCTATTTTCTCTTCCTACACAAACAGCGTTCTTCAGTGCAATCCAGACACTCACACGAGTCCTACTGCAATACACATCCGCGTCGCGCTATGCCTCCCATCTCCTCCTCGGCACTTCGCTAACCTCATTGTCAGTCAATCTCATATCGGGGATCGCGCAGGGAGCTGGTTATACGGTAGCCGAAGAAACGAAGGAGGAATGGAATCCACATATGACTGATGGAATTTCTGTGCGGGTGCTTCGCCCTTTACGCGATATCGGGATGAAGGAGTGCGCTATTTGGGATTGGTGGAGTAGGTTACGTGTGGTTGGGCGTTCGCGTAAATATATCCAAGGTGGCGGGAAGAATGCAATCGGCGCACTAACTCGAGGTATGGGAATCAGTTTTTGGTTAGGCGCTGAATGCTAATTGGCATTTCAGATTTTATCTTCGGGTTAGAAAGCGATTATCCTGCGACTGTATCAACTGTGGCGCGAACTTGCGCGAAACTTACTCCGAAGATGGGCTCTGATGTGACTTGTGTTCTTTGCGGACGGTATGTAATTCCTGTCAAGGCCTGCTAGAAGCCCATGAAACTGAGTTCTTTGATTTATAGACCTGCTCAACATGGAGTTCAAGAATGGAAGGCTCATATATCAATTCGCGCTTACGAGCAAGCATCATCCTCAGTCTCAGGAAACAGTCGACCTCCACACCTGACCGAGGAAGAAATCACAAAGCTTATCCAAGCCCCGATCAACACATCGCCTGTACCTCTTTCCCTGACGCCACGACTGTGTTATGTCTGCCACACAACTCTAACAAGTCGCAGCAGCCGAGGAACTGCAGTCTCTATTTCCGCTGGACAATCAATACACGACGTGCCCATACCTATGTGGGTGCGAGCGGCGATGGAGTCGTCACTGCCTGTTAATGAGGCCATCCCCAATGACGAAGATGATGAGGAGATATCCTCTGGCAATATCAAAATGACGAGGACGGACATGGAAGCGCAAATCGCTGAATTCCTCCTTTCTAACGAGTAAGATTTAGATTTCGGGATATAGTATTCTGCATGTGTCGATGGTTAGTTGGTATAGAAGTGATTATACAGGCATCATGTAATTCTAGTGTGTATCTAAATTGGTATATAGTTGCTCTATCGAAGAGTCCGCTAATTATACCACTGTGTATGACTCTATGATGACGGGATGCAGACTCCTAGGGGTACGTCCACTCCTACGTTGACAAAAAATGGATTAACAACATCGATAACACGAGTAGGATTACTCATACCTGGATAGAACCAGAACGACACCGCAATTATAACGTAGAGACCTATTAGAAGAGGAAGAGACGGTTGTTAGCAAAATGAGATTCAGTGATCATGTAATTTATTGGGACTGACCGACGAGGATAACACCTTCCAACCAATTTGACTTCCCATCAGCTACAACGTAGCCCATTGTGTGCACTGACAATTCCTGTTGGTATCGACTGAATTCGACGCAAGCAAGCAACATACCAGCGATATACAGAACCTAAATAACAACATGAGTTTTCATTCTTTCAATTAGAACTTTGCACACTCACCATGGATTGAAATGGGTCCATCAACAACGAGAGAGGCTTGTTCGTGATCCAGCCGAGGATGACAGTGAATCTGCCATGTCATGAGAAACATACTTTTCAAGCATTCACATTCAAAAAATTAAATTTACGGTATCACCAAAAGCGCCGTTTGCTGGAAAACGAAGTATATATTTGAGCAAATTAGAAGGTCAAAATAAGAAAAGGAACTCACAATAGCAGATCCTACGGCAACGCTCACACTGAGCGTCAACTCATCCTTGACGGAAACTTTCATGGCTGTGATGCATTCTATATGCCGAAAATTGAGAGAAGTAAAGCAAAAGAAAAGGAAACGAGGAAATTTAGTTACCTGCCACAGAGCTAATGGCTGGAAGGAGGATGAGGCCGACCCATTCTTTCCGGATAGTCGTAGAAATCTCGTCCATAGCTTCGACGAGCCAGTCAACAGTGACTGCAACAGCCTTGGATTTTTCGTCAACGTGAATCAAGTTTTGATGAAAAATAGCGATAAGTACCCCCGTCACAACGATCAGTAAAAATAGCGTCAAAAACCAGCTCATCTGGGGTACTTTTTTGGTCACTTCGGGTACTGTAATTTCAGGTGTGTTGGGACTTCTCTGTTCTGCATTTTGTTCAAGAGGTGCAAAAGTAGAGCTCGAGCTGGAAAAACCGCTGTTGTTGAAACTTGACTCCCGCGACATAGGATATCCACTATCGCTGCCGGAATGGATCAAGGAGATACTAGGCGGACGACGTATTTCCTGGTCGAAAGCCCGTTCGGGTTTGTTATACACTGTGTTATCACTTGCAGAGGTTCCTGAAGATGACATGGTGTACGACCGTCGGTTGAAGATAGGGATTTCTTCGAGTGAGATATCAACCTGACTGAGGCGACGCTTCGAGAGAGTCGCTTGACTTGCTTTTCCGTGGAGACGTTGTTGGCGTAAGGCGCTGGAATGCCGGCTACTTTTCTTGTTGTGCTCGTCATTATATAGATACGTATGCGACCAGAGTTGAAATAGCAAGTACGCGATGTAGACTGTATGAAGATGTGATTAAATTATGCCACAGATAAACAGATAAAGATTCTTACTGAGCAGTAGAACAATCGACACCTGAAAAGTATAAATTTGAGAGCGGATAAATTGTAGTGAATGCGACACTTACCGCATGACTCATATGTAGGATGGCATCAGTCTGGGTTTCCGAACCTTCGGCAGCAGCGTTCCCCAATGTGAAGTGATATGCTGCTGGCAACAAAAGAGCTCCTACACTCAAGCTCAAGAGAGAAGAATGCACCTGAGTCGCAGCTATCAAGAAGGAAAAATGCATAAGTATATTTTCGTAGTCGGAGTCAATTGAGGCCTCACTTGCATCGAATCCTTGTTCTGAGAATCGCACTCCGCCAGCAAAGAAGCATAAACCAAGAACTAAGACTAGATGAAGAGTCGGCAAACGTAGTTCATGTAATAGGTATATTAAAGACTCACGCAATTTGCTGAGCATCGACCCGATTACTTGATTAGAAGAATTTAGTGAAATAATCTAGATCGCAAGAATTTGACTGACAGGTTGATTGCACAACTTTGAGCTCGCATTTGCGCAAAGCGCTTATCTGTAGCGGGGAATTAGATGTTTTGATATACTTGCAGGAGAAAGCGGAGAACTCACTGCAACGACCACCTCTACACTGCAAACAGAGATCCGAGATGAGATTTTTTGAGCGCAACATTGAGCAATAAATGAACTCACAAATTACTCTGAGTGGCCAATCAATTTCTTCTTAATAGAAAAGCAAAATAAATTACTTACCATGCTTCCATTCAATAGACCAGTTTTCGAGCCTCCGATCCTTGTGGCGAGTTCTCTTGTAGATAGATCATGCAGCTTTCGGGGAAAGAAAAGGGAAAATATAAGATTCTCTGACTTGAGCGAAAATAAACATAGACTCACTCGAACTAATGGAATGAGGGCTAGTATACACACTGCAACATAACTATCAGACGTGGGGTAAAGAATCGCCAAGAATAACTTACATGCAAAAGTGAGGCCATGCGAGGCTTTTAAAGAGATAGTCATTGCCCACTGCATACATTGTTCATCAGCAAAGACGAGTGTCAAGGACGAAACAACATACCGATATGGGTATTGAGATCAGAAGAACGTTGAGCCCTAAACCGAGATAAAAAGTATTCAGCGCTTGTTTAGAGCAATTTTATTTCCATCGTAAAATCGTTCCAGCGTACATGATCCCATAGCGATTCGCCAACCATGAAACGCGGTCTTGACGCATCGTGGTAGAGTCCTTGGAAACTTTGACGAGATTCTCTGCTGACTGCCAGACAAATGAAAGGTGGGCAGATATCCGCGACTTGAGCCTTGTACAAAATCGCCTTGTCCCGTGAGGTTGCAGGTGGAATCGGCAGCAGAGAGGTTGGTTTCCGTCCGCAATGGCGAGGGTGTCCGGCTGTTTTCAAAACCTGCAACAGATTGCATAGGAGGTAGTGAGCGTTTATAGTTGGATTATGTGAACCGTAGATTGTTAGGGCTTCCTTGCTTCAGTGAGTCAAGGACAATGTCGAGACGCCCTTGCCAACGACCGTCAAGGTGTGTTGGGTAAGAGAGAGTGAGGAAAATAGGATACAAGCCTGTGCTACCCCTGTTAGTGATATTATGTTCTAGTGGATGTGGAGCCAACCGAATCCTCATTTGGTCAAGCGGCTTCGAGCCGTTCGTGAAACCGATCGGTGATCAGCGCCAGCTCTCGCAAGCCTGCGGACTCTTGTCGATCCCGAATAAGAATCGAGTACGCCGAATGTGCTTGATCGTTGGTGTAAATATATTCATTTGTGCTTAGAACCAAGCCAGACAGCAGTCAGAACATTTGGATCAGAGTCAAAGAACGGAATTAAGAATTCAAAATTAACTCTTCCAATCATGTCACGGTCGCGTCAGGAGTCACATCACGTGAAGCAGCGCGTCAACTCATCACGCTTTCCATTAACTAATTTCAATATCAACCATCATCACATCCGTGCTATATCGACCTGCTTTTCCAAATTAATCCCTATCGCTTTGCTAAGGACACCGGTTATATTGCGCCTAGCACGCAGGAATGTCTTCTAGGAATGGAAACAAAACTTCTCGCAATGCCACCAACAGTCCAGCGGCCTCTTCAACCGCCACAAGCCCGAGTCGTTTGTCCCTTGACATGGCCTCGCTCTTAAACAGCCTGAATCCGGCACAGCTCAAAGGTGCCCAAACTTGATGCATGTAACTCAGTCGTGACTTATCCTCTGGACAGCCGTTGAGCATAATCCTAAAGTGCCCTTGCAAATCTTGGCTGGTCCAGGCAGCGGAAAGACGAAGGTGTGTCAAGCAAATGATGCTTTTCCTTCAAATGAACTGTTTCTTTCTAGGTCCTCACGTCACGGATTGCACGACTAATCCTCACACATAAACTACCCCCCAAATCTATCTGCGCCGTCACATTTACTAACAAAGCTGCCAACGAAATGCGCGAACGCCTCAAAAAGCTCATTGGAAAGGATGCAACGAAAGCCTTGCAGATGGGGACATTTCATTCCATATGCGCCAGATTTCTGCGCCAACATTCGCACCAAGTCGGGCTTGATTCCAACTTCACTATCTGTGATGCGGATGAAAGGTCAGTATTGCTTTATCGTGTTTATTTGCAGCTGCGCTAATGTATGCGCATCATGAACAGTAAGAAGCTTATAGGAGCCTTGCTCAAACCTTACAAGGAATACTTGAACGAGCATAATATCAGCATTACTGAAATGTTTGTCGCTGGGACCATTTCCAGAGCGAAGGCCTTTGGACAATCAGCGGCCATGTTCTTCGAGGAAGTTGTCGAGAAAGAGAAGTTTCGCAATTCACTGAGGAATGAAATACCACAGTCACAGTCTAAGGAAGTAAAAAGCGTGGATCGGATAGCAGGCGAGATATTTTACGGTTATGAGGAAGTCCTCAAGCGCAACAATGCCCTCGACTTCGATGATTTACTGGTGTATGGCGTAGACCTGTTTACTAAACATGACGAGTCTGTACAGTGGTGCCGACATATTCTGGTCGATGAATTGTGAGTGACTCCTATCTATTTCTGTATACTCAACTAACTCAACTGTTTAGCCAAGATACCAACACGATGCAGTATGAGCTCATGAAAGCCATTGCCATCAAGAAATGCGTCACCATTGTTGGCGACCCTGATCAATCCAGTAAGCCTCATTTCGTCCGTGAAAGATACGGCGTTACAATAAAACTCTTATAGTTTACGGCTGGCGTTCCGCTGAAGTTGGGAACCTTGCCAAAATGCGGAAAGGTAATGTGATACTTCGTCTGTGAATACACTTTTAACACAAACACGCAGACTTTCCTGGAACACAACAAATATTCTTGGAACAAAATTACCGATCTACAGCTTCAATATTACGTTCGTCTTTAGCGATCATCTCAGAAGGTAGATCGTTTTCTTCCTTTCTGCCTACCTACCTCAACGTCAACTTGGTAGATAAAAAACGCATTCCCAAGTCGTTGCATACATCGCATCCACTGGGATCAACGCCTCTTGTTCGCGAATTTGATGACGAGAAACAAGAAGCAGCATTCATTGCATTTGAGATTAAACGAGTCGTTGCCAATATGGGAGGAACGTTGCGATGGGGTGACTTTGTGGTACTTCGTAAGCACAATGCACTTCCCTGTACATTTTCCGTGATTTGATGGCTGATTTTTTTTCTCAGTACGGTTCAATGCATTGTCGAGGCCAATCGAAAGTGCACTGCAAATGGAGGGAATTCCTTGTAGAATCCTCGGGGGTCACAAGTTCTTCGAGAGGATGGAGGTGTGTTCATCAGATTCTCTTTCGAGCGTCTCGCCTATCGAAATTTAACCAATTCATGAACAGGTCAAAGATATATTATCATATCTACAGCTCGTGGACAACCCTGAATTCGATCCAGCCTTTGTTCGTTCCATTAAGGTCCCCGCGCGTGGGACGGGTGACAAAGTACGTCAAAGCGTTTCTTTTGCCAGAATCGAGGGTAATTACATTGGAATGGATAATTTCAGACCCTGGCGGAAATTTCTACGCATGCCGAGAATCTCAAGATTTCTCAGTTGTGCCTTGTGGAAAAGATTCACGATAACAAAGTACCAGACGTCAAACCGCCGATCAAACGCAAAATCGTGTCTTTTATAAAGGTCATTCGGAGCCTGCGAGAGTTAGACCAACAGGTAAAATATACCTCTTATCTCTGAGTTCGATGTCCAATCATTGAGAATTTAGGACACGCCGCCGTCTGAGATGATTCGCAAACTTGTTGAAATGTTAGAGTACGAAGCTTACTTGAAGAAGACACAGCAAGACTGGGAAAGCAGATGGGAGAACGTGCAAGAACTCATCACATTCGCAAGTGAAGTGGAGAAAGATAATGCGGCACGTCCTGTTTCGGTAGACAAAAACTCAACGGACGAGAAAAAGTGTGTCTATTTTCAAATGTACAAAAAACGTTTCCTGTTGACGCCTTGCTACTGTGGCAGAGATTCCCCTTTGCGCCAATTTTTGCAAGCGTCGATGCTGTCGTCGGAAGGAGATAACACATCCGAAGAAGACAGCAAAGAGGTAGGTGTTTGAGACTATTATACTGATCCACATCTTACTGTGATATAGAAAGTGACCCTTTCTACGTGCCATGCAGCAAAGGGACTAGAATGGCCTGTTGTTATAATTCCATCAGGTAACGCTTTTCATAGCTTCGTCAGCGACGATATAGTAACCAACACGTTCCAGTTGACCAGGACACCTTCCCATTTTATCGCTCCGAGGACCTCGACGAAGAAAGGTACATATGTTCCAAAATAGACTTTCTCAGCCACCGTGTTCATTACTTCTAAGACGTTTGCTCTACGTTGCATGCACGCGTGCTCAAACCTTGCTTTATTTGCTGCATTCCAAGTCGCGCCAAGTCGCAGGAAAGACCAAGCTGAAAATTCTGTCCGCATTTATCTCCACAGTCCAACAGAAAAATCAAGTAGGCAAATGCATCATTGATTAATGAGAAACGTTTCTTACTCGTTCCTAGGGTCTCTTCACTTACGACATTCCACGGTTCTTACCCCAGGATCGTGACGTTATAACGAAAGTCCTGAGTAGACCCCCTCCCAATGAAGATGAGATAGAGCGACTGCTCGGTGAATTGTAAGCGCAAGGTGTGGTTTGTAGTTTTTAATCTCACATACTTGAACTCTATTCTAGGGCTGCAAGCGGCGTCAAAGTACAGTCCGCGTTCCAGGGTACAAATGGTAAATTCTCTGCGGTTTCGCTGACAGGTGTCAAAATGGTCGACGATAATGGTGAGTTTGGTCTTCGTCGTTTATCCACGTACGAAACCAAATTTTTTTTGATAATCATAGATTATGCGCCGCCATTATATGCAGCACCTGATGAACTTGCTAAGATTTCAGAAACCTGGATGAAGGATTACAAAAAACCCGCTTTCAGCAAGGCTTCTAAGTACGCTAGGTCGTCCGGAACTCCTTTTGCGGCTCCGTTTTTGCAAGCATCGCGGTTTCCCGGACAAGGGTCCGTCTTGCAGCCGCGTCCTGCAGCTAATGCTAACCCGCCACCTCAAATGGCTGAGTCCTCGCGACAAGGCGCCTCTAATTCGCTTACTGAGACTCTATCAATGATGCCGCAAGTCCTCAGTCAATTTGCCCTCGGTGGAAATATGCCTTCGAATTCCTCTTATGCGCCTCCCATTGCCAATTTAGCCACGTTAATGCCTGCAGCAGAATACCGAGCGAAGAATAACTTTCCGCCCACGCAGCCTGTTGTCCCCACTGCCTTTCCGGCGGCTTCAATATCAACACCATTCACTTCTGCACCATCCCTACCCGCCCCGTCATGGTCAAAGAAAGACTTTGACGAATACATCCGCCAGGCCAATCTGAAAGCCAGGGAGCAAGGCCGCGCTGATGGTAGAACATATGCCGAATTTGTACCATGCGACGAATACATAGCAAGGCAGAAGAATGCTTCCCATATTGATCCAGCATCTCCGCCGTTAACTTCTGCATTACGCCCGCCTTCCTCGCCTGGAGAGGTAGAATTCATCGACTCAATGCCAGAAGCCAATTTCTCAGCGAAGGGGAAACGGAAGCAGGATGCTTTTTATACTGGCACACCGATGTCGCCAGGCATAGCCGCACCTCCATCCTTCGCTTCTACATCCTCATCAACGCTTCCCTCTGCGCGCCAACGTGAACGCCCACCTGCCCCAAATGGAGTTTCTAGCAAAAAGCACCGTGCTGATGCCTACACGCATCCAGGTAAACATTCCGAGAAAGGGAATATTCCTGGTCCTTCTTCGAGCAGACTGGCAGGTCAGGCCCGGTCGTTTGGACAACCCGCCATAAGTATCGACTACGACCCGCCCCGAGATTCCGAAGACATGAGCGCTCCCAGGAGTGTGTGCTCGAGTCCATTACAAACCCAACTTGCCCCCCGCGCTCTGAAAGATAAAGGGAGTCCGCCTGTCATTTACGACACGAAATCCATGGAAGATGCGGCGACAGCAACGATGTCGCCACTGCGTAATAACCTCCGTCCCCAGACTCCCCTGCGAGACACGCCAGATTCAGGAAATACTTCTCATGCCACGTCTCAGTCTGTCCTGCAAACCACGCCTCAGACGACCGGTGTTAAGCGACGGTTGGGGATGGGCCGCAGTGCAGTTGGGTATTCGAATAAAAAATTCAAGAAACCTCTTTGAGAGGATATGTTTTTGAAGGTGTGGCGGATGCATGATATATTACTTTCTTGTTGACTGAACCTTACAGCTATCGTGTTACTGTTCCTATCATAATGCATATCTATCAACGAATTGATTTGGTTAAAGACGATCTCGCGGTGTTGAAAGCCCCAAAAAATAGAAACACACGGACAGCGCCTAGACTGACAGTACCCTCGTTATTGATAGCCCGTTGGGATGGACTGTTCTCGTCTAGGTGATAGTAAATCGTACCTTCCATATCTCTGCCTTTCTTACTGACTGCGAAATTAAGACAGACGAGCCTCCGTGGAACCGACAGAGCGATACACATCTTAGGACAGCTTTGGTGTGTACGAAGGATTTATATTTTCATCAAGTTCGAACCCGACAAAGCAAGGCCGCCCTTGGCCATCATAGGACTGACTATACAGCGGGATATTATTATCCACCATGCCGATAAACCGTGTCTCAAGGACAATCCAAGAAGGAATTTTGAATGGACGCCGATGGCTCTTCCCTGTCGTGCAAGATCTGAGAAAAGAGAATGAGCATGCGAACAAAAAAGGTGATTGGCGCAAATGAAGAGAAAGGTCAGCAGTCGAGGTTGGTATCCGCAGCTCCACGAGAGGTGCTTGGTAGTCTAACATGCTTTGACTAGTGGCACAAGGCCCATCATATCGAACAAAAGAAAAGAGGAGCCACTCACAGAACGAAACGCGTCGCACGAAGGTAGAAAAGGAAACAAAAGGCGACAAGAAGGAGCGAGCAGTTTTTTTTCTAGTGCTCCGGGGATTGCCGATGATGGCGGAGGACTAATGGAGATGTAATGACGCGGGCCTCGTGTTTAGCGCGAGGCAAGCTGTATTGGACGTGATCCAGCTCTTGCACACCGCTCTTTCCATTCCGGATTCTTCTCTTTTATTTTGTTCTTTCTAGATTATCGCGATGCTCAGGTATCTAAATAGCTCATGATAATTCCTGCAGAACACATATTTCGCGGGAGAAACACACGAGCACTGCAATATACGACCCGGTATCTCCGCGTAGTGGCCCCTTCATCCGCTGCAGTCAACACCCTTACCTCGTGAGTGTCAGGCAGCATGCGACTGGCCCTCTTTAAAGCTCATTTCAACTCGCCAGATTTTATCTCACCGCCTTATCGTCCACATCCCTCTCGCTTGCCATCCCTATCCCCACATCAGGTCTTCCGCATAACCTACTATGCCCACCTACGCCTCCAATCGCAAAGATGATAAAGGCAACGCATCGCCGGTCACCCCCGCCGTCACAGGTATTGACTACCCGTCGGACGAGGCATCCACCACGGCGGTCACCAGCGCCCAGAGGTATCGCGAGACCGCACGCGGGCTGTATACCCACCCCAACATCGCCGGGTCCTCCATCGAGGACGTAGAACCGCCCGTCGACGCTCGATCGCTTAACCTAATATGGGACACGATTCGCTTGGAGAAGGAGAAGAAGATGGCGAAGGAACGACCGAAGGTGCAGTCGCTCGAGGAAGTGGCACAGGAGCTGCTGGCCTCCGAGCAGGTCCCGCTGCAAATCCCCGTCAAGCTGGGGTCCCCGCCGCCCATAGCAATACCCAAATCAATGAAGAAACCCAAGTCAATGTAAGTATCCCCTTGCCCGCAAAATTCTCTGCGCCATCAAGAACTGAAAGTCAGCCCATAGATCTAATTTCCGGGAGTCGACAGATGGCCGTGCCATCGTGGCGACATTCGAGCTACCCGAGGTGGACAAACAGGATATACATATCAGCTTCCAGCGCAATAAGCTCATCCTTACGTGGGAGGTCGGCGAGGCCACCGAATGGGAAGAAGACGATGGTCTGGTGGTTCGCGAGTACGTTCGGAAGATGTATCATCGGACGCTTCCCTTACCTGAGGGCACACGGGTGCGTATTCATGTCTGAAGCATGTTCCAACCCATATTAACGAACCCTTCATTATCGGCCGTTAGTTCGAAGAAATCCATGCTCAGATGACCAGCCGAGGACTGATTCTAAGATACCCGAACATGCGTTGTTATAGAGTAGACGCCCGTTCTCGTTCAGGGGATTCCTGAACGCCGAGTCAATTCCTCCCAGCGGTACGGGTTTGCGTAAATTATCAATTTCATGATCCGTAGTATTAGTTCGGGTTCTGCAGGCGGTCTTTCATTTAAGTAATCTTATCTTAACACCTAATACTATTGTTTTGGAAAACACTATGCCCAGTATGTATTAGACCCAGTTCATATTTGCATAGCATATTTACTATCTTTAGAACTTTCACGCCGATTTGTACTGGGAGCTGTTGTGTTTCTGAGCATCATGAACTCCAGCTGCTGTGCACCACGCACACGTGTAGAATTTAGGGGAACGAGGCCATCCATGTCGGAGACTGCCCTAAGCCCTAGCATGGAGTCAACACCACCTGGTAGTTGCTCGGTTTTAACAGCGAGAGGATATCGGGGCTTGGACAACGCTCCAGAGTTTCCGGAGCGTTCGGGAGCGACCATCCCGCGGCCGAGAGCTGGTTATCGAGAGACAATGCGTTATCAAAGTCTTCCGTCCGTCTAGATGTCACTGTGCCAGATGTGATAGTTTTTGCGCGAGCTGAGCTTGTCGATCGAACGTCACGGTTAACGCCACCTTCTTTTTCATACGTTCATGAAAGCAAAAATAAATCATCTCGCCCAATGCCGCAAAGATTCGATACAAAGGGAACGGTATTCTTCTTACCAGCACATAGAGCTTGCGAAGATCTCTGGATAATCTTCGTGTTCTTTGATGGCCGAGCGTGCTTATCTTTGGACTCTGCGTGCTGTATCTGGCCGTTCACGTTGCGTATATTTTCCAGGAACTCGTCCATGAAGGATTCGAGAGGCCTGAGTGGTTTATCGGAGACGCTTTGGGTCTTCTTGACCATGTTGTTGGTTGGAATTGCTAAAGCTGCTGGTTGTTGCTGAATATCGAGAAGCCGAGCAACGCGGCGGTTGGTCGACGTAGAAGTCTCCCATTGCTGTAGCGGGGTCGGAAATGGAGGGATGGAAGCTATAGTGACTGCTGCCAGTGCTTCGATCGCAGCAGGTGGTGGTGTAGATTTTTCAATTGGTGACGAAATTTCCTTGTAATCCAGAACTTCTGTTCCACGAGCTGCATTGGTTGGAGAACCCATGTCTTTCGGTGGAGATGAGACGAGGCGTGGGCGAGTGGGAATGGGAGTTTGCAAATTGGGCAGTGGAACCATGTTCAGAATCGGTGTATCAGCGGGGGATATTTCGTTATGTTTCGAAGAGCGTAATCTAGGCACAGAAGGGAATAAGCACACCAGATAAGGTACGAAACGCCTACCTTTTGACTAGTTGATCGGTCAAGGGCGTAAATTCTAAACCGGGAGCCCGAGGGAAATCGACGTCCTGTTTCTTCTTCTTTGACTTCGTGTTCAACTTCTTATCGTTATCGGAAGCACTTTCTCTGAAAGGAAAATCAGTCAACATCAGTCAGACAACGTTTTCGCCACCAGGAAATTTGGAATTTGGTCAAAAATTAGCACCACCTTAACCTGCCTTTTCTTTCCTCGAAAGAGGGCCGCGTAGTCCGACTCGGCACTGTCCAAAGCCATCGGGACGAGTTGAAGGGGAGGGCAGTTGGGGACGATGAGAGCGTCTGCAGCCGTGTTCTTCATTGATGGCTTGTGTGTGGGCACGGAGGACGCCATCCCTCGAGAAGTCTCCAAACTATCCAGCTTCCAGCTCGCCACAGTGGGCAGTCGATCCAGGGTATGCGACAGCCCAGCAACATCATCACTCGACACCCGCCTCTGCGCACGCTGAAGGGTCGACGCAAAGCTTGCACTGCGCATCGATGTCGATTTGCGCGGGTCGACTAGGGTCAAGGGCCTTTTCTTCTTTGAATTGTTCTTGAGCATCAGGTTCCACTTCCTCTCGTGCTGGGGGTTGCCACCTCCATCTCCATCTCCACTTCCTCCATCGCCATTGCCATCCCCAGCAGGGTTCTCGAGAGCGACAAAGCCAGGCGCCCCAGGACCAGGCACGAAGCGCAGTGCACGGCGGGTGGGGTGCACCCCCTCATCCTGGGCGAACTCATCCTCGGGATCGACGTGGGTGGACACCGCGGCTTGGTATATGCGCTCTTTCAAGTTGCTGAGGCCTGTCTTAGTTTTCAGCTTCAACTTGGAGAGCTTTGGCTTTGGGGGAAGCTTCCGGCGACGGGTTCCTTTTATCTTTATGTTCACCCTTGGAGCGGGTGCCCTTCTCCGACTCTGACTCCGACTTGGCGTATCGCAAATCGAGGACGATGATTCTGATTCGTCGTTCGTAGGCAAATAAGGAGAAGAAGGCTGGCTTCTGACATCGCTTGTGTCCTCCGCCGGAGAGAGCAAGACACGAGGAACTTTTCTAGACCTGAGTTGGATTGTATCATCTATCGTCGTATTATCAGCGGCATATATGGTATCGTCCCCAGGTTTAGCATGATCCGCAGTGTCCCTGTTTATAGGCATTATCCTAAGAAACTTGAGCTTTCTGCCGCGATAGGTTTTCCGAGCTTTTGATCTAGCGTGATTGACCCGTTTTAGGAAGCCTTCGACGGTTAGCGGTGGTGCGTTTGAGTTTTGAGTTGGGACGGGTGCTGTAGCTGGAGCTTTAGAAATTCCGGTATTCTGATTGGTGCTTGCAGTGAGCGTTTTTTCAGCTTCAGGAGACATATGCTGGATGGGCTGAGGCTGAGGCTTAGGACGAGAAGCGACGAGCTCCACCCAGTCAGTGGCTTCGAGCATAGAGGCGTCAGAGGGGTCGAGGAACCTCTCCGATGAGGGGCTGCCTAGTTCGGGTTCGAGTTCGAGTTTGAGTTCGCGTTCCTCGGGGAACGAGGAGGGGATGATGCACGAGTCGTTGTCGTAGTTCAAGTCATCCTCGTGGTCGTAGCGAGAGTCAAAAGCAGGGTCGTTTGCATTTGCGTTTGCGTTTGCGTGTGTGTGTCCGTCCAGTCTAAGGTTTTCCGGCCTAGTATTGGAACGAGAAAAAGCAAAAGTTGTTTTTGTTTTATCCTGACTCCGAGAGTCCTTTTTCTTTTCCAGTGTATTATCATTGTAAGCCTGTAAGATGTAGTAGCCAAGACATGGATCGACGGCGAAAGAACCGGAGGGCCGGCTGCGTTTGCGGGATATCTGGAGTAGTCATGGGGGAGGGGGGTCAGAGAGGGGTTTTAAGTGAGGGTGTTTAGTGATGAGGGGAGAGAAAATGAGAGACATGAGAGAGGGGGATGGGTCGTACCACGTAGTCGGACATCTTTGGTGGGTAGAGCGCGAAATATGCATATAGGAGAAGCACGGGGGTAATGTTGTGTTGAAGGAGCAGAATCTCTGGGTATATGCGTCGTTATTCAAGAGAGGCTTTAATTGACGAGCAGGGTACAGTACTGAGACCAGGACTGCGGAGACTTCAAACTTCAAAGGAGACAAGTCGGAGAGGGCCGTCTTCAACGGACTGCTTCTATTCAGGTAAGCAGGGCAATTTGAGCGAGCCAGATAGCATAGAGAGATTGTCAGTCAGAGGGGCAGGGTGCGAAGCGAGGAAGAGGAGAGGAGATGCAAGTGGTACAGGAGAGAGGAGTCGACGGTCTCAACTCGTCGAATTTGGCGAAAGTGTACAAGCGGTCCAGGATCATGTGATCGTTCTGAGTGCGCGTCAATTCAATTTCAAATTCAAAATTGTGCGCGCGTCGAGGAATACAGCTGCAGACGAGTGTATGTGCACATTACGGATTTGGTATGTAGATGGTTCTCAGCGATTTTGTATCTAAAGTAAATTTACTGAATTTCTATTCTGATTTAGCGCCTCTATTTTTGCGAAGGCCGTTTCCATTTGTGACTTCGGTCGAGACTCGAGAACGACGCATTCCTCGTCGATTGCATATATATCTCAGAAGCTTCGGTGACCGTCCGCTCTATATTTTCTAGTTTGTAAATAGAGCTTCAGCATAGATGGTGCAGAAGAACCTGCAAGGCGGAGCGGATCGTACGTGATACGATGGTACTCTACCTACGATGACCGCAATAGTGCGCTCACCACGACACAGCATGTCTCATCTAGACATACTTGATAGCAATAAGCAAGGAGAATCATCGCGTCATGCCTGACGCCCAATTGAGCTCCCCCGCCTCTGCCTCGTGCTCGACGCGTTCATTAACCCTCCCCAAAACGCCTCTGAGTTTTAATCGCGGAAGGCTTACCGCAAGCTTACCGGCAGACGGAGCGGCTTGAGGCTCAGAGGGCCGTCGATCATGCATGCATGAGGATCATGAGAATGGGTGGCATATTTTTACCATGTATTTCCCGTATCAGCGCCCGCAGATACGCTGATAAGTGCAGGCTTATTAGGGCCTATTCTTGGGGACGTGTAACATATGATGAAACCTTTTGTTCATGGATGACCAAGAAGATAAGGGGATTAGAGCTGTATCTCGGCGGGGATCCGAACTGCGCAACCAGCAACAGGATGAGCGAGGCGGCGATGAGACGATGGGATCAGAGGTGGCGGCGAGGAGATGGATGGGAATTGCCAGAGAGAGACTCAGAGACAGACGAGAAGCCTCGGCCTACGGGAAAGGACGAGAAATGACGACGGAGGAGAGGCGAATTTGAAATTGGGAAGGGGTGCCGAGAAGCCGGGAGGGTAGGTTGTCTGACTCGCCTCCCCTCATGACGAGCGTTCATGTACATAACTGATATCTATTAGGTCCTCCTGAGGTGATTTCCTCCATCAGCTGTGCATCACCTTGCGTTCGCTGGGTGCAGCCACGCCGTCTGCCTGCTGCACGCACGCCGCGCTCCTCGCCTCCCCATCAATCTGACCCTGTTGCCGGCCTGCGCTTTCCCTTGCTTATATATAACACATCCCATACACATCGTGGCACCCGACCCCCTCATCGGTGCAGACACTGCTGCCTATTCCCCCTCGCGACCCTCCCCGTATACACGTCCGCCCCGCCAGTCGGGGTCTCCCTTACATCACCCATCCTTCGCTTCTTCGTCTTCTTCCAACATGGCTTCGTCATCTTCCTCAAACGCGGCGACTCTGGTAGGCCCCTCAGGATACACGGAGACGGACGAGTCCAGGCCGCTGCTTGACCCCCACCACCGGAGAAAGAAACCGTTCTACCGCGCCCGGCCGCTATGGTGCGTGTTTGCCTGTAAATTGCCTGATACTAACCAATCTAATCGTTCAACGTGGTATTCATTCAAGGCTGGTGCCGTTTGCCGTGCTCGCCTCGCTCGTGGTGAGTGAAGAGTACCGCTCAGGACATGCAGGAGATAAGTTACTGACACCCACATGTTGTTCTTGTTGTTGTAGCGAGGCATGACCCTCGCGCCGCGTGTCGAGGTCTTCACGCAGCTCTCGTGCAACCGATTACATGGCGGCCACAATTGGAACCACACGCAGACCGTCCCAGCCCCGCAAGCGCTCTTGCACACCGCGCTGTTCACCTCGCTCGACGGGCTAGGGCCTCACCTCCATCCTGCAACACTATTTCCATCCCCTCCGCGACCCCGCGTACACCTGCAAGGCAACGCTTCTTCCGAGTCTCCGATAGCGGTCACACTACCGAGCCCGGGCTTCGATGACGACACTGACCGGCGGGACAGCGATGACACAGAAGACCCCAGGCGCATCCCATCTGCGCGCTGTCAATCAGACCCCGCCGTGCAGGCGGGCGCCGCGCGTCTGCAGACGATCATGACCACGACGATGGGGCTGCTGTCCGCGCTTACCACTGGGTGGTGGGGGCACTTCGGGGAGCGCCACGGCCGCACGCGTGTGCTCGCCATCTCGACGTTCGGCCTGTTCCTCACGGATCTGATGTTCATCCTCGTTTCGACGCCCTCATCCCGGCTCTCGCAGCACGGGCACATCCTCCTACTCGTCGCGCCCATCATCGAGGGCCTCCTCGGCGGCTGGTCGACGCTGCAGTCTGGCACCTCCGCGTATCTCAGCGACTGTACCTCCTCCGGCTCGCGCGCGCGCATCTTCAGCCGCTTCCAGGGCGTCGTCTACCTCGGGTTCGCCGCGGGCCCGAGCATCGGCGGCTGGCTCATCCAGCACCCCTTCGGGCCTGGCATCACTGGCCGCGAGCAGGGCAAGGTCGTGACGACGGTGTTTTGGGTGGCCGTTGCGGGCTCCTTCTGCAATTTCTTGCTGATGCTGTTCGTGTTCCCTGAGTCGCTGAATGAGAGGAAGATGGAGAGGGCGGCGGCGGCGTATGCGCAGATTGGGAAGGCGAAGGGCAAGGCGAAGGGGATTGCTGCTGCGGCTGAGTCTGCTTCTGCTGAGGAGGCGGAGGAGGGCGATGATGCGGAGGCGTCTGGCAGCCAGAGTGGGAATGAGGCACAGGAGCCCAAGGAGAGCTCCGGGGGAGTGGTAGCGAGGTTTTTGAGCCCTCTTGCTGTTTTCTTGCCTGTGATGGTGCTTGTTCCCTCGCCGAATGGGATCGGAATGCGGAAGCGCCGCGATTGGAGCCTGACGCTGTTGGCTGTGGTGTTGTTCGGGTTCATGCTGTCTACGGTGAGTTCATGTTTTCGTTGGTCTTTGGGTTGGTTTGTAGGCAGTGGATTGCTGTGGTGGATGAAGGGAAGGATATTGGGGTGGGAACGGAATGAATTGCTGGATTCGCCATTTATGAGCATCGAAGAGAGCGGACTTGAGGGATTTTGGCTGTCGAAAAGGATGCGCCTGAGCTTCGAGCGTTCTGATGCTCAGCTTGGTGCATTCCTTGTGACACTCCTCCATAACCTCCTTCCAACTGCGTGAAATCAGCCTGCGCATTTCCTCGTCACATTCTTCGTCCGCTGAGCGATTGCTGACTTTCCACTATTTGTGTTATCCAGGGTCTGTACCAGATCAAGTATCTATACGCCACGCATACATACGGATGGGGTCCCGAGCAACTGAGTTACTATATCTCTTTCATGGGTGGTGGACGGGCGGTTTGGCTTTTGTTCGGACTTCCGAGTATGTTCTTTTTGTTTTATTTTATGCGGACGTTCTGACGAATTTGGCCGGTGCAGGTCTGATTGGGTTCTTCAAACCCAGAGCGGCGCCGTTTGCAAATGCTGATGCGGGCAACTCTAATGGAAACCCCACAGTGACCGGTCCGAATGGAAAGAAGGGTGTCGTTCCGGGCGAGCAGGCGGCGATGAAGACTTTGGTGAATGGGAAGAAACCTAAACCGACGCTGGCGCAGCTGGGCCATGAGATTGGATTTGATCTTATCTTGACGCGGTGCTCGCTCCTTATCGACGTCATTTCGCATTCGCTGGTGGCAATCCTCCCCGCGCCCATCAACACGGAGGATGTGCAAGTTAAACTGCAGGCGCTAGCGACCACCCCGGGTGATAGTGCGTTCAATAGCAGCCAGGCGATGTTCGTGGTTGCGTCGTCGCTGAATGGGATGGGCAGCGGAGCGGTGCCTGCTATTCATAGTTTGGCGCTTTGTATGATGCAGGTCCGGGCGTTGAATGCGAAGTCGGCAGGGGCGAATGGGCAACCGTCGGCGTCGGCGGAGGAGGAGGCGCATGAGGAGGAGGGCAGTGGGGCACTTTTTGGGGCACTGGCGGTGTTGCAGGCAGTTGGACAGATGATTCTCGGGGTGCGCAGTTTCCTTCTTTCAAGCAGCGATGGCCGATCCTGACTGACTGACGCCTTTCATGCAGCCTTTGCTCTTCGGTCTGATCTACAGCGGCACGGTGGCGACCTTCCCGAAGGCGGTCTTCGTGGTAGCGGCGGGGATCATGGTGTTTGCGCTGACGATGATGATGTTTGTAAGGAACCCTGTGCATGTGCCGTCTTCTTCGCGAGGGCCGGGCAAGGTCCCCAGGCGGCGGCGCGAGAACGGGGACGTCGAGCGAGGGAGGTCGCGGGTGAGCAAGGATCTGAGAGGGGGCGCGATTCGTTATGGCGCGACGACGACGAGGCAGAGCGGGTCGAGTTAGACATTTTTTCTTTGCTAGATCTCTGTGTATTTTAGAGTATAAGTTAATGTTGTAGTATATAGAACTGGTTTTTTTTCTCAGAGCCGCCGTCGGAAGGTCAACGGACCGGAGAGATGACAGCAAACAAGGCCCAACAAGGCGACACTGGGGACGTTTCAGTTTCGTTCTCAATGTGATCAGTTCATCTCTCTACCATACCCCGTTCCCGCCATCGACCCTCCTCTCTCCTCGCGACTACCAGCGAGCTCGCTGCCATGAACGGCGACCACACCAATGCCGTCGCCGGCCCATCCACTCTGCCACCCGCACTCGCCCCCCTCGTCCCACACCAGTCGCCACCACCCCAAGCCACCGCGCTCTCATATCCCAGCGACGCTCCCCCGCTGCTGTTCCTGCCCCCACCCCGTACGTTCTATTTTTGATTGTGCTGCGCTCGTCTTTCCCCGGGCTTGCTGACCTTTTCCGTGTCGTTTGTGCTCCTTCTCCCTATGACGTTTGTTGCGTGATGCTGCAGTGCCTCCGCCCCCAACCCAACATCTTGCCGCCACTCAGGACCTCCTTGCGCGCTTCGACCTCCTTTCGGCGTACGACCGCTATGTCCGCCCCTTCGTCCTCCCTGGGGACGATGCTGCCTCGCATCCACCGACGTCGGCGACAATAACAACAATACAACAAAGCCACGATGGTGCTGGGGCCACTCCCTCTGCATCGGGTCTGGATAAGGGAAAAGGACGGGAAAGGGATGGGGCGGCTGGAAGCACCCCGACTGACGCTGATCATGCCGATGCGGGGGATGGGGACGACGACGATGGGCCTGGGGCCAAGGGCGAAAAGAAGAAGAAGAATTCCTATAAACACCTCATCAAAGGAATCCCTGGTATGTCTCGTAGCTTCTTTCACCCCCCGGTTATCGTGCTTTTCGCACTTTCTCAGACACTTCGTTGGATGTCTCCGTTTTCTCCGGTTTATTTTTGACTTTCTCATGGTTCCCTTTTTTCCAACCATTTTTTTCCAATTTTTTTTTCGTTGTTGCTTTGTGGGGCATTTCGCCATCCGGAACTTGACTCACCGATGCGTCGTGTCTACTACAGGCAAACACTCACTAAAAAAGGACGACCATCTCACTAATATCATGCTCGTGCCGCCAAAGCAGCGCATGCGGATACATCGCTTTGATGCGAAGACTCAGGAGGATGCGTTCACTGTTAGTTTGGAAGGGCTAAAAGGCGTACGTTTGTTTTCCTTCTGTCGTTCGAATTGTTCATCCCCTTGTTCTCTCCTCGTGCCGGGGTGCCCGCGAATCATGTTCCTGATTTACAATCACTCCTTCTCGACCCATGATCTCACCCTATCATGCTTTCTATCTAGTGGAACGTCAACGCTCTTTTGCTCGAGTCGGCGCAAGCTCGAGAAGACAGGAAGAAACGGGTTCGTTATCTCTTTGCTCATCTCCTTGAGCATCGCCTAATTAATATCGTTGCTTGTCCTTATCGCCTCATTGCCATTCATTCGTCTCCCAATCACGCTCATTCCCATACATCATCATCATCGCACGGAACCTGTTTCTAGAAAGAGCTCAAGCGACTTGCGAGATTGCAGACTCAGCAAGGCGGAGTGGCACCTGGTCTACCGTCTGGTACATCGCCAACGGCAGCTGTTGGGACGCCGCAACCCCTCAGTGCGACTTCACATGTAGCACAACCGCAACCTATTCGTGCTTCTACGCCAGCCGCCATTGCTGCGTCGCGGAAGCTTTCCGGGACTGGCACACCCAGACCGTCCGTGGGAACACCTCGTCCAGGCTCAAGAGCTGCTATTACCGCTCATACCGCCGGCGTAGCTGCGACTCCGTCATCGGGAACCCCAGGAAGCACGGGAGGAGCAGGAGGAGGCGCGGGTGCAGGTGTGTCACGGTCGACAGTTCCCAGGCCAGGGTCGACTGTCCCCCGGCCGGGCTCGACGGTTCCGCGGCCTGGATCGGCGATGGCTGCAGCGAAACAGGCTGGTGGTGGGCCGCCTCAGCAACACCAGCAGCAACCTCAGCGTACTGGCACGCCGGCGGGCAGGCGGCCAGGGACCCCCATGGATGTGGATGCGGGCCAGCGGGGCAAGAAGAGGGAGAGAGACGACGGGCCTCCGAACGGTGCGAATCCTACGCCCAACCCGTATGGTGCGAATGGGGTGGCAAATGGAAACGGATACGCGAATGGCGGCCCTCCGAATGGAGTACCTAGGCCTGGAGCGATCAATGCGAAAGCTGGCACTGGCAATATTCGGCCACGGCCGATCAAGAAGCAGAGAATGGTGAGTTGTCTCCGTTGTGGTGTTGAATGAGGGTGGATCTTATGAGCTTCGCAGGATATGCAAGGGCAAGCACGAGACGCGACGCAGCCTGTGCAACAGCAGCCGACGCCGCAAGGTGTCTGAGCGGATCGATTGCTGTCAGGCTTTTTCGAGACGTTTGACGCTTGGAGGCTTGGCTCTTGCAGGCCTCTCTTATAGTTCTTCGTTATGGAGGAAAAGGGTTGCGCACTGAAGACAGAAGATGCGCGAGTTGGGAGCGAGACGGGCGGAGGGGCGAACCTGTTTTGCGCTATGGCTTTATTGGCGGCTACGCTATGTTGTCTTATGGCATCCTATGGTGGTTACTGTATGTATATGCATATGCGTATGCTGCACCGTCTTCGTCGAACGTGATGGCCTTCGTGGTCGCTGTTGGCAACGTCCTAAATCTTTCCTCAATCTGCGTTTTCGATGGCCCTCGATGGGCTGTTCTATCCTCTTGTCGGTCCCAAGATTAAGGATTGACGACGCTTTACGCCGAGACGAGAAACAAGAATTTGTTGACCTGTCCCTATCCATGATCATGATCATGACACTCGCGAAGTTTACGTTTCAATGCTCCAGAACACCCGATCCTAAAGATATATAGACGGATACTGCCCTAGGTGCTTGTTGGCTGGACATCAACCACCAGCTCATTCAGCTGCAGGATCTGACATCCGACACCCCGACCCCGCTCTATCGCCCAACAATTTTTTTTGCTCGTTGTTAAATCTGGTACTTTTTGCACATTTGCATTATAGGACATAGAAAGTGCACGCAAGAATCTACAGTTCATAAACAGATAGAAGTTTTGTTGATGGGGTTTTGCCACCGTCTTCCCGACTTGAACGACCTGCATCATGTATACACTTCAATTTCTCATCTATTTCCAGATCTTTCCCTTCCTCCACTTCACATTCCTCGTCCGCACCCTTCTGAATCGTCTACCTCCCGTCCACCCTTCATACCCACCATTTGTTTTGGCCCCCTCTTCCTCTTCCCCTTCCCCCATCCCTTCCCCACCACTGAATTTTGAATCGCATATGTTTCCTCTTTATTACTTAGTTAAATTTCCTTGCCATGCTTATTCCCGCATCCCATCTGCTCGTCTACATACACATACGTACCACACATCACATATTCATACTCATCCAATTGATCTCGCTGTTTTGTTACCCTGGTGTTTCTCGATACCTAATTTCACGGCTTTGGTATCGGTGTTTTAAATTGAGAGGTTTGTGGGTGAATTTTCCTGGTGCGTCCGCAGTCTGCATGGGATTTTTTTTGGGGGGTGGAGGTCCTTGTTCCGCTCTATATTTGTAGTTTTATTGACTTTTTGGGAGCTGTTTGTTTTGGATGTAACGCGATGATGCTGGGTCGAATGCCGTGAAGGGCGTCGACGAGTGCATGAGTGGAATGAACGGCCCGGCCTGTAATCACAATGAACATCGAACGCAACGCTATAGTTCACCACCATGTCCTCTCCTTCCTAGCCCTGGCATCCAAAGCCCCTTATCTCTAGAGCAGTCGGTTTACTGTCGCACCGTCAACTATAATGGCGGAGACCCTTCTTTCCCTTCTGCTTGTCACAACCTCCGCCAAAGGCTCAAACCTCGTATTTCGATGGCCCGAAAACCCTGCCCCTTCTCCAAGATTGAGCCGGCCCAAACCCGACACCTCGATGGCGCTTTCTCACTTAGATAACCCCTGGCGAGCCTCTCATTCACCCGAGGAGCTGGAAGAAGCTGAGGTTCTCCCAGAGCACGATTATGGACGCGATCCCGACTACGGATGGCCACGGTCAAGCGCGTTGCGGGACAGGTCCCACTCGTACAGCCACTCGTCTCAACACAACATGTCTGGGAGGGGGTCGCCGTCGAGGGATAGCTCGTATAGCTTCGAGAAGCCGTCCGTCTCCGACGAGTATGAAAATGTTCTGGGCTACGAGGCTGAGTTCCTCGCGTACATCCTATGTCCCCAGAAGTCGCTGTGCCATGCGAAGTTTGAGCTGGTCGTTGATGATTTGGCGTTTATTGGACATCCTGTCTGTGCCGAGGCGGATGGAAATTGGCGGTTTAGACCAGAGAAGATAGAACCAGGCGCGAAGAGGGACGAGAGCGAGGCAGGAAACTCGCAGAGCATGGAGGATCGTCCTGATACTGGATCAGCATCGCCTTCCTCTGAAAAATCTGAAGGATCCAAAAGCGCATGGCTGCAGACTTTTCATCTAGTCCTTGTACTTGATCTACCTGATCCCTCGTCCTCTGCATCAGGAAACCTCGCCAAATACTTCAATATCTTGTATGAACAAATCGCCTTTACCCTCACTGCTGTCCTCTACCAAGAACAAGTCCTCTCGAACTTCGTCGAGAAAGAATGCGACAGGCTGCTGACGCTGAAGGAAAATTGTATTTCAAAAGGTATGCTATGTTCGTGTTTCGTGTATACCTTTCGAGACCAATAATAATGACGAGTATTCTAGGATACCCTTTCTCGAAATATACTCTACAGGCACTTGAAACCTCATCTATTGCACCAGCTATGAAGACGATTTACGAAGCTATCAAGGCCTCCGATCTCGCCTATGTCACTATCAACTACCTCCCTCTGCAACTTCAGCTGCCGCCTCATGTTGATACCCTCCTCCACAGTCAAGATGACCAACGAGCGGATTTCATGGATCCATCTGACGATGACTCGAACCTGCTGTGGGGACAGAGTATGACATTGGGATGGAAACTTCCGACAATGGCGCCTTGGAAGACGTTAGTTCTGTTGGATGATGAGGGCGAAATGGATCCGTATACGGCCTTGCGAGGCCCGCAGAATAGTGCTGAAGATCGCCAGCTAGCAGAGGGTATCATCAGATTTTTGGAGACCGCTTCTGTTACTTTGTCGTAAGTCCGTTTTCCTATTTTTCGAATGAAGCAGACTCAAAAGACATGATACAGCCTATTTGAGATGGCGAGTATTTTGGATTGGGATTTAGAATCTCAAGTTTACCCTATAGTTCGATGGTTAGTGCTCCATAGAAGGGCCAAGATTGTCGATGTGGTGCATGCAGGTTTGAAGACAGTCTTTGGTCTTCCTCCAAAGTTTGACGAGCCGTAAGCCCGACTTATATTCGTGCAGAAGAGGTCGAACTGATAACGCCCTCTGCAGATTGGCTGACCTTTCTGCTAAATTTAAAGATGCATTCCCGCAGAACATTATCCCACCACTACCCCGCCTGCTTGCTACTATATCAGCATCATCATCAAAACAAAGCGAAAACCACTTCTTCGCGTCTGTCGTCAAGTCAAAGGAACTGATACGCATGTACCATGACGTGGTGCATTGGATGCTGAAGAGAAACATGCTGATCACCCTCCACCTCCGCGTCCGGATCGTGGCGACACCCGACCTCAAAACCCACGTCAAGAACGAGAGGGATCTCTACATGGCGCAAAGATCAGGTATCGGCGGGAAGACTCCTAAACAGCACCACGACAAATCCGAATCCGAACTCGACGACTCGGAAAAATCCTTCGCCGGGTCTGCGAGGAACCCCTCGTTCTTCCTTAGCCCGAAGGCGGCACGCAGGCTCGCTCGACGCGTCTCGTCGAACGAATCGGGGAAGAGCGATATCAGCGAGCTTGATTTCCTCGGGGCGGAGGCGAAGCAGGCGATAGAGCAGCAGCAGTTGCAGTACCATATCGTCTCGGACAGCAGTAATTCGGAGGTGGATGAGAGTGATTCGGGGTGGGATACGATGGAGGATCATTTGTGGCCTAGTGTCATTAATGATCCTGGAAAGGCTACGCCTATGCAGCGCCGGTGGCTTGCGGCAATGTCGAATGGAAAGAATCCTGTGATTGCGAAGCGCTTTGAACAGTTAGTTTTTATTTTATTGTAGAGCAGGATGTGACTAACCTTGGGGCATGTTTTAGGATCAACCAATATTTCAATGGGAAGACTTCTGACGATGAAATCCTTTATCGCGCTGAAATATCGAGAAAGCAACTGCGGGAGGTTTTGCATGCATATGATGAATATGTGAGTTGCCTTTTCACTAGCAAACTTATTTACTTTAATTGCTAACTATTTGAGTGCAGCTGGAAACATTCTTGCATCCGTCATAATACCACCCGGATATTTCGCACTCTATTTATTCTATTCAATATCCATCCATCGGTTGTACGTCCGTCTATCTATCACTCCAAGCCATCTTTATGCTTCCACCCCAACAACTGCCCCGCCTTCGAACAATTAAACACACTCCTTCTCCCAGCCAACTTCTCCCTATCCTTAATCGGCACCTCCGGCCAATACTCCTCAATCAACCCCAGCGTGTCCTCATCGAACGCCGTCTCGGACCCGGTGATGAAGAAGCGCTCGTGTCCTTTCCACCTATCGCTGTCCTCCAAAGCGAGCAGGAAGGCCTCCGCGCCGGAGTCTTCTTGGACGTACCCCCACAGGTCCTTGGAGCGCCGGCTGGGCCCGGAGGAGCTGGCGATGGAGCGGTTGGGGACTGACCAGTGGAGGCGCAGGCTTGCGATGTGCATTGTGGGGAAGCGTCGAATGATGCTGTCGGCTTGCATTTCGCATATCCTGAAATTCAGTGGAATACGAATGAGAAGGAAAGGGGATGGGATGGAAGAGGTTAGTGGGAGGAGGACGCGTCGGTATTTGGTTTTTTGGATGGTTGGGTGGATGTTGGGACAAACTCACACTTTGGACAGGCCGTACGGCTCGTCGGGCTCACAGGGGTGGTCTTCATCGATTGGGAAATAGCGGATACGGCTTTGCTTGCTGTATACCAGCGTTATGACGTTCACTGAAGACGCCAGCGCGATTCGGTTTATCCCTAGCTCGCCACACGCGCGGAGGATGTTCCAATTGATGACCACGTTGCTTTTCGAACAAACAGAAATATATTAAAACCAGGAAGCCGTTCGTATTCATGAAGATGGAAATACCCACCCATTGTGCGCCTTGACTTTATAATCAACAGGATTAGGATATCCAGCCAAATTAATGACCGCCTCGCACCCCTCCAATAAATGAAGGACGTTATCGAAATTCTGCAAGTCCGCTTTGGCGAAGATGTACCCCGGCGCCCCGTCGAGCCACGGGCACTCAGCGGCGGGTGGGGAGTCGGAGATGTCGATCCCTAGCACGGTGTTCCCCCGCGCGAGCGCCAATTTCACGACGCGCTTCCCGATGAGGCCGTTGCAGCCTGTGATTGCTATTTTCATCGTTTGGTGAAGGCGCTTTTGTGTTGGATCTCGATTGGTTGGCTGTGAGGAGGGCTGTAGAGCGCAGATAGAAGGATATGGATTAATGAATGACTGGGAGGTGGGTGCAATTGCAGTGGGTGCCGGAGGGCGTGGAAGGTGGGGGTTGTTTATATTCGAATTTCGAGTTGCCAGCTGTTGCTCTCCTTTTTTTCTCAGTCTATTGAGACTTCCTTTCTGCGGCGTTGCTTGGGTGATTCAGAGGATCATGGAAGGGTCGGTTGATATGGGCCGAGGTTCCTGTTGGGTGGTAATACAAGTAGACTGAGGGCATAGTTTATTTATATTGGCGTTATTAGTCAATGCGATGGAAGCAAGGGAAATTCAATTTCCCGGAGCACTGGATGGGAGTTTTGTGAGGGACTGTGTGTGCGTAAAGGCCAGTGTGTAATTGCCTTTTTATAACCTTCCCCACCCCCGCATTGTTTGTTTTGGCAAGATGCATTGTTGGGGAAAGATGCGGAGAAGTCAGGTCAGGTCATGCCAGTTTCTTTTTGGCTGAACGGTATTGGCAGCGTGGTGGAGGGAAATCGTTGAAGCATTGTGATAAATGGCATGCCACGGGCAGAGGAAGTAGAAAAACCAGAGGTTTTTCCGCGAGTGCGATAAGATCCTGTATTTTAGGATTGATCAACTTTGTTTTCTGATGATGGCTTGGATGATTTGTCCAATCACCCACATCGGATTCTGCACCTTTTCCACGTATAAAACAGACCTTCTTTGTGATTTCACTAGCTTCCCTCTTCTCATCCCTCTACTCCCTCAACCAGTAGTGACGATCGCGCTCAAGAACCGCCCATCCGCCTAGAACGGCTTCGTACGGAGATAGCTGGAGAAAAGCTGTGGCACTGCGCGCATACACTGCGGCAAACTGTGCAGCATCATGGGAGAACCTGTCAGGTGGACTGTCTAGGCGACGCCTGCAAGGAGAATTCAAGAGGATATGCGATAAATATCTGAGTTGGCGACAACAATTGCACGCGAAGAACTCGAGTAAAATCGTGTAGCTGGCGCAACCTGATTTGATTGAAGGGCTGACCCGAGTTGAGAAGGTGAGAGCGGTGGATGAGGGGGCTGGGGAGGACGTCTGGATTCCGACGCGCCAGGGCCGAGGAGATGGTGGAAATGGGTGGACTCCGGTGAAGTCCTGGCTCTCGGGTTAGGGTTCCCTGGCAGGTATAATGGCAGTCGATCTCCAGTGGAGTAGCCCTATCGTACGACTCCTTCCCCATGTCTTGGTATGTTTTCTTCTTTCTCCTTCTTTTCACAATTCGTTTATATGCTGTCCACTAGGCTTTCGGACGTGATCCCAGAAATAGATCTGGCGAAGACGCGCCAGCCGCTCACCCTCGACTCCTTCGCCCGTGAACTCCTCCCGCCCCTGCTATGCTACTATGCTACCGCAGTTCTCATTCTCAGTCCGCGCACTTTTTCGATCCGCTTCGCGCTGTTTCCTATCACGCTGTGGGGTCTGTTTCGGGCAGCGACGCAGGTCGATTTTGCCGCAGGACTCCCGGACTATGACCGCATGGTCTACCTCAATCAGGGCTTAGTCGTATGACCTTTTTCTTTTAACTTGTGTCAAGTTTATGATCTCTAAAACGTGCATTGTTTAGCTCATGATAACGACTATTGCCATCCGCATTTGTCTGTGGACTGTCCAGCAAGAACCGTACCGTCGCTACAAGTCATCAGGATCAAAATATCTCGATGCGTTCGACCTATGCGTTAACCTGCGGGGTATTGGCTGGTCGTGGTCCGAAGGCCTGAAGATACCAGTAGAAGACCGAGACGCGTCATCTACACCATCCTTCTTTTTTTCTACTCTGCTGCGCTTTTTATTTTATACCTTCGCCTTCGATCTATCCTACTATACCATTCAGTCCCTTGGGCGCGACACAATTGCTGGCCCACGCGGTGGGTCGATCTACGATACCTCACTCACCTTCTACCCCGCCCTCGCCCGCGCCCTCTTCATCTCCGGGATGTCAGGCAGCACCGTCTACCTCGCCATCCAAACCGCATATTACTTCATGACCATGGTCGGCATCCTCCTACTCAGGCAGTCGCCCTCTCAATGGCCGCCCCTTTTCGACAACCCGTACAAAGCAACCTCAGTGTTCGACTTCTGGGCGCGCTGGCACCAGCTCTTCCGCCAGATCTTTGTCGAGTTCGGGGGGAAGCCCATGATGTTCCTCACGGGGCGCGTCGGCGGCGTGCTCGGCTCGTTCTTCGTCTCGGGCGTGCTGCACTACCTCGGCCTGTGGGGCATGGCCCGCGGGAGTGACTTCCCCGCTGCGGCGGGCTACTTCGTGGTCCAGGGTGTTGGCGTGATTTTGGAATTCATGTATCGCGCGGTGGTGGGTTCGCGCGTGAAGGGCCCGCTGGGGTTAGTGTGGGCATATTCGTGGGTTGTGGTGTGGGGACTGTTCATTACTGAGGCTTGGAGTATACGGGGGTTGATGGGGAGTAAGTTCCTGCCTGATGAGTATCGGCCGGCGGCGTTGCTTGTTGAGCAGGTGAAAAGCATTTGGACGAGCGCTTGATGATTGTTTTGGAACAAAATATTAACCTATCTTCTGGTGTATCACTATTGAGATACCCCCCCACCCTCCATATTCCTAGGCATGTCTACTACACTGGCATCTACTGACAATATACGTATATACTCACCGATAGACTGTAATACGGATTTTATTCCGAGGAAATAAACTCCGGTCCGTATTTAGCTATGTATCATGCGCTTGTACTTGTACTTGGGTGCGTAGTGCTCTGATCATCTTAATTGACCTCTAAAGATCTCTCTCTTCGTGCCATGAAATTGTTGGCGTGGAGAAATACCCAGGGAAATACCCTATTTCTCCACCAGAATTGAGCTGCAAATTTGGTGCGCACGTCGATCCACTGAATCATGATGCTCTTCGTTCTGTTCCTATTACGCAGTGCTCTTCGTGTTCGCCAATTCGCCAATGATTAACGCCAATACTCGGTTCATCAACTTCAAGAACATCAAAATCTTCTGGACCATAAAATTCGCGCGTGCTCACTTGTAGGGTGCGTATTATTGCGCGCTTGAGTGAAATGAATAAAAATCCGGGTGACCTCCGCGGACCCCATAATTTGCAAAATAACCATTGATGATTTACGCGCGTCCTTCGCTTAGATTGTGCGTCTCTGCGCACGCGAAATCAAGGAACTGGGTGTCTTTCCGCGTTCAGCGCGCGAGTTTTTGAAAGGTTCAAATTTGGGCACAGGTTGCTCACTTCTGTTGATCTTCAGGCTTCAGCATACTTTCGTTTAGGGTCGTTGGGTTTTTACCTTGGCAACGCAAGGTACGAATTTACGTACAGAAAACACAGCAGTTTGCTGCTCACATAAGCTGCCACATAGCTTCGACATGCTCAATTCACTGGCAGTTCGCCCTTGGTTTGAGCGCCCAAAATACGTGTCAAATTCTCTCGACCTTCTCTCCTCAACTCGAAAATTCCTCTGCTGGTATCATGTCCTCAACCAGGAGCCCGATAAATAGCATCTCCAAAGCCGTTCTACGAGAGATTTTTCTGCATTGTCTTCCTCGATATCCTCTCGAAGAACGCCAGCCAAAAGCGACGATTGCGCCCCTTCTCCTATGCCACGTTTGTTCGTCCTGGAGGACAGTCGCGCTAGCTTCGACCATGCTGTGGTCTCATCTATCACACTCTCTCACTGTGTATCAAGATGCGGAGGACGAAGACGAATTTAGCCTGGTTACGAAGGAGATTGAGTTTGTGCGGTGGTGGAGGAAGAACCAGGGCGCGACGGCTCCATTTCTTCGCCTCCGAGCTGATATCAAGAAGAAGCGCCCAAAAAATACGGAGGGGTTGGATAAAAATGGGGAAGGCCTGGAGTTTCTTGTGGAATGGATAGCTTCCGCTCAGTATCTTGACCTCGATACTTTCTTCTGGGCGCAAATTCAAAAGAAGAGAGAAGATGAAGTGGAACACGAGGTGGAATTCCCCAACTTACGCACACTTATAAAACCTTTGGATGAAGACAAATATGGGTCGGATGACGCCGATCCGTTCTTCGAAGACCTCATACCGGATGGTACCACCTCTCCTCTTCGGCGCTTGTCTATATACCAGGAAACATTGACACTAGACGAGATCCCGAATCATTGGGCTACGTTGACTCACATCACTCTACGCGACACCACCTTCTCTCCTGATTTCTGGTTTAGCCTTACTCGTGCGGTTCCAAATTTAGAGTGGGGGCATTTCGATTTCCTCGACATGGAGAACTTCGAGGACTACGACGTCAAACCTACCAAATGCACCCTCTCCAAGCTCACCACCCTCTACGTGGCTTTCCGAGACAAGGAAGAATGCGCGGCGGAGTTTCCATTCCCTTTACTCTTCAAAGACCTTTACCTTCCCGAAGTCCGTACTTTGTCTCTGGGGTGGTTTTTATCCGATTATTGGTACCACCAGGATGCAGTTGAGGTGTTATACAGCATACTCGAGAATACCCCAGCTGTTACGACGTTAGCTCTCGCAGAGCACTTCCTCGCTCTAGCTGACCCTAGCGGCGGCTCCCGGGGCCGGGCCTCTGCAGAACGTCCTAAAGCAATAGTCTACGAAAAGCCACTATGGCGCGTTGTGCCTCATCTCAACAATTTACAATTTGAGGTGCCTCAAGAGGGAACTCGCGACAGGACGAGGGAAGACGTGGAGGACCAAATGGATGCTTTCGTGGAGGATACTTTGTTCTCCGGCGCTAGCTGGCTGGACTTAGGAAATCCCGCATGCCCTATTCGCAGCGTTGTGATAGTCGACAATGGGCCAATTAAATTCACATCCGAGTCTGACGACGAGTCTGATGATGGGTCGTCGGATGCCAGGGATAGTATCGGTGAATTCACAATGTCGTGCATTCAGAAACGTGTTGGTGATTTTCCGAATGTTGCATTCAAGACCGCTTCCAAGTCAGTGGACCGTGTTGCCGCCGAGATATGGAAGGAATGGGGCTCGACTATGAGCAATTGAATCTTCTACTACTTTCTCAGTCGTTTTTGTATTCTGGCCTTTATATTTTACCTTCATAGGATGTACATATTCTGTAACCTGTTCTTATGAAGGGTGGGATATATGAATATACTACGCAGTCGATTGCAACAGAGATTGTACCGGGTACTGTACTGTTTTCATTATGTACAGTAGGTAGCCATTGATTTCCTTAGGCACCCGTTTTTTTTTCAGGCACTTTATTTCCTTTAAATGGTATTTCGATCTCGCTTGGCATATATTTTTAAATTAGGCTTCCATTCATGCGTCATTTTACAAACCCTTTTCAGCCTCATCTTCCTATGTCTTATTACTCGTTAATCTTCATATAGATTTATATTCAACCTCTCTATTCTATTATATTTTCTCATCCGGTTCCCACCCAGCTGCACACTGTATTCTTGAGTAATTTTGAATTTCAACTTGTGCAAAATTCATGTGCTTATGATTTGGAAATGACAGAATGTTAATTATACAGGAGAGTTTTACAGAAAATAACTACTGCTGATATATGCAGAAGAAAGAAAAGACACGAGCCCTATGAATACAGCGCTACGTACACAATCTTGAGCTTAACAACTCGGCATTATTACTCAGGACTTCTGAGCTCAAAAATTGGCTCAACGATCTCATTTTTATCAAATTACAGAGGTTGTAAATGACCTATGAGTCAGTCATGAAGGATAGATATCTGTATTTTCCGCAACAAATCTTAAAAATGTAATATAAAACTTGAATGTCTTCAACAACCGTCACTTCCTCGTCGCCTGCGTAGCAACTGTGGTATTTCTTGCTAGATCTATTCCTTTACTGTAAGGTAACGTTGGATTAAATATACTTGAGATTGAATTCAAACGTCGGCCAGTAGACCAATCCCATACAGTATTCAAGTTCATCAATTTTGAGGCCTAGGACTTGTGACTGCGTGACATCGCTTTTTCCTTCGCTCTCTCATGTGCCAATCAGTACAGGCTCGTGCAACCCTTCCCGTCATGGAGTTCTGGCTGCATTTTCTTAAATTCTATGGCATATACTCTATATATCTGCCCGCGACAGCTTGTCTCAAGTCTTGACTCACTCTTTAGCCTTCCTTGAGCTCGGGATTTCGGCTTGCGCAGGCATGTGAGGATTTGCAGCATTCAACATGTCAAGAACCTAGGATAACGACGGAAGGTTTCCGAACAAGTCCGATTGTTTCTTTGACGATAAAAAGAAAACAGATGGTCCTTTCTACTCTTATCAGACTGCCTCTCAGATACCTTTCATACCACGCTGATCATGGCTACGCCTACCGATGCCGGATATTATAACGATCCTCTTGTCAGGCCAAAGCTCGATCCAAAATATTTCCTCCTCCAAGGCGAAGATCTCACCTTCTACAGAAAACAGACCGGAATCGAAGACGAGGATGAACTAAGGTCTCACATTATGAGAGTCCAGGCGAAGGCGTACGAGGTGAGCATAACTTAACATGACTTGTAATCTTTGAGATTCTATTATCACTTAGATCTATGGTTATCCTTGCATTAGATCATTTGCTTTTCTGAAGTCAGATTTTTGTTCGTCGCGCCCTATCATACGAAGAGTAATTCATAGTGTCATAGGTTCAAGGTCTCGACGATAGAACCAGGATATAACAAGGCTTTACAATTACTTCAAGAAAGGAAGAATCCGATACTTCTTGATATAGGATGCTGTTGTAAGTCGGTAACGCATTACCCATATATTGTTGTCAATGGACAAACTTCCACGCAGTCGGAAATGATACCAGAAAAGCGGTTCTCGATGGTTGGCCCATTGAGAACGTTATAGCCTCAGATTTATATGAAGGTATGCGGCCTGTGTTACTGTATGCAATTATACTCACTTTATCTTGCATTTTGGCTTCAGGATTCTGGGATTGCGGCCATGAACTATTTAAATCGAACCCAGAGACATTTCCAGCTGCCTTCGTCGCTGGAGATGCCTTCGATAATACGATGATCAAGCTACGCGGCCCTTTCATTACAGAAGACGACATAGCAAACGTATCTTCTACCCCGACCCCGTCTTTGAAGGACTTAACATCGTTGACTCCCCTTCAAGGCAAACTCTCTGTTATTCATGCATCGTCATTGTTCCATCTCTTCTCCGAAGAGAAGCAGCACGAATTAGCTCGTCGCCTTGCCTCCCTACTTTCTCCTGAGAAGGGCTCTGTGATATTTGGGCAACACGGGGCTCAACCTACGAAGGGCTATCATACAATCGCTTTGCCAAAGTCCGGAGACGACGGGAAGAAAGCGACTGCTGGAGTCCAGATGTTTTGCCATACTGCGGAAAGCTGGAAGGAGATGTGGGAGGAAGTCTTTGGTGGTAAGGACGGCAAAGGGAGTGAGAGAATCGAAGTGGATGCTCAATTGTTCGAGGTCGACTTGAAGAATCTCATCCCTATCATGGACACCAAGGAAGACACTCGATTCTGGGGAATCAATTGGTGCATCACCAGGCTATAGGCGATGGTGAAATATCGATAGCCACGATACCCGCACAGTACATCATGGGATAAAAGGGAAGGTTTATATCAATCTATGTATGTCTAATCTGCTAGTCACACAAATTTCCTTATATTTGGAATATTGTGCGAACGCATCCGCACGCAACCGCTAGATCTGTCGCATCTGGCTAAATATTCCTTGAACGCATATGGTCCACCTCAGCTTTGTCTTTGTGGTCAGTTAAATTCGGGTTTCTTGCTGGGACTTCCGTGGACCATGGGAGCCATTGTGAATGTTCGGAGAAATGCTTTACACCCAGGGAAGGATACCCCACACATCTTATCAACCGTTGTAAGTCCAGCAACACATACTCGACAAGAATCAAATTTTGAGCTTCTTCCCTATAGTTGGAAACGATATAAGGAAAGCTGTTCTAGACGGATGGCCCGTCGAGCATGTTATATCGTCGGATTTGCGCCAAGGTACAATAAATCATTTGTGTGGCGCACAGGACCTAACCCTATTTTGGGGCTCACATAGGCTTTTGGGACCATGGTCATGCCCTTTTCAAATCTACCCCAGAGACGTTTCCTGCGACTTTCGTTGAGGGAGATGCTTTCGATCCCGCCAATGATCAAACCACTCGGCGCGTTTATCACGGCAGAAGACATATCGAGCTTGCCTTCAGTAACGACCCCGTCATTGAAAGACTTAACGTCTCTGACACCTCTGCAGGGCAAAGTCTCTGCTATACATGCATCAGCATTCTTCCATTTGTTCTCCGAAGAGAAACAACTGGAATTAGCCCTCCGACTTGCTTATCTGCTTTCCCCGGAGAGGTTCGGTGATATTCGGACAGCATAGCACACAACCTGTCAATGTGAAGGGGATCCAAACTCTAGTGTTGCCTAAGGGCGACAAGGATGCATCTCATCCTGGAGTCGAGATGTTTTGTCATTCTCCGGAAAGCTGGGCGCAGATGTGGATGACGGATGTCTTTGGTGGCGAGGATGGCAGAGGGGATGAGAGGATCAAAGTCGAAACCCAATTAGTGGAGCTCATACGAAAGGATTTCCTTCCCATCACGCAAGCAACAGGCACACGATTCTGGGTGATGAACTGGTCTGTAACTAGGTTGTGACTGAAGTATAAGATATTTTAGCTGTCATTGGTATCCGAATGGAAGCGCTGTATTTTCTGGTGCGATGTTATATTACGGAATGGGGCTCCAAGTTGGAATGTCGAGAATTGTATACATACAAATTGAATACGTTGCGTTCGTTAAGACATTGTGCTGTTTCGATGTACAGGTTGAGGCGTCTCGTTGCGCATTCCACGAGTGAGCATGAGAAGAAGGTTTTCTATACGCGCTTGGCGATCCTATAGCAGATCCATATTAGGAATGAATCCGATTATGCAACAGGATGACACAAACCTGAAGTTCCTTCATCTCGTCTTTGAGTTTTTGCACAGGTAATTGCGACACCGCATCTAAGAGGGATTCGATATGCTTGAGGCTGACTTCAGAGTTCGCCGCAGCCTGCACGACAGCTTCGGCTGCCAGGGCCGAGTTGCTCGTCTCATTAGCGACCGATGAGCCGGTGAAAGAAGGGAAGCGCGAGCTGAACAAGCGTGCCAATGGGCTCAGATTATTCGACGAAGAAGAGACGATTTCTGGAGTCACCCTGACGTCAACAGGAGTGAGAGAAGCCGGGGACAGAATATGTTTCTTCGGTGAGTTCCCTACCGAGCTCGGTTCGTGAGCGCGGGCGCCTCCTCCAGGAAGACGAGTAAGACTAGTAGGTCGGCGAGAATGCTGCCTGATGGCAGATGAGATAGAGCCGCTACGTCCAGCACCTCGTAGATTTTCTTGTGAATGTACCGACCACAGCTGCGGTGCCTCATGCTCTGCATCAGAATCTTCGAAAATGTGGTAATCCTCGTCATCTACTTCTACATCAAAGATCGCATCGTACAGGTCATTCGAAGCGGAGCCAACAAGGGCCTCCATGAGAGGCATGTTCTTGATGTGCCTTGGAAGGCTATTGAACAATGACTGCGCTGCATCTTTGCTTGATTCACGGAGGCGCTGGCCTGTTCTGAAGTATCGTTCATAGAGCCCAATTATGATCAATTGCGGGAGGCTGGTCAGTTTGATGAGGAGGACGTTGACAGAGTGTAGTGCCCGAGGAGTAAGGAACCACGAAGCCGGCTTCAGGATGACAAAGGCGAGGATGTTGAATGGAGGTTGATAGGAAAACAGAGCATCGGACTTTACACTGGCACCAGACAACTAACGTCAGCGGAGGAATTGTGGCATGGCAGAAAAGGTATTCACCCTTCAATTGTTGTGATAGTGGATTGAAACAGATACTGTGGATGGTCAGTCAGCCCGAACATGACAGACGAAACCAACGTGACAAACCTCTTGCGTGGCGTTCTACACAACACAAACAATATCTCCATGAGTTAGACACATCGTCCATAGCAGTTTTGAGACTTACTGCATCGATCCGAGCGACGGTGTTGGAGAGTATAGAAATTAATACTAATGCCGATCAGACTCGGGCATCACACCGAGAGACTGGGGAAACCCTCACTTGTCAACAAGAGCGTATTCGACAAAGCGGCGAAAATCGTCATGAGGATCGGTCCAAACAAAGGATGGAAGCTTGCGGCTTGGTTGAAGCTGAGGTAGGTATTTCCAAACCATATCTGCACCAGTAGCCATGCTATTGACTTGACAGTCCACGTTTGGTGCCCTTCAGGATCGTCCCGTGCTGTTAACAAAAAAAAATCTGTGTCACTTACTACGGGGAGGCTCTAGACCAATGGTGCTTACCGAGGGTCCACAATGTAAACAGCAGTCCAGAAAAGCAAATAGCTGCGATGGCAATGAAAAACACGAATTGTGATATCATCGCTCGCAGAGACCTGCCAAATTTAGATTGTCAGTCCTTCGTGATGGAGAGTTTGCCTTCTAGCTCACAGAACGACCATGTTATTCGAGACAGCGAAGAAGGCTAGCCTATATCATGATGTCAAGTAGTCAGGCGGTGTTAGCGTTGCGCGACGTAAAATCGTGAAACCCACCTCGGAAAGAGTATACAAGCTCCACATGCAAGGACGTCGAATGCCATGTCAGAGACAGATGCTGTAACGGGTTTCATTGATGGTGAGCTTCAAAAGATAGCACATAAGAATAGCCTTACTGTCATCGTTACTGAGTCCTCTGAGCCGCAAGGCTAGATATGCGAGAAAAATCACGATGAATCCAAAGTCGAAGGCGTTCCAGATCTGATTGATGGTGAGTGTCAAGCCTGCTCTGCATGTGCTGAGTGGAGTGAAACGTACATTGGCGATGTAGACTTGACGGGAAAGGAATATGATTAGGAAGATTAGGAAGGTGGAATACACATGGAGATGGCGACATACTGATCCAGCCGTGCTCTGTCGCTGCGGTATATTCTCCCAGAGTAAATGCACTGGCAAGGATGATGAACGCCATTTCCCAAAATGTGATCTTCGTGCTGTCATGGTCTAGGACTATGAGGTCGAAAGAAATTCTAAACAATAAAGCCAGCTTACTCGAGAGACATAGGATGAAGACGAGCAGCAGGATTGAGAAATTCACAAATTCCATATAGGCACCATATTTTGGTACGCGCAACCTGAAATCGGTTAGCCACATCTTCAACTTGGCGAATTTGATAAACTTACCGGTAATGATCAATAAAGGGCTTTTGAAGGGGGTTATAAATTTCGATCGCCCGTGGCTTGTAATTATCTGCCAGGATAGAACGATTGGCGGTGACAGAAAAAACCACCCTGCCTGCATATATATCGTTGACGACTTCTTGACTGACAGGGGATGCCAGGAAGTTTTTTGCTTTTGTCGAAATTGCCATCTGTATATGCATTATCAGGGCCAATTATTCAATTCGCAAGAGCATGGACTCGTACCTCGATAGCACTTTCAGTGGACCCATCAATATCGTCGTCCTCGGCATTCAAAACATGCTTCACCTCGTCCACCACTTGATTCGTCGCACCGGCCAAAGGGTTCCATGTCGTCGTCAGAACTGCCACAAGCTGGATATAGTTTGTCGCAAAACGACTCAGGAGTTTCATTGCCAGAATTTCGCAGAGATTGGCGCGCGCTAGCATCACGCCTGCAAACGCGAGTTCCGTTTCGGCCGCTCCAAGGAAATATGACCTGACCACGAGGCAGACGTAGACGACGGACATGTTCTTGAGATGCGCATATTTGGTGACGATAGGGCGCACGATGGAAAAGTTGATATCAGCAGCAGTCAGCTGGCTATTGAAGAGGGGCTATATGAGTATTTCAATTTTCAACACGCGTAATCTGGGGAAAAGCACGTACTCCCAACTCAGGGCACTATCTTCGTTGCGGCATAGGACTGAGGATAAGGATGTCAAAGTGAAGCTGGAGAAACATACCGATTGTATTCTGAGGGCATATAGTCCATTATTTTAGCGTCGCACCCACCATTTTTCATTAAAGAACAAGGATTACCGTAACGTCTCGTTTGAGTGTCGGTATGAGTGGGAATACTTTGACGGATGCGAGCGTGTCCAAAGTTGGCGCTAAAAGAAAGGAAGCCTGTTGTTCAGGATCCATACATGTATAATGAGGCAGCTGAAAGGGAAACAAGAAGTGGGAGTATCGTGGTTGCTCCGGAGAAGCGAATGAATGGGAATGCAGCAAATACAAGGCGTTACATAACAGACCATTGGGGCTGATGGGAATCCTCCTCGATCGTAAATTTATAGATTATCGGCTGAAATACATCCCTGAACGCTCGAAAGTTTATCTTTTTGTCTGCAGGACAGTGGGTATGGGGTGGGCAGGCGGCGACGACGAGCTCTTTTGTTCTGCATGTCAGCGGACCAAAATAGGAACCTGCCCCACCTGGGATGAAGTGTTCGGAAGTTGCCATTTGGGACAAAGGGTGATAATAGCGGCTTCTCCGGTATCTCTTCAATTCCTTCCAATACGACCCCGGCTTGTTTCCCCCTCTTTAACCTTCCTTTCCGTGCATCTCTCCTGTATTATTCCTCTGGGAATGCGAGATGGGATGCTGCTTCTCTGAGCCTGTTGACTTTGACGGTGAAGTCACTCTTTACCACTTCGACCTGCACAGAGCAGTTGGAAAGGGAGCTTTTGGCAAGGTACGTCGATGCCAACATATGCGCGCGATAGGGTCTCATCTTTATCAACCAGGTGCGGGTCGTCGAGCACAAACGCACCAAACAACTTTACGCCCTCAAGTACATCGACAAAGCTCGCTGCCTGCGACAGAAGGCTGTCGCCAATATCATTCAAGAACGTCGTCTCCTAGAGGAGGTCATACCATTCCAGACACCCTACGCACTCCATCGAGTCTAATACTCCCCACAGATTGACCACCCGTTTGTTGTCAATTTACGTTACGCCTTCCAAGATGATGAGAATTGTTTCTTCGTGCTGGACCTGATGTTAGGAGGCGATCTGCGCTGTACGTTCTTCCCCTTTTTTACATTTTCAACTGGCTCATGCGCACGTCCATGTAGTCCATCTGGAACGCAAGGGATATATAAGTGAAGAAGTCGTCCGATTTTGGATGGCCGAACTTTCTAGCGCGCTAGAATATCTTCACCGCCAACGTATAATACATCGGTGTGTGACTTCCCGATACTCTCCTAATAAATTGCTTATCATACCACAGGGACTTGAAGCCCGATAATATCCTGCTGGACGAGAAGGGTCATGCCCACATTACCGATTTCAATGTTGCCATCCATTATTCGGAGCGCAGGTTACACACCAGTGTTGCTGGAAGTATGGCATATATGGCACCTCAAGTTCTCAACAAAAAAGGTTATTCGTGGCAAATTGACTGGTGGAGTCTCGGTGTTACGGCCTACGAGTTAATCTTCCACAGGCGTCCTTTCGATGGGAGGAATTCCGACGCGATGACACAAGCTATTCTCAAGAGTCCGCTCAAGTTCCCCGAAGACGCATCACAACATTGCAGTGCAGAAGGAGTGCTTGCCCTCAAAGGAGTGAGTCTGCAGGTTATGTTCTTCGATTTTCAACTAACGTATCCTTCTTCAGCTCATTGAACGCGATCCCAACACGCGACTTGGATGTCGACCTAACGGCCAAGGGATCGAGGATATTCATCGTCACCCATGGTTTACAAGCATAGATTGGGATAATCTCGAAAGCAAAGAAATTCAACCACCATTTGTTCCTGACGTATGTCTTCTTTTTTGCCGCTGTCTGATATGACACTGACCTCCCTGTCTATTTTCGCACAAATCAGATGAAACAAGCCAACTTCGACGTATCACACGAGTTGGACGAGTTTTTAATGGTGGAAAAGCCTCTAACCCATTCGAAACGTAAAGCGAACCCTGATCTCGAAAAAATGAAGCCAGAGCTTCGGCAGCTCGAAGAGCAGTAAGTGACGGACGCCGCTTGTTCCTGATCATTATTGATATCGTTATCTCCTTGCAGATTCACCGTTTACGACTTCAGCAATATGAAACGCATGTCTTACTATCCCCATAACCAACCTATTGTCGCACTGGGGACAGACTCTGATGATCGGACAATCGCACACTCAACAACTGGGACTATCATCCAAACTGGAACGATAATCGACCGCTCACAAGCTGGGTCTCCCATGCTTGAAAGCAGCCAGCAACAGTATATCCCTCCAATACCAAACGGTACACACGGTTACTCAGTGTCATGATTTTCTACGATTGTGAGCAAATCTTTCTCTTTTACCGACGTCAATGGCTGACATCTTACTATCTCATGGTACACAGCTTACACGTCTTCTATTCTTACACCACACTAATTCGCTATTTCCGATCACTTTGGACAACTACACTCGAAGGACACTGGACACCATGACACTATTAATACTGTGTTTGTTATACTTGACATGATTATTCCCTCAATTCTGGTGGCTCTTCAAGCTTCAAGCTTTATATCTCTAAGTTGTGTCTTTATGCATCACTTTCTTCACTGTAATTTTTTCAAAACGCTATGCTTTCTTAGTTGTAAGCGCTGTGCGCAATGGCATACTTGCCTGTCTTTCAGTACTGTTTTCTCATTCTGTACCTTTAGTTACATACTTCGTGTCCATTGTGAATTTATCAACTATGTAGCTCCTCGAAAATTCGAGGATGCTGCCTAGATGTGATTGTCGTCACGTTTTTCTGTGATCCGCACTGCAGTGATGACCCGAATTACGCAATTTGGCAATCTCTACTTGCCCGTTGCTTGCTCGTGCCACTGACTTCAAACACCAGTGTTGTTGCTGATATGTCCACACCTGATTCTCCCTCTTCCAACATGTCAGATTCGGATTTCGACGAGGACGAGGACGCTCCCGTAAGGTCAACTATTATCAAGTTAACGGACATCAAAACCGTCGCAGCATTGTTCAAGAGTGGAGTGCTTAAGCCTGCCGCAGCGGAGAAGCTTCAGCATAAGCCAGATCCTAGTCTATTGGAGCGCGTTGCCTTATAGTATGTCCTCGAAAGATGTTCCGTTGACCCCTCTGGCTCATTGCAATGTCATCGTGGATCGTGTCGCAGCCAAGGAGACATTACACGGATAGATGTTGATGCGATTGTCAACGCTGCCAATCGCAGTTTGCTTGGTCTGTGATGTGGCTGTATATCCTTGCAACTGACAATTGACAGACATACTGCTTTCTTCAGGTGGTGGAGGAGGTATGCATGATCGCGTCATGGATTAGTTGTCTAAGCGCTCAATTCGCTGTTCACAGTCGACGGTGCAATTCACGCGGCTGCTGGCCGGAAACTACTGGATGAATGTGTGAAATGTCCCCTAGTGGTTTCATGCGACTCGATTTCTGAAAATATGTCGCTGTTTAGGTCGTGGATTGGGTGGGTGCTTGACTGGAGAATCGAAGATCACCAGAGGCTACAATCTCCCCGCGTAAGTCTTCATTGACCTTTGTATCCTGCTACTCATTTCTATATACATACGTTTTAGACGCCATATTATTCACACAGTAGGGCCAATCTACACAGTTCGCGAAAAGGACGAGAAGGCCGTGCAACTTACCTCAAGCTACAAGACAAGTTTAGAACTGGCTGTTGAAAACGCAATAAGACATGTCGTGAGCATTTGATCATATTCTAGATTCCATCTCCTTGATTAATTTTCTTTTCATTGAGGCTTTCCCTTCGATCTCCACTGGTATATATTCGTATCCGATCGTGAGCGCTACCCGGATCGCGCTGGATACGACCAGGAAGTTCCTCGAAACGGAGAAAGGTAGTAAGGTAAACCTCATCCTGTGACCTTTTGCTGCATCGCCAGATCGTCTTATCGTATCCCGTTAGCTTGAAAGAGTGATATTTGTGGTCTGGAGTGACAAGGATAAGGAAGTTTACGAGTGAGTGGACTACGCGCATTGTGGTTTGCATACCGTTACACTCAACTGATCTTCCACCACAGGACATTAATCCCCGAATATTTCCCTATTGGAGAGAAGCCGGAATCACCAGAGCCAGAGGCTAAGCCCACGTCCGCTGAAGCGGAGGCCTGATCCCAATGGACTAAACATTGTACACTTTCACCATGATTTCTATTTTGAACCCTTGCTATCTTTTCTTTCGTTTTAGTGACCGCTTTCTTCTCATCGGCATCTGCGACAAATGAATGTACTATAACTATATTTTTCGATCCAGAACGACCTCTTCGACTTCTTCAACACTCTCGAACTGTTCTTCATCGACCATATCTGCCTCGTTGAATCTCACGGTTGTTGCCTTTTGACAATACCATCAAATCTTCATTTAGCGATGTGAGAAGACGCCTCTCATATGGTATTATCGTCGTGATATACTCTCTTTACCCCAACCCCGCCGGACCGCTATTGCATCTTCTTTGCTTCTGCATATGCATTTTGCGCATTCCGGTACCCGTGACCTACTTTTTTAATGGATCATGGCCCGCAGATTCTCCGTGGTGTCTGGACGTAGGCGATTATGCTGCACATAAGAAGGGGCTGTGGGGTTATTATTGCGTTTGGTCGCTCGTTTAGCTTTAGCTCTGGTGACTGACCTGCAACATGGGGACCTTCTATAACGTCTTTATCGCTCTCTTTTCGTCAATAGGTGTGTTTTCAGAAGATCACGGCTTCAATATAGAGTACGCCATTCATTCTTGACTTGGATCCCAGGAGCGTTTCTTTTTGGGTAAGCCTCTTTCTTTTTAATGCATATGGTGAAGGCTAATGGCATGTTGTGTCTCCAGATATGACAGGTTTGTATTCTTGTTCTAATGCAGTGAATTGTTGAGAAGAGCCTCTACAGTGGTATCATCTCATCCGTGATCACCATGACCCATTACATCGACCATTTCGGCGGTGATCCCAATATTAAAGGCGCCATTGTTTCAACGTTCAATGGTACGCTATTCTATAGCTCAACATAACCTTCTAATCAATATCGAATTTAGGTGGATGTTTCATTGGAGCAGCGGGAGCTGGATGGTAAATCAATCTCAAATTCCCAAATTCCGAGCTTAAGACTTTGCCCTTAGGACGAACGACAAGTACGGTAGAAAACGTACTATCCAGGTAGGTTTTAACGTGGCTCACAATGATGCAGTATTTTAGTTCTATCAGATTGGTGCCCTTTTCGCGATGTGGGGGTGCGCAATGCAAGCTGGAGCAAGTAATGTTGCCACATTAATCATAGGTCGTATTGTTGCTGGAATTGCTATTGGGTGCGTCAATATATTTTATCTTCTACCAAACCTTCCTGAAAATATCCCCAGAATTCTCTCTATGACTGTCCCTTTGTACAATGTGAGAAAGCACGTTTTCCTAGATTTGCTCAAATTAAATACTGCCAATATAGACGGAAGTTGCTCCTCCCAAAATCCGTGGCTTCTTGGTAGGACTGAACCAACAAATGTTGGGAATTGGGTTCATCGTCGCGAATTGGGTCGGATATGGTTGTCAGTTCATTAAGTCGGACACGTCTTGGCGGCTTCCTTTGGGATTGCAGGTTGGTCAGTTTTGAGTACCGCCTTCATTTATTTACTAAAACGTATCATCTGCAGATCCTTCCTGCAGGTCTACTGTTTGTCGGCATCCACTTTTTGCCCAACAGTCCGGTACGTCCATCACTTCCACAAAGTTCGTAAATCTTATCCGTAAATTTCAGCGCTGGCTTTTGGAAGTTGGGAAAGATGACAAAGCTCTCCAAGTCGTTCAACAACTCCACGGCGGTGATAAAGTCTCTGCCCACAAAGAATACACCGAGATGTACGACACTATCAAGGCAGAGCTCTCCGTCAGAAGTCGAAGACTCACTGATCTATGGGCTACTCGTGCGATGACTCACCGTACTTTTGTTGCTGTTGGTGTGCAAGTCTTCTGTCAATTCACGGGTATCAATGGTAAGTTCTCTACTGTTATTTTGCTTGAATGACCCATCTTGTTTTTTTTTCTTCAGTTATCAATTACTACGGCCCTGCAATATATAATAGTCTGGGTATTGTTGGCGGGAGGGCATTGCTGGTGCAAGGGTGAGTGAACTTCCAGGCTATCATTCTTTAAATTAATTGTGATATCCAGAATCTATGGCGCTGTTGGCCCTATTGCCAACCTTTTGTACGTATTCTATATTTTGGAGCCCCGGGGAACTTTTATTGACCATAGCATAGTTTCATTATCTTTGTTCTCGACCGCGTTGGACGCAAAAAGCCACTCATGTTTGGAGCTGCAAGCTTCGTCGTCACCTTCTCAATTCTTGCTGCTATCTTGGCGAATGATCCTGTCGATGACCCAAACTCGAGTATATCTGCCCAAAGGTGCATTGATTTCTTGGATGTCAGTGTTCATGACTAATATCTTCACCACAGAGCTGGTATCGCCATGATCTTCTTGACGAGTATATTCTTCTCGCTCAGTTTCGGCCCTGTCAGCTGGGTGCTGGCATCTGAGGTAAGATCATTTATCCTTTAACATCTAACTGTACTAACGACCTGCAGGTGTTCCCCACAAGTACTCGTTCTATTGGCACAAGTGCGGCAACGTGTTCTAATTGGGTCAGCTCCGCTATGTCTTGTTCTTTATTCAAGACTGAACGAATTGTTATCTAGGCATTCAACACATTGCTTTCTCAGGTTTGTAGCCCTGCTGATTTACTAGGATGCTGTAAAGCTTGATTTTCTATCGTTTTTACAGGTAGCACCTTTAGGAATACAAAAAGTCGGATGGAGGTTCTACATGCTATTTGTTGCCCTGAATTTTGTGGACCTGGTTGCTATTACAATATTCTTCCCTGAAACGAAAGGTGAGCACCATTAGTCTCTTTTCATTCCGGTTGTTCTCATGTTTGATGATAAGGTAAAACATTGGAAGAAATGAACGAAGTCTTCGGTGATGGTATTACGAAAGGATCAGCGCCTGCTGGTGTAGAAGGTGCCGACGAAAAGCAGAAATATAGCCATTCTGAAGAGGAGAAGAGTGTTGAGCAAAAACAAGTTTAACATACAGTAGATTGGGAGACCGACTCGAAGGACGGTCTGTAAAGCAAAAAACCCTATTTTAAAATGTCTTTTTACATCGAATATTTACGATTCTCGACGACCCAGGCATACACAAAGTGTACTTAAACATCTACTCTAACGTAACTTTGTGCGGTGAAGAAGCGCTCATTAGCTATTAATAGTCGGACCAATGGACATCCAGACATCACGTGAGGTTAATCTGCTAATGAATTCAAAATGAAATATTTAGGCTCGTCCCTAGCCGGCTTTTCGCGGACCGTGCGAGCACGTGAGCTGTGAGAGTAAACTCGACAACTGGCGAAGCGAAAAATTGGTCATTTCAAGGGTGGTCTAGAAGCCAATCCGTGCACTCTTTTACCCAGGTGTTTTGACCAAAATCTTAGAAAAAGTCGCTGATAGCGCTCCATTTATGTCAATTTCTCGGCCCACCTTGGCGGTCATCGCCGGTTCAGTCCTTTAGGCGCGCGAGACCTGTCTCAATTTGGCTCTTTTGGTCACGTGCTCTCAAAACGGTCGTCAAAACGGTCGCTGCGGCCCGAGACCTCCCTTGGTATGAGGAATCTGCCGGCGAAGAAAAATTGGTCATTTCAAGGGTGGTCTAGAAGCCAATCCGTGCACTCTTTTACCCAGGTGTTTTGACCAAAATCTTAGAAAAAGTCGCTGATAGCGCTCCATTTATGTCAATTTCTCGGCCCACCTTGGCGGTCATCGCCGGTTCAGTCCTTTAGGCGCGCGAGACCTGTCTCAATTTGGCTCTTTTGGTCACGTGCTCTCAAAACGGTCGTCAAAACGGTCGCTGCGGCCCGAGACCTCCCTTGGTATGAGGAATCTGCCGGCGAAGCCACGAGCTCGCTCCCTGCTTGATCATGTGCTTCTTGTGACGCTTTGTGACTAGAGCTCGCGAGTGTGACTGGCTAGCGAGTCTATGAAACTAGAAGATAACCCGTGCCGTTGGCACGGGGATTTTAAGACTGAACCTGAGATTACTGTTAGTTAAGCTGGACACTGTGACTGGCCGTTCACCAGACTTGCCCGTGAGCGTCAAAAATATTTGGGACTTGTCAGTATTTAAAACTTATGACTAAAATTTGGCCAAGCCCTAGCTATACAGCCTTGAATGGTTGTCGTACCTACTCTACCATGATAACACACAATACTTCCATCCATTCTTGATCCATACCCATGCCCATCCAAATTCCAATGTCCAACTGTCCATGCCCATTACTCTGATTATTACCCATGCCAATCCACTGTACCCGTGCTAGGATGGTAACTGTATAGTGGTATATAACCTATAGTCTATGACGTGCTTGTTGAAGTTGTACCCATGAGCCCGTGCCTGGCAAGTTGAGAGAATAATACATTGACAGTTCCCGTCTGCGAGAAAGATCAAGAGCACTCTGAGCACTGGAGGCGCAAGTTGAGAGATGGGAGTGTGACAGCGAAAGCACACATCCATAATTGTGATGAATGCGCAAAGGGAAAGAGAGCAAAATTACCTGTAGGAGATGCGAAAGAAACCCGGAGGTCAGAGCGCGCAAGATGAGGAATGCGTTCCGGAGCGCGTCAGCGCTTGAATGTGGGAGAATTGATCGCCCAATCAGATTTGAGTTTTGTCTTGTCTCGCGAACCAATCATATGTCGTCTTTATCTACCGTGGGACGAAACCACTTGCTAGTATTTTATTAGATCTACCGTGGGACGAAACCACTTGCTAGTATTTTATTAGATATTAATCATGCGGCTCTTGGCCCTGTGAGCTCAGTATGATGATTATCTGACCGTCTCTCTCCTGCTTCCACATTCCGAGCACCTCGACGTGGATATATCAGCTTTCCCAACTCATTAAAGCGCTGCGTAACCCGGTCTCAGGCACCCCGGGCTACTCTAGCGGCACATTCGTCCCCATTTTGATCCATTCTTCGGCTTCAAACTTGTTGCAAGTTCGAGTTCGCGTCAGTGCTGATTCCTGAAGGAAGGCAACAGAGCCACAAGCCCGGAATCAAGCCATTCAACTGTCTTCCGACTTGGCCATTCGACTACCATTAGCTTCTTCTGCAGCGATCAAAGAAGTACGGCTTTCTGGAATATGAACAAGAATCCATCGCCGTCAGAACGTGATGCAGAGGTTAGTTCTTTTTCTGTCAGGATCCAATGTTCCAGGCACTCACCTTTCACAGGCGGCATCCTCAAAGGCAATCAAAGCCGAATACGCGAAGGATTACGACCAGGCGTTTCGACTTTATCTTAAAGCAGCAGAAAGCTTTCTGCATCTCAGTCGGTCCAGTTCGGCGCCGGAGAAGTTCAAGCAACAGTGGAAAAATAGTGCGGGGAAGTCGTTGGAGAGAGCAGAGAAGATTAAGAAGTTTTCTGAGTCGTCTAGGAGCCAGAGCTCCAATTTACTGGCCCAGGGGACGTCGCCAACAGCTGTTCGCTTAACACCAATCGGAATCGACCACTTCTCACCCCGTATGCTGCAATTCGCGACTTTCCACGGGTCTCAGGCTAACTTCTACAGAGGAACAGTTTTACGTTCTCAAGAAGGGAGGGAAGGTCAACAATCTGGTTTTTTCTCTGTGGGAAGATCCAATACCGACGACGTCTTCTAATTCGACATATTCGTAGGTCTTTCTATTGATATGCCAGGTCAATCATTTCTTAGTTTGCAGTGACCCAGATGGTCAACCCACACTTTCTTCTGAACAAGTCAAAGCTTCACCTGTTTGGCGGAGACCAAACTTGACTTCCTCAAACAACTTGGCTGCGACTTCAATGCGTGCCAAGATCTTACCGCAGCAGATTTTGCAGCACATTGTAACTGACTGCTCTGTTTGCGCTTCGATTGCGGTGTGTCTTGAACATGGATGCAGGTTTGCCTCGAATGTAAGCTAAATATACTCGTGATAACAAATTTTCTAACTTGCACAGCTTGAATCCACAATATACGATTCATTTGAATCGCAACATAACATCGACGGTCGATATGATATTCGCGTTCTTTTCAATGGTGCATGGCGTCGAGTACGTCCAATTTCTTATCTATTAATAATTATGACACGCTTAGACCTATCGTTGCAGATCGGTGAATATCATATCCGAGCCTCTACCTATGAAACTTGCTCATGCCTTTCGTCCAGTGATTGACGACCAGCTGCCATTCCATCCCACAGAAGGAACATTAATGTGCATGTCCGTCCTCCCCTCATCGACAGACTCCACAAGCGACGCTGCACCGTCAACAGCTGCCGTATGGCCAAGTCTGCTTGAGAAAGCGGTAGGCTCATTATTAGTCGGGAAGGCCAGCTATCTCAAGACATTATCTAGTATATGAAGTTGATGGGTGGATATGACTTTCCTGGATCGTGCGTGCCATATCGATTATGCGAACTATGTGCTGACTACGGGCCTCAACATAGAAATTCAAGTATTGATCTACAGTGCGTTCATTTGGACTCATTGCTATTGTATCTCTGACCTGGGCACACCTTAGCACTCTTGCGGGTTGGATTCCTGAGCATATTGATCTCAAAGGGTAAACACCACAATCTTCGCGTATTTGATGTTATCCTCAAGATTTTTCTAGGTCTACTTTCGAAAGGGAGAAAACTTGGAGGAGGATGGAAACAGGCTTTTCAAGCGGTACGTAACAAACATACGATGTTAAACTTTGAATTTAAGTCACCTTTGGGACAGGGACCTGTGTGGTTACCCTTGGAACTGGAACAGCAAAGGACCTACGGTGGCGAAACATTTCGCTGCTACCATCCCATAGCTATGCTGTCATAGGTACACCAATCTTGAATGTATGCACTACAATACGTCCTGACAATATTCTAGGTGTGTACGAGACACCAGAAGAAGGTAGAATAGTAACCGTGCTCGATTCATGGGTCCGTCCCTCCGATGGTCAGAACCAATCTTCTAGTGCGTCAATGCTCAACTTTCCCCTCTGACTGCGGACCTAACAATACTTAACAATACGTAGCAAAGCTGCAGATTCCGTGGGCCGAAATTCTGAACACTTTTGACGGTGTATACCTAAGTTGGGATCCGAAGATGTGGCAGAATCCTCTGACTTTCCACGGGTAATATCAGAGGTATTGTCTTAGACTCTGCTCAACGATTACTAATACACTGGTGCAGAATGTGGAAACGAAATACGGGAGACCAAGAAGGTACACGCCGTGTACAGGTGGACTTCAACTGCTCAGGAAACACGGACGAAGAAATATGGGTACTCCTCACAAGACACGTCGTAGATAGCCACAGAACATCAGATTTTGCTGCTCTTCGGGTGGAATTGGAGGACGACCTTACCGCTGCTACAACAGTTGCTGAAAATCAACGTACATTATCATCCAATGTAAGTCTACTATGCTGTAAAGCTCGGTATTTTTCACTAAACTTTGACCAGAGTACTTATACTAACAGTACACATATACTGGTATGTTGATCGTTAACGTAATTTTAGATTTAAACCTGACTCATTGTGTGCACAGGCAAGAAGGCGCATTCCAATGTCTCAGAGATCAGGAATATTGAGTATCTCAGCATCATATGATGGCGATGCTCGAGAAGTTGGATTCACGATAACTGTGTATGCTGGAAATTCCACAAAAATCTCATGGGTAGAAAGCAAGTCGACACCTCCACATACAACAATGGTACCGTGTTTTCAAATCATCTTGTATCATTGCGAGTTCATGTTTCATCGTTATAGCTCGAAGGTTCGTTCACCTCGAAAACTGCTGGTGGCAACTGCACATATCCAACCTTCATGATAAACCCTCAATATCAACTGACGATCCACCCACAAACCAAGCAGCTTGGAAGCAAGGCGAAAGTAACACTCGATCTCCAGACTAACAAAGACATACCAGTAAATATAGCCATGGTGTGGTCACAAAGCCAACGTATCTCAGAGTGTGTATATTCGCTTTCTGTACTCCGAGGGCCTGAACTGAACTTCCATAGACTCTTCAAAAAAGAGTTGGTTGCCACGTCCGGCGCCTATAATTATGGCTCAGCCCGCATTGTGAAAGCTGTAACAGGTAAGCCAGTGTGGCCATAATTCATTCTTTTCTTACCAAAGGACTCAGCTGGGTCCTATGTCGTTGTCGCATCTGCCTTCGAACCTCAACATATCGGGCCCTTTTCGTTAAAGGTTGATTCATCACATCCTTTTGATTTAAAGCCAATTCCGCAGGAAGGAGCAGGGATGTATTGCAAGCTAGTGCGTGGTGCTTGGTAAGAAATAATCTACTGAAGCTAAAAAATGGAGAGGATTGATAAAGGATATGTATGATACAGGGATGATATAACAGCTGCCGGAGCACCATCCTTCAACAAATATCCTGAAAATCCTGTTTTCCAGCTGGTCGTACCCTCGACCACGCAGCTGAAGTAAGAAAAGGCCTATTTCTGTTCATGTCGCATGCTGACACTTGCATCCGTTAGGATTCGTCTTCAAACAAATCAAGCGTCAAGTGCTATTGCAATCAATGTTACTGTATATCCTGACCACAAGGATGTTGCAACTTCGTTAAAGCGCCAAGGTCACGTAGCCACCTCTGGCGCCTACGATGATAGCATTGCAGGTGTTGCAACACCTCAAGTCACCCTTGGTGCAGGTCAATATTACATCGTGCCATCGACGTATAACCCAGGAACTATGGCTGGATTCCGGATGCTGGTGTATTCCAGTATATCTGGTATCCAAGTAAATCCGATGGGAAGGTCCTGAGCTCCATTGCTGGAGTAATTTGTCCTGAGGGTACCGCTGGTCTACCCAATATCATGGTGCGGCCTCTCCCGAAAGGCAGGCGACGTGAGCAGGAATTCATTGACACGTTTCAAGACCGCACGAGAAGGATTAGCTTCTGGTCTGCTTTCTATGATCCATTGGAGTCGAGTTCGGATGGAAGTCTTGTCGGGATCTACGGATATTGTAAATATATAATACCGATATATAATACCGAAACTTGAATTTGTAGCTGACCTGTTTTTGAGTTTGTCGGTAAGAGCGACCCATTATCGTCGAAGTAGAGTTGCAGCGCGGCCAGAACCACTCCGACACTCATATCCTTTCCAGATTCGCATGCGACGCATATATTTTTATCTTCAAGTAAACACTTGCGTATGATTTTCGTGGATGTCGGTAAGATTGTCTGAAGGAAATGTGATTGACCCTTTTTGCCTGATACGACAGGGATATGATGGCGTGTCTTGGTGGATGCTGACTCCGGTTCTGTTGTTGGTGTCAATAAAATATAGACAATGCCTCCTTGATCGGAGGAGGGATCTGGAACCTCGGATAAGGAGCAGAGAAGAAGTCGCCCTTTTACATTATTCACAAGAGTCGCAGCGCTTTGAGAACGATTGATGGAAGGCGATGAATGTTGGCGAGAGACGATTTCAGAAACAAGTGAGGGAAGCTGCATTCTCTCTGCCGATAAAAGTTGCTGGTGGTTTCCCCAGAACAGATCTGGAGTTAAGCCCTAAGAAGAATAAGAATGGCAATATTTCTAAGAAAAGGAAGTAACAAACAGCTCCCCAAAGTTCGTGATCATCTCCTGAGCCTTGGATGTAAGAAAATCCGCCAGAACGTCTTTCAACTCCTTGATCGATTTGTTTTGATGCTGAAATGCAAATGACGGGAAGGAATTGAGAGTTCCGTGTTTCGTTGAATAGGTTTGGGAAAGTGGAGGTGGCGGGAGTAATCCAGACCGGTCTGAGGGGACTTGGGAGAAGGGGCAGAGAGAAAGATGATGCCTGTGTGCGCCTTAGTCGGTGCATATAAAATACGATACTGTTTATGCTTACAGCCAGATCTTTTGCCCAGTCATCAAGGCGTCGTTCAATTTGGTGATGCTCCTGTCTGCTGACAGTTGAAGGAGGAGTATATAGAGCGATATTCCAACTTTGTTCGGTCTCTGCTTCCTTCAGAGATGAATAACGAATGAGCATAGCTCTATTGATGACTGAACACCAGATGGGCACTGTTTTAGAAAGCGCATCCGGAATTCTTTTGCCTGAACGAGTAGAGTCGACGAGGATGATTCTGCAATATTGCGGCGCGTAAGTCAAGTTTAAAAGGCCTTAGTGATTTTGGCTTTACCCATTCTGTTCGATGATCAAGGGAAGTAGGTGAAGATTCGCTCTTCGCAGATTGAAACTCCAATTATTATTGTGGCCATCGGTCGATTTGAAATACGCTGGAACGTGAGTTGACTTCGAGATCGTTGGCTTTTCTGAAGACGAGATATCCAACTCGAACTCACAATCGAAGGATCCGAGTACCAGGCTCCGCAGCGCAGGTTTGCTACGTTTCTTTCATTAGTCCGCTGCTTTTCCATAAATTTGTGGGTCACGAACGCAGAAGGGGCGTGTTGGGATAAGCTTTATGGACCTGCTTGACGAAGTCTACGTCCTCCTCGATGGAATGAAGTCGGTTGTAGATATCCAGAGATTCTTTACGGATATATGCGAATGCATTGATAGAGTCATTTAATAGAGGGTCTTTATCAGCGCTCAAGTTCATGGTGAAAGCTGTCGAGATTGACAGTGTTTTGAGCAAGGTACGAAGTATTAATCCGAGTCACTTCATTAGGCCAAATGTTTACGTAATGCACTGATAATTGATCTTTCTCTTTTCCTGCAATGAGTTGAATGACACCCACACCATACCCATATGTCGCATATTGTCCCATCTTCACGATTTCTTGTGTATAACATCTTGGATATATCATAAACCTATGGCTTTCAAAGCTGTGAGCTTACAAAATTTACCTGTGGAGGTCAGTCATTTCCAATTATCTCGATGGGTAACGTTTACTGAATCATCTGAAAGCTTCTGTACGAACTCCAGCTTTTTGCTTTATCCGACAGTCTTCCTCTCACATCTCATCATTTTTATGATGTTTACAAGCATACGACAAGCTTCTTTCGCGCGAGATATATCCTAGGACGCGTCTGCAACGATGGGGCGGGGCCTACCAGCGCCTCAGACATCTATACGAAAGCACTTCGATATCGTCTATGCGACCAACGAGTCCTCGAAGCGCTGCACACTCTCACGAAAGATATACCTCGACATAAATTGGCAGTTCAACTTCCTCGTCGACTTTTCCGGTCACTGCACCTCCAGAATCAGGATGGAGCAACGAAAGTCATCCTCTTCCCTTCCTTCGATATCTCTATGATAGCCCAAATATTCCTCCAATAAACACCAACGCTCATGAAGGCTACGCACTCACAAGGGCTGTCCATGCAAAGTTCAAGCCTCTCATCAAATTCCTTCTGGAGCACAAAGCTTCACCTAAATGCCGCAACAGTATAGCCGTGGAAGTCGCCATACGCCAGAAAAACTTGAAGACGGTTAAGTTACTTGTGGAACGACAAGATAGCAGGAATGGAAAGAAACGAAAGCTTGAGGACAGGATGGAATTGGATTCACGGATGTTGAAGGTCGCCGTCATGGCTGATGCCAGTGATATCGTGGAGTACATACATCGCGAAAAGAGGGTCGTGCCTGACGTACTGACACTGAAGAGGATGACATGCTCCTGAATATTGTGAGTAAATTTTGTCTGTCCGATGAGCAGTTTGACATTTCTAATGAACATATGAAGCTTCAGGCGGAACATCTCTAGCAAATCAATGTGTCTTTCCGGAACAAATCCAAGCAACAAAAAATGAATACGATGCTTGCAACTATCCAGTAACTCTGGAAGATGAAGATGAACGATTTCTCGATGCCTTCCATCCCAGGGCACTACTAGATACATGCGCCCATACCATATATGTACAAGCTCTTACCAAGTGCTATGAGGTATGTCCTACTGGCAGAATTTTGAAGCTTGATATCATGAATGCTCTGAACTCACATCCCAAGGGATAGTCTCTCATGCTTTGTTTCAACACCGTCTATGACCAAGGCCTGCTCGACTACATCGAACCCTGACATTTGACCATCACGGACCTCGACTTTGAAAATGATAGCAGAAAAACATCCGTATCTTGGATAGCTGAAGAAATTATCAGAAAGATAATAACATCAGCCGAGTCACTGACACACCGATGAGTCACTTCGACGCAGAAAAGTTAAGCAGCGATATTGGATTCTAAGGTCGCATGGATTCTATCCCGTAGTACAGGCTAGTAGCAGGACTGGATCGTCAATACAAGGTGAATAAAACAACAGGGGAATATGATATCAAAGAATCGTAAAAAAATGCTCGTGTAGTACCGTGGTAAGCCCCACCGCCTAGATGTAAATGGATCGTGGGTCCATTAGATATCATCGATGTCCACCTCACCCTCGTCTCCGAACTCGAACGTGCATTCTCCGTCTTCCTCGCCGAAGGTGTCCGTCTCGTTGATTTTGGCGTTTTCGGGCAGCTCTCCGTAAGCTTTCACTGAAAGAAAGGAGAATTAAGTGTCAGCCTGGAGTTGGAGAGCATAGAAATTAGGGTACGCACGGTTACGTGCCTCGTCAGCGGTGTATTTGACGATAACATCGGCCTTGTCATCTTGGAAATCCCGTAGAGACAGCAGCACGATGTCTCCTTGGTTAATCCAGACCTGATGGAAGACCTGTGTAAACTTCTGATCCGAAACCTGCAGAAGAAATGGCGCACCTTCTTCCTCATCTTCCCTCGAATGTGAGCTAATCGTTTCTCTCCATCGAAACATTGAGCTTCCAGACGCCCATTTCCGAGCATTTTGATTACTTGGGCGTATTCCTGACCGTCTTCACGGAAGACAAGCTCGCGCTTGTCGTCGTCGTTCTCATTCTTTCCACGTCTCCTGTTTTTTCCTCCCTGTAGTCGACAATGTCAGAGGGGGCAGCCGTACTCAGTGAGCAGCCAACGGACCTTTCCTTTATTCTGCAAGCATTTTGTCAGTCTACGGATCAGAATTTAGTTGCAGGCGAAACGAGGCACACCTTAGGCATATTGAATTAGTCGAGAGGAGATCCTTTGCTGTTTCAGACGCAACGAGGGTCTGAATAGAGCGTAGCGGATGGTAGGCGTTTGAAGGTGGAGGAAGAGAAGAGGATGAATCGATGGACAGTCGCCGTTATCAAATCTCCAGCGCTGTCGCTTGTTTGGCTGGATTTGAGTCAGTCGGCGCTGACAAATCTTGTCTTTCTGACTAGGAAATGGAAATTCCATATTGTACGAGTCACAACTTGATTTTGGCGGTGCCACAGCCTGGTGCAGCCTAAGCACGACCATAACTTGACTATACTGGAGCGTCGCGTTCTCTCGGGATTTCCAGATGAAGTTGAGCTGCTATGGCTTAATTCTTCGAGAGTTTGCAGACAATACATCCGCGGAAATCCAAAGACAATTGTTGATATCCGACTTCGAATGTTGCTCGCTTTACTCGATCTCTCATCGACATGCGTTTGACCCTCTTCCGACTTGTCACTGCAGCAGATGTGTTCCCGAAATTTCGATCGCCCAAATTTCTACTCCACACAAGACGCGCAGAACTCACCGTCTGGCCCCTCGAGTCACCCAGGAGATGCGCAAGGTTGGAGTTGCCAGGCTGAAGGATTTTCGCGAGATGATGTGGGAAGAAGCAGACGACTCCAGTACTGCCTGGGTTCCCATCGATTCATTTCTGCCAGACCATGTTATTGACAATATCCTCGATGATTTTAGTCTGTCGCTTTGCAAGGATGCTTTGGCTCCCTTGATGAATTCAGACGGCCAGCTAATCGATTATTTCACTTCCTGCAAGCTTCTCGAGCGGTACACCTCGGATAGTGCAACCGCTGTCTCACGGAGTCGGAGCCACGAACTATTAGCAGCTATATGGGAACTGCACTGTACATTTGATCAAATTCGAGTTACTCGCAAGGAGAACGGAAAGAAATTACGAGATGAAAAACGCACCAAACGGCAAGAAACCCCTTGATGACTGTTCTTTGTTGCTTAACGGATAGGTGCTCAGCGCTCAGCGCCCAACAGTGATCATTTGGGCTCTTTCTTCACATCCCATTCGTATACCTACACTCTTTCATGTAGTTCCCTGGTCGATGCAGATGGATACCCCCATACCCTTCGATGGGTGATTTTTACTGTTTGTTAATGTTATCTTATTTCCTTTTCTACACAGTAATATTTCATGTACTGTATCTCCCAAGTGTGTTCTACAAACTTGTTCCGACTCATTGAAATCGAGGAGGGCTGTTGTTTGGCTGCTGTCAAGGGAGCACCGATTAAAAATTCCCTAATATGGATATTTCTGAGCACTCGGCCCTTGCCGCTGTTTTAGCTCCGACTCCGCTTCGTGGAGTTCGGGTTTGCAACCACCTAATCTTCCCACCCCCGCCCGCTTATTAGCGACGGAGATCCTATGCCCACGTGGCACCTGATATGCCGCCATTTATGTGTTTTCCCTTGCTCGTCGAGAATGTCTGTCGAGAAAGAGGACTTGGTAGAAATACACACCTCCGGGGACGTCGGTTCCCGTCCCCGGCTGGTCCCGCCCCTTCCCACGCTGCATCCCCTTCCTATTTTGGTACTGCCGCCATGTCACATGGGCTCCCGACGCGTCCGTCAACCGCGCGCCGCGCGTATGCGCTGGAGCAGAGATTGGCCTGTATCTCAGGCTATATTCTTCCAAATCTCTCGAAATTTGGCATGTAGATAAGTATAGTATATAGGAGAATATCTGTAGCATTTTTATAGAGGATTAAATAGTATTATCTATCAAAAAAGCGAAGTTTGATGTAGGGGGAGGGGGAGGACTGGCAGATATCCTTCTTAAAGATGTAGGGAACATTACTACAACTGAGATATCTGCTATATAGTGGATTTGTAACTAGTACCCAAGGCTATAGACCTCCAGATAGTGTTAGAAGTGTCCTATGAAGAGATCTTGATAGGGAGTAAGGTGGTACATGATATGAACATGTTGTAGGGCTTCCAGAGGCATTATAGTGATTATATATTGTATATAATACCTATCCTGTGCAATATATATAACCAGAAGTTCTACTGCTACAGTAGATCCTCCCCTATGAAGTCATCTACCTGGGGACAGATGGGTCTGTACCTCAAGTTCAAGGGAGAAGATCCCTCTAATTACTACTGCTAACAGCTCTCCCAGCCTCTATATACCCATTTCTATCGCTTGAAATGAGTAAGGGTACCTAGAATGCATAGATTCATGCACACAGAGTGGCTTATCCTGGTGGTGCACGTTTATATAGGTTAAAATTTTATTCTAGTACATATAATAAGTATTTAAGCTACTATATAGAATATACATTGAAATCACGGCATTTGAATGATACCCTACAGAGTTAAATGGGGTAGGAGGAGGGGATTCAGGTATGGGATGCTCTGAGCATGTATTCCGCTCTTGGAGCAGCGAAGATGCAGCCTAAAATTACTTCGAGCTAGGGTATTATAGAGCTAATTAATATCTTCAAAACGAGGTATGCCGGACGAGAATCGGTGGAGAATTGAGGGAGATATTGAGGAAACAGTTCTTAGAACATCAATTTCAACAAGATCCAAAGATAGGCGCATAACTGAGACGTTATGCAGTCTGATGTTCTAAGAACTGTTTCCTCAATATCTCCCTCAATTCTCCACCGATTCTCGTCCGGCATACCTCGTTTTGAAGATATTAATTAGCTCTATAATACCCTAGCTCTAAGTAATTTTAGGCTGCATCTTCGCTGCTCCAAGAGCGGAATACATGCTCAGAGCATCCCATACCTGAATCCCCTCCTCCTACCCCATTTAACTCTGTAGGGTATCATTCAAATGCCGTGATTTCAATGTATATTCTATATAGTAGCTTAAATACTTATTATATGTACTAGAATAAAATTTTAACCTATATAAACGTGCACCACCAGGATAAGCCACTCTGTGTGCATGAATCTATGCATTCTAGGTACCCTTACTCATTTCAAGCGATAGAAATGGGTATATAGAGGCTGGGAGAGCTGTTAGCAGTAGTAATTAGAGGGATCTTCTCCCTTGAACTTGAGGTACAGACCCATCTGTCCCCAGGTAGATGACTTCATAGGGGAGGATCTACTGTAGCAGTAGAGCTTCTGGTTATATATATTGCACAGGATAGGTATTATATACAATATATAATCACTATAATGCCTCTGGAAGCCCTACAACATGTTCATATCATGTACCACCTTACTCCCTATCAAGATCTCTTCATAGGACACTTCTAACACTATCTGGAGGTCTATAGCCTTGGGTACTAGTTACAAATCCACTATATAGCAGATATCTCAGTTGTAGTAATGTTCCCTACATCTTTAAGAAGGATATCTGCCAGTCCTCTGTCGGAAATTCAAAAAGTGCCTGATCAGGCCGATCAGGCCGTTCATGACAGCAACGCCTGATCAGGCCTGATCAGGCGACAAGTCGCCCTTATCAGGCATGCCGACAGCCTGAACAGGTGGGCCGCGCCTGATTAGAAGAGTATATAAGTCATGCAATAATAAATTCAAACCGCCTGCTCGAGCGGCTCACGCTATCCAGCTCAGCTCAGTTCGTGTTGTCGATCCAGTTCAATCCCTACGCGCGGTTTACAGTCACTTACATACATTAGTCAACTAGATCACATGATTACACAGAGAAACTCACAAATATACCGACTGCAGGAATCGAACGGACGACCACTGAAATACGCACAGGCGAACGTTACACCTACCTTACACAATGAACCATTACACCATATAGGAATAATTAACATGTGATATAACATTAACAAATGATGCAGTTATGTTGGCATGCGCTCAGACGCGCAACTTGAGCACTTGCGCATCCTCTAGTTTGCGCCGCTATAAATTAGTATAATTTCAACTGCAATACAGAAGAAAATGTATAAATAAGCATAGACTCATATAAGTAACTAAATAAACCTTGAATACGGTTATATCATGAGCTGCACATTTCGTACAGTTAGCGCGCACTGCTTGAGACTCGTGGGAAAATGGACTTGAGAGAGAGAGAGAAACGAATCATTTTCGGTCCAGTTGCAGCGACGGGCTAACAGCCTGATCATGCAGCGACGGCCTGATCAGGCCGATTAATTCCTTATTATTCCCTGATCAGCTTGATGCAGCCTTGACAGGCTGTTGCTGACATGATCAGTCCAGGCCATACAGTGCCCAAAGGCACATCCTTGACACCTCCCGTTCGGGCGGAGAAAAATTTTTGTGCAATTTGTCTGATTTAATTAGGAAGGAAACCCATGAAAAGAATGTGATTTACGTAGTTTCCTCGATTTTTCCCACGGTGCGTCACTTTTTCGGCCTCGGATGAAAAACTTTGGGCTCCAAAACACACGAAAAACACTATATAAAAATTTAGGGTTTATTCCATAATAGAATTATGCAAAGCAGCAGTCGGGGCTGCTGCTTTGGACAAAATGCAAGCTAACGAGGAGCAGCGCAGTGCGCAACGGTTACAGACGGCCCGAAACAGCTGGACGGCAACGCCAGGGCATGTCATGTGATAGCCCTATTAGGCCAAGTTCTAACCCTAATCCTTACGTAATTAGGGTTAGCGTCACATTTTCGGTCCATTAAAATTGAAAAGTTGTGTTATTGTTCTGAAAAGCACAGGGCATGTAGCTACCGTCTATCTGAGCCTATTAAAGGTGTTTTTGATGGAAAATATTTCATGGGGCAATTGTAGTTCATCATCAAAGTGTTTTGGTCTGTTTACTGCCAAATGAGGGTATGCGAAGTGATGCTGGGCACTGTATCTATTACGGTAACTACGTCACTATTAGGGCAATTTTGGCGTCTGATCATGAGAAAAAGTGCCCTAATAAGGCGCAAGCCTGATCAGGCACTTTCCAGATTTCCGACATCCCCCTCCCCCTACATCAAACTTCGCTTTTTTGATAGATAATACTATTTAATCCTCTATAAAAATGCTACAGATATTCTCCTATATACTATACTTATCTACATGCCAAATTTCGAGAGATTTGGAAGAATATAGCCTGAGATACAGGCCAATCTCTGCTCCAGCGCATACGCGCGGCGCGCGGTTGACGGACGCGTCGGGAGCCCATGTGACATGGCGGCAGTACCAAAATAGGAAGGGGATGCAGCGTGGGGAAGGGGGGGGACCAGCCGGGGACGGGAACCGACGTCCCCGGAGGTGTGTATTTCTACCAAGTCCTCTTTCTCGACAGACATTCTCGACGAGCAAGGGAAAACACATAAATGGCGGCATATCAGGTGCCACGTGGGCATAGGATCTCCGTCGCTAATAAGCGGGCGGGGGTGGGAAGATTAGGTGTTGCAACTTTGACACAAACAACTCTTATAAAAATACCACGACTGCGTGTGTGCCACCGCTCCATTTCGACAACTGATCAGTCTATGATGCTCGAACATACCGTTTGCCTCCTTACGGTTGCGTTGACGATAAATTCTGTTAGACGACATGTCGCTGGCTGAAGTTGTTCAACATGAATTGCTTTCGAGCAGAGCCTGAACTTCAACTCTTCTTGACGCTACTATCATCGAAGATGTGTTTTTGCTAGCTTCTAAACATAGTCTGGAGGATAACTATCTGGTCGGCTGTCGGAATCGGCATTTGGTGTATAGGTATCCAAAGCTGCTCCATGTTCCAACGACTAACCGAGTAGGGGGATGGTGTGGATTTTCGGAATTGGGTCCTCGTAGTGCTATTTAATGGTGAAAACAGGTATTTTTCAATTACATTGTCCATCATCTCTACCATGGCTTTCTCTGTCTTCCTTCCTGAGCACCCCTCTACTGGGCGGTCTATGCCCCCAAGAATCCCGCTGGCATCTTATCGACATGCTGGACCTTCTGGACCGTGGCCTTGGGCTGACATTGTGGAAGACCTGCACGAAAGCAATCTGTTCCTGCCCGATTCGAATGCGCAGTCTGCTGTCAAGGACGACGATAAACAAACAGAAGACTCGCCGGATTCGTGGAGAAGATATCCAACTCAGCTGTTTCCCAACTGGAAGGGGACGCGACTTTTGCGAAGTGGAATGACGAAGCTCATCGACCAAAGGAAGGAGAAAGGCGACCCTGACTGTGTCGTTTATTATATCGACATCGACAAGGGCGGCGACTTCTCAAAGCCAGGACAATACATGGTCAAGGAGGATAATCCGAACGAGTTTTTGGAAATGATGAAGGTGGGAGTCATTTGGATATGTTTAACCTCTCGACACGATTCGAACTTCATTTTGCCTTTCCAGCAAGAACGAACGAGACCGAACCGTGTCAAGGTGCTATTCGTGGAGAACCTCTCTGGACCTGCACTACAAATTTTAGGAACTATGTCAGTCAGTTTGCCACGAAGTTTGATGAAAAATATACTGACCGCAACGCCCGAACGATAGGTACAAAATAGAACCTTTCTTCTTCTCTTCGTCCTTAAATTGGATTCCTTCGCGCTATCAGGAAGGGATGCAACAGAATCAAGGCGACCGTTCGTGCTTATTATACTGCGAATTCTTTGCCCAGACTAATTTCCGTGTTCTGGCATTTCATATCAGATATTACCATAACCCTCACTTTCTTGAGAGCGATGCCGAACCCCATGACAGCGCCCAACACGCCGTCAACTGGTGCTCAGTTCTTCACTCAAATGTTGAGCAGGGTGGGAACTGCAACGATTGATCCTCAAGCTCCCGTTGTATTGAGGTCCAGTGAGTCCTGTCACGAGTCCTTTGTTACACCCAAAAGATAGACCTATTCTTACGTTTGGACGTTTTTCTGATAGATGACAGGATTCTGCTAATTGACTTACTGGCCTTCCATATGGTCCGCGATAAAAATGGGAGCACTATCATCTCTTACCATCCTACCCGGGAGTGGAAGAGCACAAGTGCTACCTACCTTTGCACGAGAGTTGCGCACGCAGGTAAAAGTGTATACTGGCAGTCGCTATTCCGGCGTTCCGATGATCCTACCATGATCCTGTTGTGCATGCTCTGGTATGCGATGTATGCGTGGGACGAAGCGCTGGAGAACCTGTACGTGCATATCTGTTGGTTGGTCAGTCATCTTCAATCACCTTCCAGATATCTCTATTGTATCCCGCCGAGATTAATTTTGATGAATTTGATCCTGCTAGGAATCCCGCGTTCTGGTGGCGAACGACATCCACCTCACCCGCGAGCTGCACAGCATACGCGCTTCCCTTCTGCACTATGCCTCCTTACTACAGAGCTTCCGGAAGGCTGTCCTGTTCGTGCGGACCACGCCGAACCCGGCGATGCAGGATCACCCTGATCTGGACGAGTCCACGAAAATCATGGACCGCGAATGCGACACTCTCATCTCAGAAATAGATCGGCTGGAGATGTTCCGCGCGATGCAGGAGATGAGGATCGAGAACATGATAAACCTTGTGAGCGTGGGCGCGTACATATTCTCATGCCATGATAACCACGTTTGATACCCGGCGTTAATATTTAGGCGTTTGCCAGCGTTAATTTCGAGGATAGCAGACACACGCAGAGGCTTTCCGAGGCTGCTCTTAGGGATGGTACAGGTATGCCCCGCTGATAACAGTCGGTTTCAGGAATAAAGCTCATTGGTTGAATTGAATTGGTATCCAAAGCCATGAAACAGATATCCTATATGACTATGGTCTTCCTCCCCGCCTCATTCGTTGCTGCAAGTATCTGTGTTTCTGGTTTGAAGATGACATATTCATAGCTTTCCTTTACAGACCCTCTTTGGGATGAACGTTATCGGAATCGAGGATGGGTCGCATGCCACGGTGGGGCAATACCTCGCTGTGGCTGTCCCGCTGACAGCCATCACGATTTGGATTATGGTGGGATTGCGTTGGCAGGGTTCGCAAGAGAACGAGAAACCTTTTTTATACCAGCTGAAGTGGCCCGTTCATTATTCGCAGCAGGTGACGAAACGAATGATAAGGCGCCTGACAAAAAAGGACAACATGAACGAGGGCGTCGTTTGATTATTGATATCGGCGCTGGCTGGCCTATTTTATTATAACTGATATCATCCTTCCTCCACGCTTTAATGTATGTACAGTGCATACAGTACTTACTCTAGAACGCATCTTGTAATCCATCGCATAAATATCAATCTGAACATCTGCGCGTGGGCTTCCATTCTCAATAATCTGGTTTTGACACTTGCCAACATCATGATCAGAGCATGGAAGGTGTTAGTATGTCTGACTGACTCAGGGTACTTAAACGTCTGGACAGAGTTCCAGACTGCTTACAGCAATGCCCTGCTCGGGGATTCCTTTTGCAAACTCTCAGGCATTCTCATTCGGAACGCACCGTTCGGAAACCTCCAGGAAATGTCGGTGATACCTTGCATTTGTGTACATGTCGGTGCATATGGACGCTTGTCAATGCGCTCTTGCGGATCGAACGTGTCTTGTCATGAGCGATAATAGAAAATAAGGTTCTCGCACATCTGATTCTACGAGGGCTCTGACAATGAGTCGGGATACATTCGTTTCAGGTAGCGGTACTTCCGCAATGAATACAGTGCGAGTGTTTCTAAGATAGCGTCCTGATTAGATGATCAATTTATAGATTGGCGGCGGGGGTGGCACCTTTCTTGATGTATTCACCCAGCCTCAGGGCGTTCTCAATCTCGTCCTTGTCGGTGAGATTGCGGTTCTCTAAGGACAGGTTGCGGGGCGTGATCTCAGAGAGCGATTCGAAGATGGAGATTGCGAGAGAGCCGGGCAAGGCTTACTTTCGAACAGCGTTCGCATTCGGCCATGAAAGTCGTACCTGAGAGTGGGGTGGAAGAGGCGGGATCGGGAATAAGTCAGCGACCAACAGATCTCAAAGCCAGCAAGGGGCTAGTTGACACACGAGGGATCTGGATAGTCACGCCCGAGTCTGTGCAGTTCTTTGTAGAGCGCCAATGCGCGGAGCCGTGTTGAATTAGTGGACATCCCGGCGAGCACAGCTCCTCGTCGCTGGGATTGGATGCAGTGTACACCGACCGTCGTCGTCGTGGACCGTGGTGAAGATAGAGACCACCTCCTGCAATCGCACGGTGCATGGAAACTGTGGGAATATTTTTAGTAATCATGAGTCGTGCCGTCGGTGGCCGGAGGCCTGATTTCTTCGAGATCCTGGTTTTAAATGTTCCTCTTCCCTTTCCGTTGTGACAAACGTTTCTTGGACGGCGTATGGTTGAACGTCGTTCCGGGAAGAACTGTGTACCTTGCTTCAACGATACCGTTTCTTTGGAGATTCTGCACTGCACATTTTTTTTGATGCGCTCGCCGCTGAAACGTTTTGAGACACCATGGACATTCTGCATTCTGGCAGATTCCGATGAAAATTTTGCGCAGCTATATCGACGAATCGTCCAGCTCGTGGCGATGGAGGAATGTATATGTGCTTTGGCTTCAACGTACATATCCGGCACACGACCTACATTTCAGAATCCACATTTTCGAAGCTTGGCGCGGGCTCAGTACCTCTTTTGCGCAGATAGCGGGCGAGAGACGTCTCGATCACAAGGCTTAGTTCTGCTTGGATAAGACGCCAGACAAGCCTCTTGGAACTGCTTGTTGACCTCGGAGACAAAGTGCACTGGCAGGACTTGGCTGGGCGGCAGAAAAGTGGCACACGACCAACATCGGAGACGCCTTCTGGCGATATAGTTGCATAATGAATGTGTCGGACTAAAATTAACAGGATGCCGGGACTAGAGGTGAAGTTGGGGTGCAGCAGGGTGCAGCATGAAAAGGACTCACACCTACTCACACGAGCGCAAACGACGCTGTGCCTATGTATTATTAGAAGCAAAATTGCCAAGAAAGGAGCATTCACCCACATGTGTGTGTGTCCCGTCGCTGATTGGCTCTCTCCACGAACGTTTTTGTGGCATCCCAATTTGTGGAGGTCCACTCCTATTATCCCCTCGTCCCTTATAAACCCCCGGCTTACGGTTTGTCGCTTTCTAACCTCACTTCTCTTCCTCCGTTGTCTTATCTCGCTGCAATGGCCAGCTACCAAGAGAAGGGCTCAGACCGCGACTCAAACGAGAAGGTTGTTCCTGCGAACTCTGGCTATGTACTAGACGAGCGCCGTCGTGCTGCCTTGGCCGAGGTTGATAATGCCAAGTTTTCGTATGTTCTTCATTTGCTCACCTATTTTTTTTTTGCACTCATCTCTTTCATTCAGTTGGTTCCATGCCAAAGTCTGTGTCGTCGCAGGTGTCGGCTTCTTCACCGATGCGTAAGCTGCTTCAGCTCGTCGATTAGTAGGTCGTAAGCGCCTGACAACCATCTAGCTACGATATCTTCGCCATCAACATCGCTTCCACGATGCTGGGCTACGTCTATGGCTCATCAGCAAAACCTGGAGCACTAAAAACCCTCAACAAGCAACAAGATCTTGGTGTCAAGGTCGCTACACCCGTCGGCACCCTGGTCGGTCAACTGCTCTTTGGTTGGCTCGCAGATCTCCTCGGACGCAAGAAGATGTGTAAGTTTTCTTTCTCCTCATCACCTTTTGGGTTCTGGCTTCTCTTTACTGAATATCATCCTTTAGATGGTGTTGAGTTGATGGTCATTATCATTGCTACCTTTGCTCAGGCCCTTTCCGGAAATGCCCCCGCCGTGCACATCATTGGTGTCCTCGTAGTGTGGCGCTTTATCATGGGTATTGGGATAGGAGGAGATTATCCTTTATCCGCTGTTATCTCTTCAGAGTTTGCTTCTACCAAGATTCGCGGTAGAATGATGACGGCAGTTTTCGCTTCGCAGGGCTGGGGCAATTTCAGTGAGTACACGGTCGATCGAACAAGCAGGAGGAGCAAATGTACTTAACCACATCAATTTCTAGCCGCTGCCCTCGTTGGTTTCATTATTACCGCTGCTTACAAGTCCTCCATCCTCGGCGAGGCTGACCCACTGGATCTGCACTCCGTGGACTTCATGTGGCGTCTCCTCATCGGTCTCGGTGCCGTTCCCGGAGTCGTCGCTCTCTACTTCCGTCTCACCATCCCCGAAACCCCCCGCTTCACCATGGATATCGAGCGCAATATTGATCAAGCTGCCACTGATATCCAGGCCGTCCTTGCTGGAAGGAAAAGCCAGGTCGACGATGATGCCTTCATCCAGCGGATCGAGGCCCCCAAGGCCAGCTGGGCCGATTTCAGGGAGCACTTTGGAAAGATCGAGAACTTCAAGATCCTCTTCGGAACTGCGTACAGTTGGTTCGCCCTTGATGTTTGTTCTTTTACCATGTTGTTGGGTCGTTCATAGCTAATATTTGGCTCCTTTAGATCGCTTTTTATGGACTCGGCCTCAACAGCGGTATCATATTGCAAGCTATTGGTTTCGGTAACCCCAAGAGCACTGGCACCCAAGCTATCTACGACAACTTGCACAACATTTGCGTCGGTAACTTGATCCTGTCCGCCGCTGGTCTCATCCCCGGATACTGGGTCACCTTCCTCTTTATCGACTCGTGGGGCCGCAAGCCCATCCAACTCATGGGATTCATTATGCTCACCATCCTCTTCATCATCCTCGGTGAGCCCTTACATTATCTGCCGTGATATGAGGGATCCCTGACCTTATTTTTACAGGCTTCGGCTACGACAAGCTTACCGCCACGCAAGCCGCCACCAAGGCCTTCGTCTTCCTCTACTGCCTCACCAATTTCTTCCAGAATTTCGGCCCAAATACTACCACATTCGTGATCCCCGGTGAAATTTTCCCAACGCGCTATCGTTCTACGGCCCATGGTATCTCTGCGGCCAGCGGCAAGCTTGGTGCGATCGTTGCCCAAGTCGGCTTCTCGCAGCTCAAGGATATTGGGGGTACCAACAAATGGGTCAAGCACATGTAAGTTTTTGCTTTTTGGGCGCTTCTCTTGTTCGCGTTGGGTTCTTCGCTGATGCCAAAAAATTTTCCAGTCTCGAAATTTTCGCATTCTTCATGTTGACGGGTATCGGTTCGACGCTGCTCCTTCCTGAGACCAAGAACAGGACTCTCGAAGATCTATCAAACGAAAACCAAGAAGGATTCGTGAAGGGTGAGTTTCAATTCAATTCAGCTGCGGCAGAGTTGTTCCCCGTTGCTAATTCGAGTTTCCTGGATTCCAGGAGCAGCTAATAAGACGGGCGTCGTCACCGATGCTTGATTTTACGCATACCCCGCCTCACTCTATATCACTTCTATGTTATGTACGCTTTCCTTGTTATACCGCCTCATGTACTTAATACCGCTCAAAAACGGATCCCTCATTTTTTTTTGCCCCGGATCACAATGCTATTTTTTCGTAATGAATTAATGGACTTTTTCGCGCCAGATGAGTTGACGACGACGATGGGTGTATATTTATTGTTGTAGGATTTTACAAGGGTTTATAAACAGGCAAAGCCGACTATCATTATTATCACTCTTTGAAAGATATTATTTCGGGCTTCAACTGGTTCCTACCCCCCGAGGCCCCCGAGTAATTGCCGCCACATAAAATGGTAAAGTACATACGGGGAAACATATTAAGCCTTGGATCGCCAATGTATCTCAGTTCTCAATTCACAGTTCACAAATCACACTCCTTCAATATGAATCGGCCTCGGTCGGATCGATGTCTCTTCCCAAAGCCCACCAGTTCGTCCGCTGCGGTGGTTCTTCGTGCAGAATCACCTTAACCCCCTTCGTCGTCAGGATGTTCCCCAACCGCTCCTTGGTATCGACCCCGAAGATCCCATCCAACTCAAGCTCGAAGATCTGATCTGTACCCAGTTTGCTCGCGACGCCGTTTATTAACTGGTGCAGCGCCGCGCCGCGCAGAGGCGGCTCGGAGGCGAGGTAGGCGAAGCGCCGCAGGACGAGGCGCCATGCCACGCGTACTGCTCGATCAGCGCGTCGTCGACGGGGTTGGTCACCTCCCATGTGGCGGCCTCCATTTGGTGCACGGCGATGGATTCGAGGAGGGGGAAGGGGAGCGGGTGCTCGGGTGCGGGTGAGGATGTGGGTCCCGCGGGCGTGCAGCCGAGGAGCCAATCCCAGGTGGATCGCGAGAGGTAGGCGTGTATGAGGGAGAGGCGGCGCAAGCCCAGTGAGCGCGAGGCGGTGAGCACGAGCCCAGTGTGAATGGTCGCTGGGAACCAGCTTAACCAGGCCCCTTGTTCCCAATCTACATCGTCATTTCTGGCCCCGTCCATGTGGAGATCCTGTAGGGCGGGAGCATCGATGATGTGCAATAGGTCTGCCCCAAAGCCGGGGACGGTGATTGCCAGTTTAGTGAGCTTGGGCAAGAGGACAGGGTAATGTACGGGTGGAGAGGGGCCTTCGAGCCAGCTGAGGCTGGAGAGGTCGGAGAGGTCCTCGGCCGAGTCCATGCGTTGCAGTTTACACCAAAACGTCTCGAGGCCAGGTAATTTGGCTAGGAATTCGCCAACGACGCGAATCATGGGGCACTCCCATGACCTGAACTTCGACCCGTCGAGAACGAGTGTTTTCAAGGAGGGCATCGGTGAATCGAGGTCGGGTATACATGAGCGCATAACAGGGAGAACGAGGGTGGTGAGTGCTGGGAAGAGACTTGCGATAGGGCGCAGGAACATGGCAATTGGTTCAGGCAGGAATGAGTTGCTTATCGCCTCGTCATGCCGGATATCTAATTTCTGAAGAGTCGGGAACGAAGGCGGAGCAGGAGTCCTCAGGATGACTGCATGCAAGATTTCTGCACCTAGTATCGATGTATCTGTGCTTATTGAAAGAGTGCGAATACGATCTCTGTAAGAGGAGAGTATGTACCATAACTCTTTGCTTGGAGGAAGCCGTTCCACATCCACATCGCGGATAGTGACATCCAAGGGACATGTGGCGCTTCGCTCGAGGCGTCTGACAAGAAACACGACCCCCTCTGGTGTGCATTGCCTGATTCCGATGTCAATACGCGACCAGAAGGAAGGCGTTGAGTATATGATGTGGTAGAACTCGCGACAGACAAGCGGGAGGTGCGGATTGTCGCTCTGGGAGGAAATCTCGATGATCAGTTCCGTGGGTAGATCCAGCAGGGAGAGCAGTGTGGGCGCACTCATTTTGCGACAGTACTGAGAGTTTTGAATATGCGGAGGAGTATCAACTTGTTTGAATGAGTATTTATGATCACTTACGATGGATCTGAGCGCTAGCGCCTGCGATGAGATCTAGTTGGATGTGATGGTCATTGTCACGATCATTCCTTAGGCGCCCAGTGGGCCATTCTCATTCATTTACTTTCCTTTTATGTCAGCCGCTGGCCTGCTTCTATATTTAGATTACGTATATAAACCTTATGTATTCCTGTACGTTCCTTATTCGCAACCTTGTTCATTCACCCCTTAACTCGCGCGTCTCATTCGTCTCCCTACTCGCGTCCGGACTCTATTGAGCGCTCGCCCTAACATTAGGTTGCGAATTCCCCTTACGACAGAAACGACTCCAAGAACTCGCTCAACGTCTCGAGCAAACGAAAACGCTTAGCCCAAGAAACCGCTCAACGTCCGAGCAAACGAAAACGCCTAGTCAAAGAAAGCCCCGCTCAAAGTTCCGAGCAACGAACTATCTCCTATTTTCTCTTTCCATCGTTTCATGATCCCTACGCCCGTTCCAATCACGACCGTCGAATTAATCGACCTCACACTACTCCCCAACGACGAACCCCTTGTCCTAGTCCAAGATATCCTTTACCTCTCATACACCCCGCTTGCTTCACCTGCCGAACCTGCTCAGCGACCCAGACGACTCGCATTCCTTGTCCACGAGGTTATCGATCTCTCTCAATTCGACTAGACTCTCGGTCTCGCCTTCTCCTTTCCCTGCCTGTCAGCCTCAGTCTCCATCTCGCCTAGTGTCTCTCTTCTTCTAGTCTCGATCCTTTTTCTCCTTTCTAGCGTCTTGTCAGCCTCGGTTTCGGTCTCTTGAATCACCACAGTCTATTTCTCCTCATTCTATTTTCTCCGACCATGTCTATGCACTCTTCATCTAGCGTCCCCGAAACTGGAGCTCCCCATCCTACTGTCAATCCTTCGATGCCTATGTTTACCAACGTCGGTCCTGAAAATGTACCCTTAGCGCCGCCGCCGACGATACCTGTCTACGACGAAAGTCAAGTCAGCATGGAGACTCGCATGTTGCATGAGACGCTCCGCAGCATAAACCATACGCAGAATCAGGCAAACAATGCTCTTGCGATCCACGCCCAGTTACTCGACGTGATCAGTCAATCTCTCTTACAACCTAGACCCCCCGCTCCGAAAAAGATCCCCTTGTCAACGCCCCAACCCTACGATGGAACACCCGAAAAATACGACGCATATATAACTTCCTTACGCATTGCCTTCGAAGCCGACCCCATCACCTACGCGAACATAAATGCCCGTATCATGCTCGCTCTATCGCTTCTCATGAAACATAGTTTCACCGCTATATGGGCCCAGCGATTTCTAGAAGACAAAGCGTCTGGCATATACATCGTTACTACTTGGGAGAACTTCGAAGATAAACTCAGGAAAACATTCTGTAACGTCAACAGAGAACTTGAAGCTCGTAACAAGCTCTCCTCCTTGCGTCAAGGCAACAAATCCGCCGAAGACTTTTTCATAATTTTTAATGAGTACTTCCTTCGCTCTGGCTTCAACGATCCTACCGCGATCCATTTAATCCAAAATGGCGCAGTCAACGAATCTATTGTCTCGCGTATCATGCTTAGCGGCGAGGCTCCAACTACTCTCAAAGGCTGGGAAGATAGAATTGTTATGATGGACCGCCAAGCCCGTCTCAATCGCGAACGCCTAACTAATATGGCGAATTGGAGTTCATTCAACTCTAACAACCCATTTGCCAAACGCGCAGCAGCTCAAAGCTCTTTCTCAACCCCGACCCCATCGTTTTCTACGAACACTACCGACTTCGCTCCCTCGAATGTCCTGCCCACCTCTGGTGTTCCGATGCAAGTAGACGCAATCTCCAGTGCTCCGCCATTAAGCTCCGTTAAATGCTTCAATTGCAACCAGCTCGGTCACTACGCGAACTCTTGCAAGTTACCGAACCGTCGCGCAACTCAGCCCAAGCGAAATGTTCGAGCTATACTGGAGGATTTAGACGACGAAGAAAGATTCGAGATGATTAGAGCCTTACAAGAGATGACCTTGGGAGGAGAAGGAGAGGGCGGCCATACGGAGGATTTTCAGGAGGTCGACGAATGAGGAATACGTCTTCGTCGACGGTTAGCAGTTTATACCAATCTGGCAATTCATTGATTTCTGCTAAACAAACCGTATCCGTCCCCCGAGCGACTATCATTTCCGAGAAGAATGAACCATATCTTAAGACGCTTAACCCTGCCACAGACTCTTTTATTATTTCTAGGATTGACTCCGAACTACTTCTCGAAACAACCGAAGCGCCGGCGCCTTCAACCTTACCAAAAAAGGAAATGATCAACAAGCCCATTCCGGAAACTGGCCCTACACGCACGCTTCGACAAATTAGAAAGAACTACGCTAGACGTTCAGTTTGCACGAACATCCTACGCAAATGGACGCGGAGATCTAGATGGGATGAAATCGACGATTCCCTCATCAAAAGCTTGTGCTTCCTTGACGAAGGCCCGGCTCTCGACGTCCTCGGCCAGCTCAAAGAACCCCGTCACGTCATTTCCCAAGTTGGTAAACGTAACACTATGCTCGTCCCATCGAAGGTCTGGGACCCTGCCAATCCAAAGAAGATTCTTTCGCCCATCAATATGCTTGACTGCGGAGCTTTCAGCGCGTATATTCACGAGAACTACGTACTTCGTCACAACCTTGAAACATTACCTTTAGCGCACCCTATCCCTGTTTATAACGCCGACGGCTCTATCAACCGCTCTGGGGCTATTAAAAGCACTATCAAACTCGCTATCAAGATAGACGACCACCTAGAGATTTTAACCTTCGCTGTCACCAATATTGGAGACTCCGAAATGATCCTCGGACTAGCCTGGCTGAAAGATCATAACCCCCTCGTCGACTGGCCTTCGGGTAATATGTGCTTTTCTCGTTGCCAACCCAAGTGCCAACATTACATCTTCGACGCTACGAAACCGCAAGACTCATCCGCTACGCTAAATGGGCCCGACCACGTCCACTCTATTATTTGCGGACTCGAGGAGAACAACGCAACGAAAAATGAAACGGATATTCCTTCTTGGTCTACTGCGATTTCTGCGAACTCGACGAAGGCGAAACTATGCTCTGCGTTGATATCCTACCAATGGAGGAACATTTTATTAATGCCATCCAAACTGTCGACGAAATCGAAAGAGCTAATTCCCTACGCAGAAACGAAGCCTCTCAGGCCGACAAGTACATAAAAGAATACTCCTCCACTTTTGAATGAAAGGAATTCGACAAACTCCCCCCACGTAGACCTTGGGACCACGCTATTGAACTCAAGCCAGAAGCGAAGCCCGTTACCAGCAAAATCTACCCGCTGTCGAAGTCGGAGCAATCAGAACTAGATTCTTTCATCGAGGAACAACTTCGCACTGGACGCATTCGACCCTCGAAATCTCCTATTGCCTCGCCTTTCTTCTTCGTTAAGAAAAAGGACGGAACACTTAGGCCTGTTCAAGACTACCGAAAGCTGAACGAAATGACGATTCGAAATCAATATCCTCTCCCCCTCGTCTCCGAACTCATGGATAAACTAAAGGGCGCCAAATACTTTACCAAACTCGACGTCTGATGGGGATTTAACAATATCCGTATTAAAGAAGGAGACGAATTCAAGGCCGCCTTTATTACGAACTGAGGATTGTTCGAACCACTCGTTATGTTTTCGGTCTCACGAACTCCCCCGCCACCTTCCAGTCGATGATGAACGATATATTCAAAGACCTTATACGCGGAGGGTGTGTTATTGTATACATGGATGACATATTGATTTTCACCAACGACCTCGCATCTCACCGTCGAATAACGCGTCAAGTACTTCAGATCTTAAAGGATAACGACCTCTATCTCAAGCCCGAGAAATGCGAATTTGAACGACTCGAAATCGAATATCTAGGCGTTATTGTCTCCGAGGGACGACTACGAATGAGTCCGTCTAAAGTAAAAGCCGTCACAGATTGGCCGACCCCTAAGTCGAAAAAGGACGTTCAACAATTCTTAGGATTCGCGAATTTCTACCGCCGTTTCATCAAGGACTTCGCAAAATTGGCAACGCCACTACATCAACTTACGGGATCGCTCGCCTGGAAATGGACCATATTCAAAGATACTGCGTTTAACGTCGAACGATCTACGAAAAGCTTTCTCCAAAGGTCCTGTTCTAACGCTTCCGCTCGATGATGCTCCCTTTCGCGTGGAAGCTGATAGCTCGGGTTATGCAACAGGCGCTGTTCTTTCTCAGCTTCAAAATAGCATTTGGAGACCAATCGCTTTCTTCTCAAAGACTCTTAACGACGTCGAGCGTAATTATGATGTTCACGACCGCGAACTTTTATCAATTATGCGAGCTTTACAAGACTGGAGGCGCTATCTATTAGGATCCGCTACGCCTGTCGATATAATTTCGGATCATCAAAATCTTCAGTACTTTATGAAGTCTCAGAGATTAAATCGACGTCAAGCAAGATGGGCACTAGAACTCGCTGATTATTCCTTCAAGTTAACGCACAAACCGGGTTCTTCTATGATGTGTGCAGATTCGTTATCACGACGACCCGACTACGACAAAGGATATAACGACAATGCCGATGTAATACTACTACCAAGCTCAGCGATTAATACCCTCGTCGAAACAACTTCCATTCCTACGCGTTTCCTAGACAAAATTAAGGACCATCAAAACGACGCTAGCGACTATATCAAGATCAAAATTCCGGGATGGAAACTTGAAGAGGGAATAGTCACCTGGTACGGCCGTATCCTTGTTCCAAAAATCGACGATCTACGCCAGTCCATTATACGCCTAAATCATGACGACACAACGGCTGGGCATCCTGGTCGTTACCGGACCCAAGAACTTATTCAACGAGACTATTGGTGGCCTTCCATCTCCAAGGACGTCCAACGCTACATTTCCGGTTGCGTCACATGCCAGAAATCAAAGATTCAACACAATAAGCCTAGAGGACTTTTAGCGCCCAATGCTATACCGTCGGACACTTGGGACATCGTAACCGCGGACCTTATTGTTGACCTTCCAAAAAGTAGAGGCCGCGACTCTATATTCGTCGTGGTTGACCGACTATCAAAGATGGTTAGAACGATACCGACCAACAAACAGTTACCGCGGAAGGACTAGCTCGGCACTACAGAGACCACATCTGGAAGGATTTCGGTTTACCCAGTATCGTCATAACCGACAGGGCATCTACTTTCAACTCGAACTTCACAAAAGAGCTGTACCGTCTCCTTGGTGTTTCAACTAATCTCAGCACTGCGTATCATCCTCAAACGGACGGCCAAACCGAGCGACTTAATCAAGAAATTGAACAGTACTTTCGACTTTTCGTAAACGACCATCAAAACAATTGGGTTGACTGGCTATCCTGCGCAGAGTTCGCCATCAACAACAAAGTCAACTCTTCGACAGGATATACTCCATTTTACGTTAACTATGGTAAACACCCCGCTCGCCCGCTTCAACCTGCGAGAAAGCCAACATCCCATGTTCCCCGTGCTGCCGCATTCGCTAAACAAATGGAAGATTTGCACAAAGAAACTTCTGCCGCCTTACGCCTTGCGGCCGAAAGTATGAAACGATCCTACGACAAGAAACGCTTAGATCAAACGTTCCAGGCCGGCGATAAAGTTCTAATTGACGCTACGCATATTACGTCCTCCCGTCCTTCGAAAAAGCTCGACCACCTGCGCTACGGACCGTTCACAGTTCTCAAACGCACCGGTGATCTCACATACCGTCTGCGTCTTCCGGTCTCTTGGAAAATTCACGACGTATTTCACGTTAGCAAGCTCACTCCGTTCACCACGCCTTCTTTCGGAAACCAAAGCCTGACAGCAAATGACCCTATTCCTACACCAAACGTCGAAGCCCTCAAACCAGAGGCCATCCTTGACCACAAAAATCTCAGGGGCGGTACTTTATTCCTCGTCAAATGGTTAGATCATCCAACAGAAGACACTTCATGGGAACACGAGCCGCAAATTCCTACCGATAACAACATTCTTTTGAACTACAAACAACGTGCAGGCCTCCCTTAGGGAGGGGGTAATGTCACGATCATTCCTTAGGCGCCCAGTGGGCCATTCTCATTCATTTACTTTCCTTTTATGTCAGCCGCTGGCCTGCTTCTATATTTAGATTACGTATATAAACCTTATGTATTCCTGTACGTTCCTTATTCGCAACCTTGTTCATTCACCCCTTAACTCGCGCGTCTCATTCGTCTCCCTACTCGCGTCCGGACTCTATTGAGCGCTCGCCCTAACAGTCATTGGTCAAGCGGACAAACTTGTCCGAAAAGGACATTTGTCTTATCGGTGCTCATTGCCAGCTTGTCATTTTGATCAATCAAACATCGAACGCCTTCCAAGCGCTTTCACAACCCTCGCCAGAAGAGAACCAATCGTCGGAACGGAATGCACGATAGGAAGGAAGATGGTCAGGCCTTTCAATTTCAACATCGATTCAAGCACTCAAAAAAAGAGTGCAATACTTGTCATAAATGAGCGCAAAACAGACTTGTGCAAAACTTATGGCTTAAAAAATCTGAAGGCCATCCTTACAACTGTGAAAAATATGTATATCCTATCAATAAGAATCACTCTCTGTTGAGTCGATATCCTTCCCTAACGTCCACCAACTCTTCCTCTGGGGAGGTTCTTCATGAAGAATTACCCTCACCCCCTGCGATATCAAGATATGATGGTGTTCCTCCGAATCAAGAACGAAGGTCCCATCAATCTCAAGCTCGAATACATGATCAGGATCTTGTCTTTCCCTGACGCTCTTTATGAGTGGGTGAAGTGCGACGGCGCGTAGGGGCGGCTCGGAGGCGAGATACGCAAAGCGACGAAGGACGAGACGCCCCTGTCGGATATATAAATCGATGAGCGCCTCGTCGATTGCATTGGCCACTTCGTCCTTCACAGCCTCCATCTGGTGCACTGCAATCGAATTTAGGAGGGGAAAGGGGAGATTGTCCAAGAACGTGTGGCAGCCAAGGAGCCATTCCCAAGTATCGCGCAACAGGTAGACGCCCACGAGTGAGAGACGGCGCAGTTCTGGCGAACGCGTCGCGGTAATTTGCAACGCCGTGCGCAGGCGTTCCGGGAACCAATCTAGCCAGGCGACTTCTTCCTCGTACATTTCGTCGTCCCTCATCCCGTCCATGTGAAGATCCTGCAGCGCAGGCGCTGTGATAACATGCAACAGGTCGTAACCGATTCCTGGGACAGTTACCGCCATTCTTTTGAGTTTAGGGAGAATGAGAGGGTAGTGTACCGATGGGCACCCCCATGGATCTCGATGGAGCGAATTGAGGTTGGCGAGATTCTCGTGAGTGTGCATACGGTGTTCTTTGCACCAGAACGTCTCTAATTCGGGTGAGCTGGCGAGAAGCTGCCCGATGACGCGAATTGATGGATAGTCGCACATCCACGACATTGAGCCATCGAGGACAAGTGTTTTCAGAGTATAAATCGGGGAATCGAGGAATGGGATGCAGGGAAGCATGAACGGGAGAACGAGAGTTGTTAGCGCAGGGAAGGAAGTACCGATTGACCGCAGCAGAGTGTGAGGCTCCATTGGTTTGCGGTGGTATGGTACTTGCAGGTCATCGTCGTGTCGGATATTTAGTTTTATAAGTGACTGCAAGGTGGAAGGTTTGGGGGTAAGGAGAACGGTATTCACGATCTGGCCGGATAGAATCCATGTGTCCGTGCCAACGTCAAAAGTGCGTATGCGATTCCTATGTGCAGATAGCTTCTGCCAAAGCGTTATCGATAATGCACTAGCTGGCTCCGAATCAATGATAACCACGTCCAGAAGTCTTGATGCCCCTCGTTCAAGGCGCTTGCTGAGAAATTCGGGCGCATCTGACGTGTGCTGCTTTGGCCCAATATGAATGAATGACCAGAACGACGGTGTTGAATTCACGATGTCACGAAAATCGTGGCAGACAAGTGACATTCGTGGATTGTTGCTCAGGGTAAAAATTTCTATCAGGAGCTCTGTAGGTAGATCCAGCAACGGGGGTGGTGGGCTCATTTTAAGACTTTGGATTTCGTCACCCCTCATATGTATATCAGCGTGAAGAGATACATGCGGCATATGTAGGGTGACTCACGGCGAAACTGGTGCTGATGGCACTGAGGATTGTGGTCAGCGATAAGCAACCGTCTCTGGCACTGATGGATCGATGACGCCCGGATCATTGTTCGGATGGCGAGATGATGCCTCTAACAAATTGTCAATACATAAAATGATGGTAACATTGAAGAAAAAGGTAAAAGTACTACTTACGCAGACAGAGTTCACTGAGCGGAAGCCATTTGAGTCAAGCAGGGAGATAGACTAAAATTCAATGAAGCTCACTTTTTCACTTGCCATGGACCATACTAATAATGGAGAAAAATATGAAAGGAACTGAAGGAAAAGGATGGAAAAGGCAAGGAAAAGGACGAACAGCATGCGTTAGTGATCACGCAAATCTTCCATTTCAATTTTCGCCGCGTGCTCTCGTCTATCCTATTCAAAAACGAAAATTATAATGGGATTTCGAAACCTTTTGAAGATGATGTCAATGAGATAGCATTTTTGAGCGTACATGGAACATAAATATGGGTAGTTTTCAGAAGAACAATTCTCAGTTCCGTAAGAATCATTCTCGGTAGGGTCTAAGTACATCTGAAGAAGCGTGGCCCTAGCATTGACGAAGGGAGGTTGCTGCTGTGCCTTGTTGATCAACGTCGTTCTTTTTTTCAGATATTTCCCCGTGCAGGAAGACTGCCAGCGTACTCACCACTCACCTCAGTCTCATTTTGGTCGTCTCCACACCACACCTCCTCTAAATCCAGCGAAAAATGCAAAAAATGTGAAACTCCTGCGGATGTTAAAATTAGCGTCGTTTGCTGCCTCAAAGCGTGCTAAGGGAAGGATAGCCACTATCGTGGCCCATTCGCACTGGTAATCTTACTTCGTCTTTGGGCATAAGGTTGCAGTTGTCACTTGCACCTTTGAGACTATACGCCACTTTACCCGTGCTTTACCCTTTCATTTAATAAGTGAAAGGGAGAACATTTGTATGATACATCATCGGAGAGTGGAGATCAACGAGCTCGAGGTAGCCTACTATCTAGGGCATAACTACCAACAGTTTAGTATCCAGAAGGATCACAATGCTCGGTTCAGTAAGAATCATCCTCGGTAGGATCAATATCTTTCCCCAAAGTCCACCAAATCCTCCTTTGTGGTCGTTCTCCATGAAGAATGAGCCTCACCCCGTCTTTGACGTCGAGATCGTAAGCACCGTCCAACTCGAGCTCGAAGACCTGACCAGGGCGTCGCTTTTCTGAAATGCTATTGATGAGTTGCTGAAGCGCGATGCTGCCCAAAGGCGGCTCAGAAGCGAGATATGCAAAACGGAGAAGCTTGAGTTGTCCCCGCTGCGCGTATAACTCTATCAGCGCATCGTCGATTGCATTGTTTACTTGGTCCTTGACCGCTTTCATCTGGTGCACTGCGATGGACTCTAGCAAGGGGAATGGAGGTCCGATGTGGACGCGCTACATCCAAGGAGCCATTCCCAAGTATCACGCGAGAGGTAGGTGCCCACAAGGACAGGCGGCGCAATTCCGTGGCCCATGAGGCAGCAATCTCGAGTCCAGTGCGCAGCGTTGGTGGAAACCAGTCGAGCCAGGCCACTTCTTCATCGTACAAGTCGTCTTTCCTGATTCCGTCGAAATGGAGGTCCTGTAGTGCATGTGCGTTGATCGCATGCAACAAGCCAATACCAAGTCAGGAACGACCACGGACATTTTGGTCAGTCTGGAGACACTGACAGGGAAATGTACTCGAGGTCCTCCCCAGCGATCGGGAAGCATCGAATTTAGATCAGATATATCATCGAAGGTGAACACGCGGTGTTCTTTGCACCAAAACGTTTCCAGATTCGGAGCTCTGACGAGGAGCTGGGCTATATGGTGAAGTCCGGGGTAGCTCCAACACCAGGACATTGAGCCATCGAGGATGAGAGTCTTCAACGAGAATAGCATGCCATCGGGAAGGGATGCATGAGAGCAAAAGAGGGGAACAAGAACGGTCAGCGCTGGGAAGAGGGCTGCGATAGGACGCAGTAGAGTATGAGGATCCATTGGACCACGTTGAAACAGAACGCGCAAATCGTTTTCGTGACGGATATCCAGCTTGTGGAGGAAAGGGTGCGAAGGAGTTGTCGGTGGTGTCAGGAGGATTGTATGGAGGATCTGTCCACATAGTACCCATGTATCTGCACCTATGTCAAGAATGCGAATGTCACAAAAATATATTTTGCCTTGCAAGGCCTTAGTACTTAACGCTCCCTATTCGGCCTTATAAGACTTCGTTGAATATTGATAAGACCATTATATTGCCTTGGAATCTCGGACTTATCTTAGGATGGCGTCTAACAATCAACTAATCTTACATAGTCTTACAAGATGTTCAGTACAGCTTTCAAGGCATTACTAATTATCAGTATAGCCTCACAAGGATTGATAACAGGTACACTAGGAATGAGGATGCCTTGTAAGAAAACGAGCGGCTGATATGCTCTGGCCAACTTCGCCGGATTCGGACATGGAACATTGTCCAAACAACTCCTTGAACTCGTCCAGACTCTAGAGTCCAGAATGCGTTTCGCGATGCATTCATCACTCACGTGGTCGCGTTTGCATGCCGGTTGTCAATGTTCGAGCATAATCGATGCTGAGTCTTGCTGACTGAGAGCGCCAAGTGAGGCGCATCGACCAGCATCGAGTGTGTTCCAGGCTGCTGACTAAGGACTTGTTCGAAAGGTATAAAAGACCGTCGTTTTTGCGAGAGGTATTGCCTTGGGGGAGTTGGGGGAGTTGAGGAGATAGGGGATAGGTAGAAGGGGGATCAAGGAGAGGACCAGGTAGGTTGAAGTGCAATGGCGGTGAGTGTATTTCGTTGTTATTTTGTTGATTATCTGTAACGGTAGTGACAGTCACTTGTATAGGATATATATAGACTTCAACAAGACAAGGTTTGCGCGTCGCCGGTTGCAGGGGAATGGGTAAAAACAGTAGGTTTATTGGCTCAAAAGGCAAGAGATAGATAGTCATATATAGTATGTTACTATTGAATATTATATTGTAATAAATATATCTATTTTTGCTTGAAGTGGAATTGATTTAGATATTTGCTTTCTGAATTGATCTTTTTTTTCAACTGAAAACGCGCACTCTGAGAAGAGGTTATAAGGCTGCTAAAATCTTATAAGGCTATTTAAGTTTCGGAGCTCTTATCAGCCCATGCAAGGCGCGCAGTGGTGCCTTATAAGGCCTTAGATACTTCCGTCCCCATGAAATGTCCTGTTAATTACCTGTCTGCCTTAAGCCCTTACAAGGCCTTCTGAGTCATTACAAGGTAACCAGCTTTTTCGTGACAAATGCGGTTCCTACAAACGGACAATCCTTTCCATAGCTCTATCGCAGGTGCGAGGGCTGGCTCTGCAGCATGTACAACCACATCCAATGGACACGTTGCACCTCGCTCGAGCCGCTTGCTGAGGAATGCGGCGCCCTCTGGCGTATGCTGCTTCGGTCCAATGTAAACGACCGACCAGAACGATGGGGTTGAGTATATGATGTCGCGGAAATCGCAGCATACAAGGGGGACTTGTTTGTTGTCGCTGTACGAAAATATCTCTACCAGCAGTTCATTGGGTAAATGATACAATAACGGAGGAGGTGAGCTCATCCTTCAAAAAAGGTTCCAAACCTATATTAGCGTAAATGAAAAAATATATGCATGGTGTAACTTACAGTGGAGGATGTAGTCAAAGTCAGACGTGAACGTTTTATGTGAAAGAACAAGAACAACGCCACGGGTCCGGGAGTAATTGGGCACTTAGCCGATAGCAATAGCAGCCGATCTTGTATCTACTGTGTCAAGCCATCGGCTTTTTCAAACTTATCAACTACATAACCTCAGGACTGCATATAGTTAGCGCGTCAAATATCGTTGAACTACTTCTATGATATGTGTGATGAATACGACAGAATAAATGCAATAATTTATATCACCCTTGTTCAGCTGTTAGCCAATACTCATCTCATCCGCAGTGACATCACCCAATCCGTCTGCAAGGTCTCTCTGCTTCCCCTTCTGGGTTCGTGTAATGAGCTCCTTGATTCCTCGTATAGCTGCAAGGTATTCCGCGGTATTGTCGGGTACTTGCATTGATGAAGAGGACTCGAGCGCCATGTTCAAAAGTTCCAGCATATGAGGGTTGATGGGGTCGATACTCAGTGCCTAAAGAATATAGATATATATGAGATTATATACTCTAGGAGAATAGTCCGTAGAACACACCTCATGGTACTTCACAATAGCTTTGTCAACGTTGCGCATCAGATGATAGACCATCCCCAGAAAGCCGAGAGCTATTGAATGGCGAGCGTTGAGCTCTAGCACCTTCAAATAACTGTCCCGGGCTTCTTCAAGCCGCCTGAATGATTGCTTAATATGGGGAAGAATGCTAAAATAGTGGTGCAAGGTGGACGCACTTCAGTTTACGGTAACACGTTCCAAGATTGAGATAAGTTGTCGCCCACGGCTTCTGCGAGCTCTGAGTAACCTGCGCTAAGTCCAGAGCTGACTGGAAAAGGTTGGCTGCCTTCTCATAGCTACGAGGGCCACGTTCGTCAACGAAATCTGAATATCTATATTTACCACTCACTCTCCATGATTATAGGCCATGACAGCTTTTTCATTCAATAACAGTGGGTCACCATCACACATAGTGTAAGCGGCGTTCAGCGCTTCATCTGCCAGCTTGAAATTGGATAACATGATATGCTCCATACCCACGAACATCAATGGCAGATGTGATCTTTGGTAATGATGTCAGAATCAGAATGAGGCATTTGAACGCGAGAAATTGGACACATACCCGTTGAACATGCGCGCACACGTCGAATAGGCTGTCACGGCATGGTCATGCTCTCCTTCAAGTGCGAATGTGTGCCCAAATGCTATCCAAGCAGGAGCAAAGCGTGGGTCCATTAATGATGTTTTGCTGCGATAAACAACCCGTCAGGCACATATGCAAACCGCGGACTAAGAAAACTAACAAACCTGAAATATTGGCGCGCTTCGGCCCATTTTTGATTGCTCAGATACCATACTCCCACAGCGTACCAGCTTATCGCGTTCTCTGGTTCGCGATCTACCAGCTCATGCGCTAGAATGAAGAGTCGGGAATGAAGATGCGACAGATGGAACATGCACGCGATGTGAAGTGGCATCGTCCGATTATGAATAGAAACCAGTCCGAGTATCCTGTAGTGGTTCATCAACCCAAAAGCAAAACGAACGAGGTAGATGTTTACGAACCGAGATGTTATCGTGAAGCAATCGGCCCATCGGAAGTTGGAATAAAGAGCATCCGCGAAACTGAATAGAACGTCAGGATTATCTCCCAGGCCAAATTCATCAACGAGGCGTTGTCTCGTCAGTGCATGTTCCGTCGCATGCTTGTATTTTCGCAGGCGAGATGTATATATCAATTGAACAAACTCTGAATCCTGCGGAGCCTGAGAAGTATATGCCAACCCTTGAACAAAGTTCCACTCTACAGAAATGATTTTGAGCACGTTCGCCGCGAAAGACGAGAGACAAAACAACGATACCTTCATCTGGAGTCATCATCTCGCCGGAGATTAACTGTTCAAAGGCATCGTAGCATTTGACGTCCAAGGCTAGTGCTTCCATGAAGCACTGCTTAGCCTGATCTCCGCGGTTGAGTTTCAACATGAGAATGCCCCTCAAATGGCACATCGAGGCTTCCACCTAGATTTCTATTAGGATATCGACAATTACTGGTCAGGTTGGATATCTGACCTTGATACCCCCATCAACATTTGGTACAGCAGAACCAGTTCTAACTATAGAAACAGGGTTCCATGAGGCAAAATCGTGATTCAGGCTTAAAGAGTGGACGTACTAGCATTGTTGAAGGGATTGGCTTCCCCCAGCATCTCTGTAGCGCCTGCCCAATTTCCTTGCCGAATCTAATGGTTCTACGTCAAACGGATTCTATTAAAATCTTGCGAGCTAATGGACAAACCTGACATAGTGCTGCAAGATATCGACACGCAACGCTCATATCGACAAGACGCGAAACGCGATCCTGCATCTCTTCTGGCAGCTCAATCATGCCTCCGGGACCCATGGGCAAGCGGGGCATGGATAACATCAATTGGGACGCGTCGAATTCGCGCCCTTTGCCTTTTGACGTCGAGCGGAAGTGACCGTTCGTTTGCGATGCAGGTATTTGTGGCCTTTTAGAGGAGCTCGTTTCGAATGGGCGGGTAAGGAGACGTTCAGCACGGGAGTATTGGTGTGTCATGAAGTAGGTCTGAGCAAGCCAGAAAGCATCGTTTGCATCGTCTGAGATTCACACATTTAAGGAAATTATGATAATTCATTAAGGGATGACGTACTTGTCCAACTCAGTAATTTGTCTCCCCAAAATGCAGCAGTGTCATATAGATGCTGCATTAGCGCGTCGTGGCGCCACAGTCGCATTCGATCCACCATCCCCCACTCATATTCGTCCTCGTCATCGGCATCGTCGTCAAAGTCCTGGAAGACATCTGTAGTATCGTTCGCAAGTGGATGTCGACTCGTACTCGTCTTCCCTTTCTTATGCTTGCGCGGCGATCTCGGAGAGGTTGACGTGAGGAGTGAGCGGGTTGGATCCAAGGCAGAGTTGGGATTGGACGCGGTGCTAGAGTTGGCGTCCATATACGAGTCTATTAGATTTTGGGGACCAAACGAGAATGTCGATCCGATAGATGTGCGCATCCTAGAGCTTGCAGGTGAGGATAACCGGGGGATATGAAGCGGTCCGAAGGGATTGGGAGGAGGTGGTGGTGTGGAATCCATGATTTTCCAACGGAATCGGTTCGATAAGTGGAGATTCCGAGTGGCAATAGAAACTGAAGTCTAGGGAGTTCAAAGCGCTAGTAAAGCGAGGTTTGAAGACTTGGAACTGGCGTGTGGGCACCGATACGCTGGTGGCCGTGGCGTTGAAAGGGTAGAACGCGTTAACCAACCTATTTGGCCTCGATCAACAAAACCGGCAGAGTGGCCCGGGATATTTCTTCCCCAAAGTGATCATGACTCTGAGTAAACTGGAAATAATGAGTGCACCTAGCATTTATTGGGGCCATAACCATACGAAGCTTGACTACCTATACTACTACTCGAGTATTCCGCCTTTTTCATGGTATCCCGCTTGTACTTCCACGACCTGTTCACACCTCCATTCACGTAGGATGCGTCCGCAAAAGACAGATTGCTCGGATACCCATACGCATATCCTCTGCACTTGCCTTTCAAACCAGGACTCGGCCTCCAGAATTGTGGGGAAGGGCGTTCCGTTTCTGCTAGCACACCCCGTCTTCGCCTTCGTCGGTGGGCATGCAAAGGCGCTTCAGAGGGAGTGAGTTCAGCGTTAACGGTGGGGCATTCAGGGATTTTGGAACTTGACGGCTGAACGGGCAGCTTGGACGCGTCCGGCAAATATGGGAAGTGAGAAAGTTGTGAAGGTGGCACCGGCGGTCGTGTTTTTCGTGGCTGTTGTACAGTGCGAACAACCATGAGGCACGGTTCTGTGTCTGGAATCGCAGCCTGCATCGTGATAGCGTCCTTGGACGCGCACGGAGGTGCCTAAGAAATCAATTCGTTGAATACAGGATAAGCCTAGGAGTGGAATTTCCGTACGTTCAATATCAGTGATTCTCTCAGAATATCAGCTCCTTCGATAGCCGAAGCATCAGCGCGTTGTTTGCGTCGAAGCGCCTGCTCTTCGGTATCTTCTGCATCTGGTTCTCGCGTCCTGCAGTCATAAAGTTAGTATCGCAAATATATACCGTGGAGATAATCACTACTTTGACGGTGGAGGTGGAGGCGGGAGGAGGGATAGAGGGAGCGGAGGCTGAGATGAAGACACTAGACGAAATACTGTATCGAAAAATCAGCAACACAATACGTAAAATGATCGAATAAAAGGACATACGGACTGTTTCTTCTTCTTCTTCACCGACATCAATACTTGAATCCGAAACGACTGCCTGGTATATACTTCCCTCCCCACATCCGCCTATAGGCGCCTCATATGATATTTCGGGAAGGGAATGCTTGATCAACCAATTGAGCTCTTCAATTGCGCTTGGATCCACTCCCGAGCTCGAGCCCAGATTCTCCACGTCATCAGCATACAAATCTTTGCGACTGAGCGTCTGCGTGTGCTGGGGCAAGAAATGTGGATTGGAGAAGCGTGGTAGCATTTGAGTTGAAAGGAGGGTTGTTGTGCCTTGTTGATCAACGTCGTTTGCTTTTCACCAATATTAGCGCGGCTGACAATCCAACCCCCATCTTCACTACATTCCCGATTTTTTTCTTTATACACCATGGTTCCTCTACATCCGGTTAAAAAACTGACCCAAAATTTCACTTCGGAGGCTAAAGCTATTCGCAGTTACAACACCCACCGACGAGTCCTCCTTGAAGCCTGCGATCATAGAGGCTAGGATAACGAGACACGTAGAGCACCTCAATCAGGTCAAAATTTGATAAGTTATAGGTTTGATATTCATATGGTACATGATCTGAGAGTAGAGAAACATACATAGGATGCCTTGGCATAATACGAATGCACAAGCATAACTACGGGTAGTGTTGCATTCAGAAACATTACAATACTCAGTTCAGTAGGAATCATCTTCGGTAGCATCGATATCTTTCCCCAAAGTCCACCAACTCTTCCTTTGTGGCCGGTCTTCATGAAGAATGAGCCTCACCCCGTCTTTGACGTCGAGATCATAAGCACCGTCCAACTCGAGCTCGAAGACCTGACCAGGGCGTCGCTTTTCTGAAATGCTATTGATGAGTTGCTGAAGCGCGATGCTGCCCAAAGGCGGCTCAGAAGCGAGATATGCAAAACGGAGAAGCTTGAGTTGTCCCCGCTGCGCGTATAACTCTATCAGCGCATCGTCGATTGCATTGTTTACTTGGTCCTTGACCGCTTTCATCTGGTGCACTGCGATGGACTCTAGCAAGGGGAATGGGAGGTCCGATGTGGACGCGCTACATCCAAGGAGCCATTCCCAAGTATCACGCGAGAGGTAGGTGCCCACAAGGGACAGGCGGCGCAATTCCGTGGCCCATGAGGCAGCAATCTCGAGTCCAGTGCGCAGCGTTGGTGGAAACCAGTCGAGCCAGGCCACTTCTTCATCGTACAAGTCGTCTTTCCTGATTCCGTCGAAATGGAGGTCCTGTAGTGCATGTGCGTTGATCGCATGCAACAAGCCAATACCAAGTCCAGGAACGACCACGGACATTTTGGTCAGTCTGGAGACACTGACAGGGAAATGTACTCGAGGTCCTCCCCAGCGATCGGGAAGCATCGAATTTAGATCAGATATATCATCGAAGGTGAACACGCGGTGTTCTTTGCACCAAAACGTTTCCAGATTCGGAGCTCTGACGAGGAGCTGGGCTATATGGTGAAGTCCGGGGTAGCTCCAACACCAGGACATTGAGCCATCGAGGATGAGAGTCTTCAACGAGAATAGCATGCCATCGGGGAAAGGGATGCATGAGAGCAAAAGAGGGAGAACAAGAACGGTCAGCGCTGGGAAGAGGGCTGCGATAGGACGCAGTAGAGTATGAGGATCCATTGGACCACGTTGAAACGGAACGCGCAAATCGTTTTCGTGACGGATATCCAGCTTGTGGAGGAAAGGGTGCGAAGGAGTTGTCGGTGGTGTCAGGAGGATTGTATGGAGGATCTGTCCACATAGTACCCATGTATCTGCACCTATGTCAAGAATGCGAATGCGGTTCCTACAAACGGACAATCCTTTCCATAGCTCTATCGCAGGTGCGAGGGCTGGCTCTGCAGCATGTACAACCACATCCAATGGACACGTTGCACCTCGCTCGAGCCGCTTGCTGAGGAATGCGGCGCCCTCTGGTGTATGCTGCTTCGGTCCAATGTAAACGACCGACCAGAACGATGGGGTTGAGTATATGATGTCGCGGAAATCGCAGCATACAAGGGGGACTTGTTTGTTGTCGCTGTACGAAAATATCTCTACCAGCAGTTCATTGGGTAAATGATACAATAACGGAGGAAGTGAGCTCATCCTTCAAAAAAGGTTCCAAACCTATATTAGCGTAAATGAAGAAATATACGCATAGTGCCACTTACAATGGAGGATTAAGTCAAAGTTAGACGTGAACATATGCTGTGGTCCAGGGCGTCTCAAAGATCATGGGCCAAATGACGACGATAAGGTCCTTAAACAAGGACCCACAGGCAATCCACACGCGCTGCCATTAATAATTCAGTGTCGAGCGCTCAGGACTATAGTCTTGCTCCAGTTTTGTTGGGCGAAAGTCAAGGGAAACTGGGCCAACGTTATGTATACAGATAAGCGTTTGCATGCGCTGGGGCCGCAAGATATGCGGATTGGAGAAGCATGCTAGCATGGCATTTCAAGCATTGAAATATTGACGAAGGAGGGTTGTTGTGCCTTATTTATCAACGTCGTTCACTTTTTCACTGTCAGAAATTTCAATTTTGGTAGAACTGCAATCCACCTTTTTCGACTCGCTTGGGAAGACTTCCAGCGACCTCACCCTTCACCTCGTTCTCTTTTTTGTCATCTCTTCACTATGGCTCCTTTAAATCCCGTCAAAAAAGCCAAAAAGGCGACCCCAAAATCTGCTCCGGAGGCTAAAACTGTTGCTACGCCTGCTGCTGAATCCTCCCAGAAGCCTGCGAAGACACTCAAGAGAAAAAAAGACGCTGAACCAGAAGTAACACCAGCAGAGGAGGCCGCCCCCGCCTCAGCACCCAAAAAGGCGAAGAAAGACGCCGCTCATTCATCGACAAAGCCTGTAAAATCGACCACAGAAAAGTCGACAGAGTCGAAGACGAAAGCCAAGCCCGCAAAGGAGACACCGACCGCTGCCGCTGCCCCCTCAAAACCCGCTGCCCCCGTCTCCATCCTCAAAAAGTCCAAAGATACCCCCGCTGCTGCTGCACCCACCGCCAAGAAATCAAAACCAACCGAGCCTGTCCCCACCTCCATCTCGCGCCCTCGTAAACTCGAAGCCGCCGCGCCTGCGAAGTCGAAAAAGGCCAAGGCTCCAGCGCCCGTTGTCGAGGAGTCTTCTGACGAGGAGGTTGAAGAAGCAGTGGAGGCAGAGAAGTCGGCTGAAGAGTCTGAGGACGATGAGGAGGAAGGCCATTTGCACGGATTCTCGACGGATGACGATGATTCTTCGGATGAGGATGCGATGGACGATGAACCTACAGAGTTTGATCTTGGATCGCTCCCTACTGTTGCCAAAGATGATGCGAGTGTCAAATGGAAGTTGGAAAAGGCTAAGAAGGAGAAGGTACGTGATGTTTCTGTTTCGAAGGTTGTTCACTGCTTATTTTTCGTTTGACGTGTTTTTATAGTCAGAAGATCGCGGTGTTCTCTTCCTTGGCCGTCTACCTCACGGATTCTACGAGGACCAACTGAAAGCCTACTTCTCGCAATTCGGAAATGTCACCCGTCTACGCGTGTCGCGCAATAAAAAGGTATATATTTCTCCCTTCTCAGCTAGACCCAAATTCCTAACGCTGATTTTGTATGAAGACAGGAAAATCAAAACACTACGGCTTCATCGAGTTCGATTCATCCGCCGTTGCCCAAATTGTAGCCGACACCATGGACAACTACCTGTTAATGGGCCACATCATGCGTTGTAAAGTCATCCCCAAGAATGATGTGCACCCCGAGCTCTGGGTTGGCGCGAATCGCAAGTGGAGAGTCGTCCCTAACGATCGTGTTCAACGGGAAGCGCATAACAAGGCAAGCCACTCAGCGTCTTAACTGGTTCAGCGACTAATCGATGATCCTTTTCTAGCCTCGCACTGAAGAAGAGCAGGAGAAAGCGACCAAGCGCCTATTGAAGCGCCAGCACCAGCGCAAGCTGAAATTGGAGAAAGCCGGTATCAATTATAACTTCGACGCTGTTGGATATGTAAGTTCCCTGATACTTTTGTTTCTCCGATGATGCTGATGTCCTTTTTCAGAAGATGCCGGCCCCTGCGAAGGCTTGAGCAAACCGTTTGTATATGTTTTCCCCTAGATCATTTACAATGCTATTCGCGGTTCTCTTTAGGCCGCATTACATCGTCTCGTGAAATATTATTTTCTTTTTGTATGCTTAGCTGCGCTTACTTTGCTAACCTTGCCAGACCTGCGAGCAATTGCACCCCGGCTTTTGAGCCGTCTACTACTTGGACAGGTTTGTACCCTGATTCTGTCACTCCTAGCTGCACGAGATCTTCCATACCAGCCATCCCTGACAGTCAAAAAATTGTTACATGTCACCCAGAAGCCAGAAACTTGAAGACACACCAGCACATCCCAGAATGATAACATCCGCACCCTGACTTGCGCTCTTTGCGGCGGCCACCTTCACCCTGTCCTCCACGTACCTGCGCTCCCCGCTCTGGAACTCCAGCACCCCGAGCTCGCAAGTGACAAGACCCGCGAACCGCTCGGACGTCGCGCCCAGGAAGTTGCGCACCTCCGTGTAATGGATGTATTTGTACCCGAATCCCGAGGTGATGATCCCGAAGCGCTGCCCGACGAGGAGCGACTGTGAGATGGCTGCTTCGAGGATGTTGAGCGTTGGCTTTTGGGTGGTTTCGCGCAGCATGTGTGTTAGAGGGTGGTCGGAGACTGGCGGCAAGTAGACGAAGTATATTTGAGAGAAGAATCAGTAAATGATATTTGAGGTGAGACATGAGCGCGTACAACAGCAGACGAGGAAACCGTCGTATTGCTCTATGAGCTTCTGCGCCTGGATATCCGCAAAGCAGGCCGCTCCGCTTTGCACCCCGGTCGTCACATCGTTGATTGAGGGCGGCGCGTGGCTCGGCGCGGTGTAGAACGCGAGCGACACCCCGGGTGGGGGCACCAGGATTCGTTTTAGGCCCGTCGTCATCGACTCAGAAGAGTTTGGGTTGATGATGAGCAGCGAGATTGTGGTGTTGGACATGGTGGATATCGATGTCTGGAGAGGAAGAGGAGGGAGGAAAGTCTTGGACGTCCGTTGCATTTTATATTTTTGGGCTCTATCTTATCTGCGAAGGAGGAGGAGGAGGAGGGGAGTTATCGCGTCGTCGGACTCGGAGGACCGCGCCGGCGGGGAAGGTTATTTCTGAAGATGCGGTCAGGTGATTGCATCAATCGATGGTCGGCTAGAAACACTTTCCTTTTCAAATTCACGAAAAAAAGTTGGAGCTCGTCTCTTTACCTCCCATCCAACCTCCTCTCCCACTGCTACAACGTCGCATACACCCCACAACCTCATCATCGACGCATATAAGCGCAGAATACCTCCAGAAATCAACGAAAGATGCACCCGATCACGGGGCACGCTCGGTGACATCCAGTCGACCTGACTCATACCTGCAGGACGACGTGCCCATGGAATGCACCTCTACGTGCAGGCAGCCACGATGTTTGCGCTCTCCCAGTTCTTGTCGATGATGCACTTCGCCCTCGAGGGAACTGGGTGCCTCCTAGCCTTATCGATGCTATCTAATCGATGTAACGGGCATGCGCGTGTGCTGTCTGTTGGCTACGGAAGATTTTGCTGCTGTCTGAAACGACGTGGTTGCTTGGTTTATTGGTGCGTTTTGGATTGCTTGGGGTATGGGGTTTTCCTAATTTTTTTTTTTCGCGTTGTAGTTGGATCGCAATTGTAGAGCTTGGAGTACAAACCCTTGATCGACGGCCTAGCTAGGAAGAATCGCATACATTCTAGGGTGCTCGTCCCTGGGCGTATGCGATACCATATACATCTTCGATAGTACTGTACCTCGGTAAGTCAATGCTGCATGACATGATTCTATGCTCACTTACTGATTATCGCACCAGGGAGGACGCGCAGAGTGTGAGTCATGCTGCATCATGTTCAATATACGCATGTGGGATGCAATGGGCATGCGCATGGGCTATCTGTTGACCATGGAGGGATTTGCTGCTGCCAGAAGTGCCGTGGCTGCTTTGTTTATTGGTGCGTTTGGATGACTTTGGATATGGGGATTCGCCGAATTTTTTTTTCGCGCTGCAGTTGTGTCGCAATTGTGGTACAGGTTCTAAAACAAACCCTTGATCGACATCCTAGCTAAGACGAATAGCAAAAATTCTACGTTTTCGTCCTTCGACATATGCGATAGATATCGCACGCAAGCAGTTTAATAATACCTCAGTAAGCCAATACTACACGATATTTATTTCATTATCCCTCACTGATAATTACACTAGGGTGCACACAATGTAAGCCATACTGCATCATATTCAATATCTGCATGTGGAATACTACGAACGAAACGGGACGGGGTCTAGTTATACAGGTACGTTGTACGTTTCCTACAAACAATCCTTGTTGGATGCAGATGACCATAGCAATATAGAAGACAAAGGAAGGAAAAAAGGGAAAGCGGCAGCAGAGAATATGTTACAAGAAGGGAACTAGTCACCGAAACAAGCATATCCCAGGCTGTGTTCGTGAATATTACGGAGACTTCGGATCTGTGGGGTTTATGTGGAAGGCGAGGGCAGGCAGGAAGGCGTACAGGCGAATCGAAGACCGAAAAAAAAGAAACAAACAGATAGGAGTCCGTGGGATGCGAGGGTATTGGGAAAGGGGCTAGGGTATATGAGGTTAGAGGTGTGGTTCCTTGTGCGCTCTCGTCAGAAGAGGCTCACCCTTTGGCATTTTTCAGCGACTGTGCAGACCCAAAGTGCGGGCACCGAGTCCAACGCCACCCTCCCAGCCCTTGAAGCGCTCGTTCGACGCCGGCATCTCGAACTCTTCGTCGTCACTCGTGTACATCCGCCCAATTCCCCTGCTCCGAGCCCAAACCGAGATAAACAATATGCGCTTCTTCTTGCGGTTGAAGAAGAACCAGTGCGACGACCAGAGAAGGGCACCCCTTCGCTTCAAGCGCAGGTTGGACGAGATGGCCGTGTCCAGGTCGTCGAAGGCGGCGTAGTTGATGGCCGCGCGGGGCGTCGGCGGTGGGATCTTGGTGTTGCCGCTGTAGCGTCTGGGCTTGATCTCGTCGATATCGTAGTTGTCGAACTCGAAAGTGCCGTCCTCCTCGCTCGAGGAGGCCTCGTCGGCGGTCGAGGCAATGTCGTCCTCGTCATCTGAGAAGTCGTTGGCGTGCGGGTCGGCGTCGATTTCGGGCGTATAGGAGAAGACTTCGCATTCCGCTAATCCGATCACGTCGTCGATGAGGCGGAACAGCGTCGGGTGGGTGCCCGACACTATGGGTGGTGGTGATAGTGGGCTGGTCAGTTTGCGGTCAAATGGTGACGAGGGGCTGGGCTCGCTCGAGGGAAAGAAGTCGGAGGAGGTGGGTGGGTACGACGAGTATGACCGGGGTGCGTTGGAGCCTGCGCGCTGCGGCGCAATGAGGGTGTTGCTGAGCGCATTGAGGATGTTGGCGCCGTCCTTCTCCTTGATAAAGTGCGAGGGCCGCACATCGGAGAACTCGTGGTCCGGGAAGGCGACGTTGAGGGTGGCAATGAGGAGGTAGAGCGTCTTGCGGGACGCCTGTTTGTCGATGGGACCGAAGGGTGTCATCTCTGCCTCGCGGTCGAGGGCGAGCCAGGAGGGTAGAGGAGGAGAGTTGGAGACGTCGTCCTGGTATGCGCTTTCGAGGGTCTTGAAGAGCTTCTTGTCGCGCTTGATGTTCTTGCAGCTGTAGGCCTCCATGCGGGTGTGGACCGAGCATTCGGGGCCCTCATGGGTGAGAGACTGCGCGAGGGCGGACAGACTTGGTATCTCGATGTATTTCATCGGGACCAGGGGCGTGCGGGGGTGATGGGGAGGAAGAGGGGTTGGAGGTGAGACGGAGGGGGGGAGGCTGGGAACGGGAATGGGGGGTGTGGCTTACATACTACAACTCTATTTGTTGTCAACGGCCCCTTCCTTCCTGTTTAGGCTCCCTCCACGCCGGCCCTGTTTAAAACTGAATCTCAGTCCCGTTCCACCTCCGCACCCTGTTCCGGATCCATGACATGTCCCTTCCTGTTGCATTAGGCGCTGCAGCCTATTTTTTGGACTTCGTTAAATGCTCAGCGCTCAGGACGCGATGTAGAAGATCCTGTTGCGCTATTTTTTTCCAGTTTGCTGACATCATATGACGTTATGTATACAGGCTACGCTCGCACGCACGGAAGCGACGGAGGAAAGTACAATGGACGCACGATTGAGGCCCATCCGCATAGATAAGACTGCCAGTTAATCGGATGGTCATGGGTCGTGAATTGGGTACGGTATTTGAGGTCAGTCTCTTTCATGCTTTGTAGGGTATTCGTATATAGGATAGATAGGTATCTAGAAATTTATCAGATACACAGCTGCTCAGCCAGGATTCCGACTACCGTATGATACTTCATTTATCGCTATCGTTTCTGCAGAGCAGCATTATCTCCTCCATGACATATTCCGAGCGCAGCGTTCAGATACTTCGGAGTCAATAATAGATAAGGGCACAATCTTTGGGGTTATCTATTCGGTCTAACCCAGTGTCAATCCCAAGTCCCTAGGTATAGAAATAATAACGTCGGGCGTAGTACATTCGGGAGTCAAGAAAGAGCTGAGTAACTAATAAAGTCGCTTCTGGCCATTTATGGCTGCGAAGTTTCACATCCTAGCATCGAGACGACCGTAGAACACGCACGTTCGACCCGATAGGATGTGGTTTCCTGTAATATGGTCCCAAGTGCTCCCACCGCCTCATGAAACATGGTACTAATGTAAACAAAATGTAACAGTCAAAAAATCTTCAAATCGGACCCGCTCTTGATGTGACTGGGCACTGAAGTTGAAAGTGATATTATAAAAAATTAGCGCGCGCCTAATTTAATAGATCGCAATCTGATCATTCTGACATCGTATTCCCGACAGAATACGTCCTGTCAGAATATCACAAAAGCCCACAAACAGTGTCATAATTAGCCGTACACTTTTGGCATAGCAGTAATTCACATACTCTTCTCGAAATTTAGTTATACGTAAGTTAGTCGTACAAGAAACGGTATACTCTACACTGGCATGATATAACACTCCAGATCTACAGTAGTAATAATTTAGTCGTACAAGAAAACATTTACATCAAGATCTTGAAGATCGACTCAGAAAACGAGAGGGACTTTTCAAGCCGCAGTTTGGGACACAGGCAACCCATCAAGCCCCGCCTGCAAAATGCCCACAAACTCCTCATGCGTAACCCTCGACCCATCCTTCACGCGCCTCTCCTCAAAAAACGACAACCTCAACCTTCTCAACATCGGCTTCAAGTCCGCGAAATACGGCGCGACGTGTGCCAGCACCTCTTCCTCAAATACCTCGCGCCGCTGCACGCAGTCCCGCTTGATCGTCCCGATCCAGTAGCACGGGCCGCCGACGTACCAGCAGTGCAGGGTCGTGCGGGTGAGGTCGAAGGCGTCGGCGCGTCGGCGGCCGTGTGGCCCCCCGCAGGTGACGCAGATCCAGCAGAGGAGGTAGAAGAGGGACTCGAGGCCGTGGTGTGCTTGGCGGGGTGCTTTTAGTGGGTCGGGGGAGTGGAGGACATCCAGAGGGAGAAATGGGACGGTTTCCTGTTAGAGAAGAGAAGAGAGGTATTTGTAAGTTAGATGGGTTGTTCATAGGGGATGAAAGCCTCACTACTGGGTTACCACTCCTCAGATATGTTTTTGGGTTGATGAGGTATCCTCTACGCGGTCCTGATCTAGTGAGAGCTGTTGCTTGCGAGACGCTAGCCGCTTTTGGATAGAGGAGAACAATGTTGTTGATGTTGAGCTCGCTACATCGGAGACCTCTTACTTGAAGTTCACGATGGGCTACATTAACCTCGTTAGTTACACGAACTGCACCGGGAAAGAGCAGGCGTACCTTTCACGACATCAATAAACGCGCTTATGAGTTCGTACTTCGAGGCGAAGTGGGTTATATTGACAACGTCCCGAGGTGCATGTCGTAGGACACCCTGGATGGTGTTGGATTTTGGCGTTAGTTTTGTGTTTTTGGTGTTGTTTCTTGTGTGTTGCATTTTCGTCATATGGGCATATATTGACTTGAAAGCAAAACGTGAGCTTTTGGGTGCAGAACTTGGGATATTAGCAATGGCGAATTCGGCTGAAAAGGAAGTGGATGCAGCCTCTTATATACATCGCGTGCCACCGCTTAGTTTTCGTTTTGCGTCGCCTCGGGTGGCCACCATGAGAGCAAAGACCACGATGTTGATACCCGAAGACACCCTGACGCGGTGAGTTGCACTCGAGAGCACTTTCATCCTGACTTCTAAGAGAGTGAAAAAGAGAATTGATTTCGCCTTGAGCCATGCAGGATGCCACAGTGCTTGAGCTGTAGGGCCGCTTGGAAAATACAACCACAGTCTGCAATAAGCAACTCGGAAAATGAACAACTCGGAAAATGGTGGCTTGCAGCTGTTGATCGTGCGTGGTCGGTGCCAGTGGGTTATGCATGGCTGCTAGACGATGACCAACTAAAGCTGAAAATCCTATGTCAAGGATGAATGAACGGTTGTATAAAGGATATACATACCTGCGTTTGTGGCTGGAGCCTATCAGCAGGCTAACAATTTACTTGTTTACTTTTGGCCGCTTTTCAGCTTTTCTTAAATTCAGAACAAGTTGGCAAGTGAATAAGTTAAAAAGTGCGCTAGCTACTTGTAGATCTGAGCACGAGCCCAGCGAAGTCAAAGCAAAGACGAGGCCAAGTACTTATACCTCTGAGAATGTGCACGGACCAGGGTGGGCATCAGTATGATGTGACACCCAAACTTAGACTACGTGTCACTAGTTAGTCACTAGTTTGCTTGCCTCCACCACGACCAAACCACGACACGTCGACACCAGGGTTGTAGGACCCAACCAGACACGCGCATGGACGACGGAAACGATGGGCAGTGCAAATGGGAGGGGAGCTATGACATGCATGACAAGGCAGATGATTACGAGGTACGTGGTTGAACTGTCCATTTCCACTCTGATGGTCACCGTCGACCGCGATGCATAGGCCATCTGGCACCTTCCAACCCCCCAACATGGGCCCTTACTGATTTGTCCCTCATTGGAGGGATGCGGGCCAGCATTGCATTCAAGACTAAAGATGGACACGTCTCACAGGTATGTATGAGAGAGACGGGGAATTCAAACATTGGCCAGCATCTTACAATTGCGTAGTATACCTGCCCTCACGAGTCACGATTAAGCTCACTTCGAGTCTGGTTTGTTACATTTTGTTCACTTTCGCGTATATGCGCATTTGTCGACTTGGAAGCGTAGAATACTTTTCGCGATATAACAGTTTTAGTTGTTATCTTTGACTTTGTAGCTTTTTGTAGCTTTTTTGCTTTTTGTCCTATTTTGAACAACCCAAAATGACTGCCGCTTTTTCAGAAAGGGGACCTGGATTTTTTTACTTGCTCCTTTCACGCTTTTGGCCGCTTTTTACGGTTGCACAACCGGGAAAAAGTAAAATGTTAAACTCCTGATGGAGGACCTATGAGAACGATTGCCTAGGTCAACCAACGGCGCATGAGGCCACTGAGATTGGCAAGCGAAGTGCATCCGAAGGGTCGCGATCGTCTGCTGGAATCAACGACGAAGAAAATATTATTGTCCGGCGTTGAAGATCTGGCTGATGTCCGTGGCTCATTTAGATGTTTACAATTCAAGCTCAAGATAAGTTGATTCAGGCGACTCTAGCGAGACTCTGAACAGAGTCCATGGCAGTGATTGTCCAGTGATTGCAGTTGCAAGTAGACGTGGTAGGCGCTAGTGAAATAAGCCTGTGATTGCATTCAAAGCGTGTGCGCTGGGAGGAAGTAATCATTTTGCGGATGTATGGAGACGCAAGTGGGAAAGGTTCAGGACAAGAGCAGCGAAAGTTGGGGGATGGGGGCAGAGTCACATGCTTCCCGGATATCATATGAAAATCCGTCCAACAACTGAAGCTGCTCTTCCCCCACCACTCCCATCCCTCCCACCTTGTCCTTGCCATGTCTGACGATATCAAAGCAGCCGGCTTCAAGGTGAGTCCCCCGCTCCCATCTGCGATCTGTCGTTTATGAATGCTTGGGATACACCAGTCCTCCGAGCTCATTTCGGGCCTCCAAGGCGCGTTCTCGAAGTACTCCGACGCCGAGAAGCAGTCCCAAATCAAAAAGGTGCGCGCTTTGTTGTTGGATAAGTGGATATCTTTCTGATAAGGCGAGTAGACAAATGGTATTTTTGAGCTCCAGGTCACCAACGAAGCCAAGGAGACCGTGACATGGACTATCGACCTGAAGAAGACGGGTACCGTGTACAAGGGAAAGGCTACGTCCAAGGCTGATGTCACTATCATCCTCTCCGATGAGACTCTTCTTGACCTCGCCAACGGAAAGGTGCGATTTTATTTCAATCGTCAATACTGTTATCTAGGCGTGCTAATCCAATGCTATCAGCTCAATGGCCAGAAGGCTTTCATGACCGGAAAGCTAAAGACCCGTGGAAACATGATGCTTGCGACCAAGCTGGACACTGTTCTCAAGGTGCGCCTTTGTCGTTCTTTTTTTTATTCGCTACTAACAACCTTGTTCCACCTTGTAGGGCACTAAGGCCAAACTCTAAATATAGTATCGTTAATGTATAAACATCTTACATATCCTTTGTTGTATACCTTGTATACCGTATTACCTCGGGTCATCCGAAGCTGCCCTATTGCCCCGTATCCCGCAGCCTTGCCTAGATATGTGCGTTCTCAGTATCGTACAGTTAAAGGTAGATAGAGAGTAGTTGGTCCTTTGTAACCTAATTTATTAAAGTATGTGCAAAGGAGGAAGGAGGGGTGATTTGAGACAATACTACAACTGCAATGAGCTAAGAGTAATTAAGAAGAGAAATCCGAGTGATCCATGTCGTGTGTAACTTAAGAGAATGAAATATATTTCGAAGGGAAAGAACCATGCCACACCTAGAAAACGCTCCCGAAAAGACCTCTATGCCGACGAGGTGCTGGCTGAGGATCCGCGCGGAGAGTGGATAGGCTGTTGAGTTGCTTCATGACCTCTTCAAGTTTATCCTTGCGTTCTTGCAGATCAAGGTGCCGTCGCACGACAGGGTTTTCACGCGCGAATTCAACGATTTCTTTCCGATCTAGGTCGTAGAGTAGACGCGAGTCGATTTCACGAGGGAACTTTTTATTGGATAAGATTGCATTAATATCACATTCCTTCAGTGATTACGAGAGTGTACTCACTTGGTAGAAGAATTGGTCGAGGAGCTCAATGTTGATGAACATGGAGGAGGTATATGCGAGTTTATCGGCGACGACGTTGAGGAATGCTTCGGGGCAGAACACTTCGCTTTGAGGGCCGGCGCGACATCTCTTTGATTTCAAAGCCATGATGCGCAGTTTCAGGATGCTCAGACGGTCGGAGTACATCATCGCATAACGAGCTTCAAATGCTAGATCAGAAAGGAAATTCAGTGATAAGGCAACGAAAGCAACTCACCATCCACTAATTGCGCCGGAGGATAACGATATGACTCCAAAGGCTTGTCTTCAACAGGAGGCTGCTCAGCCTCAGGACCCTCCAATCGCTTGACCGTCTTCTCCTTCTGCTGCTCTTCCAGCGTTTTCACATACCCAATCAAGTTATTCAACCTCCTGCTCCCGCCCACCTTATTCTTGATCTCGCGCAGCTTCTGCTCGCACATCCCGACCTCCTTCTCAAACAGAACCACGGCCCGCTCACGGCCCGCCTCCCACTCGCGCGGCTCGACCTCGACGTCGTACTTGAACGGCTTGATGCAGTTCTCCACCTGGTCGGACGTCACCCCGATGCGGTCCCGCAGGATCATGTGCGAGAACTCGGTCAGGCGCTCCGCCGCACGGGGGTGGTAGTTGAATGGCTCCGCGGCGGCGATGGAGTCGATGAGCGAGCGCAGCCCGTCCGCGACGAGCAGGGTGGAGTCGCGTCCGACCCCAGATTTGGTGAGCAGGGACGAGGCCGCCTCGAGCTTGTGCCGCCAGTAGGGCTCGACGTCCTCCGGCTTGACCTTGGTGTCATTCGCGAGCAGCCCGAGCTCCGGCGCGCGCTTGTCCAGCCAGTAGAGCTGCTCAAGCACGTCCATGACTTTGTCCTCGAGCATGTTCTTGAGCTTCGCGCGGATGATGGGGCGTTTGAACTGTTGTGTGTATTCCTTGAAGCGCGCTTTGAGGCTGTCCATCGTCTCGGCGACGTATGACTCTGCTGTTATCCGTCTGTCGTTGTATTGAACCTTAAATTGGTAGGCGGCCTCTTCTAGTTCGAGTTGGACGGCGTTGGTGATGCCGTGCAGAGACGATGCCATCGACGACTCGAGAACTTCCATCAACCGGCGGCGGAGGGTGTCAGTACCAACCATGAGAGATGATTGGGGGCCAAAGACATCTTTGTGAGCGCCGAAGTAATCGTTTTCACCCCGTTGAGCCACGAGAGCAGTGTCTTTGCCCGACTGTTTTCCCTTTGATTTCGCAACCACACCAATATAACCAAGATGAAGAGGATAGCGATTGTTCGTCAGAATGGAAGCACCCTGTTCTGCAGGGACCAGGTCCATCTTGGTAATGACACCAATTGTCCGCAGGCCGAGAGGATCCACTTTACGGCTGGCACGGAGAGCAGGTGAATTCGCCAAATCGACGTCAGCGGCGCAGACAGCAAGAATGATGTTGGGTTCTCGGATGTACTTATCGCACAGATTCGCAATCTTCTCTTTCAGTGATTCGGGTTGGTCCAGAGAAGAGATTTGGACGTATCCTGGCAAATCGATGAGGGTGAGGTCGGGCACGCCGGGAGAGTATATTCGGAGGTCGATGGGTTCATTGGAGACGGCTTCAGAGGCGGGGACGGCGAGGTTGAGGTCAGTTAGAACGCGTTGGATATCTTGAAAATTGTTCAGTTTGCCGAGGCCCAAGCCGGGGAATTCGCCATATTCTTGTGGTGTCTTTCCGTCTTTGGCTGGTGTGTGGATCAGGGTGAGTTCTATGGGTCGACGAGTGACCATGTTGTTTCCTCTGGAAAGACGTAAATATCGAACTGTTAGTAGACATAAATATTCTGCAAGGACTCACTTTGGCAGAAACTCATGGCCGACGATTGCCTCCAACACCGAGCTTTTCCCTGAGCTTTGACTTCCAATCACCACGATGCTGGGGAGTTTGAGTGCGTCACTTTGGTCGATGCTCAAGAGCATACTCCTGATCTCAATTAGCTTCTTTGTGAGGTGCATGAGTCCATTCTGTCGTTCTTCCGGTGTAAGAGAGTCCGATTTGGCCTTCGAGTCGGATGGCGAGGACATTGTCGCCGCAACGAGCGCAGCAATGGCAGCTGCGTCATCTTTTGGCGACTTGTTGTTATCAGAGTTCTCGGACTCTTCGTCCTTGCCCTTTTTCTCTTCCTTTTCCCTGGCAGCGAAGAGGTCCTTCAGGAACTGCGGAGTGTCGACTGCAGGTAGTTCTGGCAGCTTGAGCTCAGACAATTTTGCAGTGATAGAGTTTATGCCTTGGGAGGCAGACCCGAAGGCCCCGCTGACGGTGTTCTGAGCCTGATCAATCCACGCATTCGTAGTCTTTCTCATCTCTGCGCCGGATAAGAAAACGTCGGCATCGGGTGATGTGAAGACGACGCACCTTCAAATTTGTAGTTCGCGTAACCAAAACCTCCTGCGCCAATCGTTGCACCCGCTATGGGCACACGGAACGCTCTGGCCATGAAGCGGGGTATGGAGGAGTACGAGATGGCGCGGACGTGCATCTGGCGCAGCATGGACGGGGATGGCATGGCGTACCGGCGCCTGAGGGAGCCAGAGGCGAGGAGGGTGGTGAATTGGCGTCGGACGGGACGCGCCTGCTCGAGCTGCCTGCGCGCGCCCTGTGCGCCATAGGTGACGACCTTCTGGGATGCGAGAACGGCGACGAAGCGCCGTTTGATGTGGGCGAGCATGAGGAGGTGAGGTAAGAAGGATGGCGGCGAATGGCGACGGCACGGCTTTGGTTCGCTTACAGTTGTTGATTTATTGACGAACAAACAAAAATAGGAGTCCAATCTTATCTCTCCCCATGTCCCACTATAAATCGATGGATATCCAATCCGTCTTCTTATCCTTCTTCCCCAATGGCTAGGTCTCTCCCTCCCCCTCCGGGCTACTACGTCCCTGCTGTCCTTTTCTTTGACGAAAACGAAGAGCTCGACTTTCCTGCCATCAAATCACACGTCCTCCGTCTCGCCGAGGTCGGCTCATCCTCTTCGTCTAAGTAGAAACTCTGACTCATAGCGTTCTAGGGTGGGGTAACAGGAATTTTGGTCCAGGGATCCAACGGAGAGGCTCAACATCTGTAAAGTCTCTCTGCACCACGCGATGAATCACCACTGATTGAACATATAGGTCCCCTGAAGAGCGCAAAAGTACCATCGCGTTCACGCGAAAGACGCTGGACGACAATGGCTTCAACAACACTCTTGTAATCGCCGGAACTGGTGCCCAATCCACGCGCGAGACGAAGAAGCTCTGCGCCGATGCCAAAGAGGCAGGCGCTTCCCATACGCTCGTCCTCACCCCCTCCACATGGCCTCCTCAGATGACCATTGATAATATTATACGGTTCCACCGCGAAGTCAGTATCTCCGCCTCATCATATACTTTCATCCTTAAATAACTTCTAGGTGGCAGATGCTTCCCCCATCCCAACGATGATCTACAACTTCCCCACAGTCACTGCTGGCTTGGACCTCGACTCGGACGTCATTACCACCCTCGCTGAGCACCCCAACATCGTCGGCGTCAAGTTATCGTGCGGAAATATCGGAAAGCTACAGCGCATCACCTCTAAAATTCCAGCATCCGAGTTCGCTGTCTTTGCCGGACGCTCGGATACCTTCCTGCCTGGTCTGAACACTGGGAGCGCCGGCACGATTGCCGCCCTAGTCAACCTGCTCCCCAAGCTGCACGGCCGTTTGTATCAGCTCTTCCTAGAGGAGAATTACAAGGAGGCGAACGCACTGCAAGGCAAGCTTGGCCACGGCGATTGGGCGACGTCGAAGGTTGGCGGTATCGGAGGGATCAAGGCGGTCATCTCGCAGAATTTCGGGTACGGGAAAACTGGCGTTCGAGGGCCATTAAAGGCTGTAGACGTCAACAGTCTCGCGCAAAACAAGTACTATCAGACGCTTCTTGAGCTAATCGAGTTGGAGAAGAGTTTGTGATACCCACAAAATATCTCGTTGTATGTACTTAAGTCCACATGCATTTACATCGAGGATAACTTCATCAAATGCTACCTGCAAGTAACAACTGCGCTCCGAAATAAGCTACCCACCCAACTGACCTCGCCTTCCACCCAAATCTACCCCTTGCGCCAGGCCGAGGGGCAGCCTTCCTCCCGCTAAACACATCTGCCGCGACGAAGAGATCACTAATCATAAACACCCACCCACCCGCTATCCTCTGATACCCCGCATCCGTCGCGGTCGCGGTTGCCACCATCGTCCAGATGATCACCACATACCCCGCTACCAACCCCCGCATATCTGCGGGCACGGCGAACCGCGCTCCGGGCGGCGGGTTCCTCGCCAGCAGCCCGAGGCAGTAGGTCAGCGCGAAGCCAACCTTGAGCGTCGTGAAGAAGGCGAACCAGCGGATGCCTGTTGGGCCCGCACCGACGAGAAACGCGCCTGTGTACGCGATATGCGCGAGCGCGAAGGAGAAGACACCCGCTTTGAAGCGCGGGGTGTCGCCCTCCGAGTTTTTGGAGATGGTTTTTTGGTGGTAGATCTTTGGAGAGGGGATGAGGAGGACGTCGCCGATGACGCTGAAGAACAGACCTAGGAGGAGCAGGACGGCGAAGCGGTGCGCGGGGAGCGTTAGGGACTCATAGCTGAAGAGGTCGATGGAATTGGGGGGCGAGGTCGCGCTGTGGACGCCTGCGAGAAAGAAAGCGAGCGAGGCGATGATCTTGAACCCAACGCTTCCGAGTCCTGCATAGAAGCTAATGCCCTCAGATGTGATGAGTAGGAGGACGGCAGTGGTTAGAATGGTGGGATATGGATGCCCGGGGAGGTGGAATCCTGCTGGGATCATGCCAGTGAGGTCCAAAGTAGCTATCGGCATGATTGACCTCGACGGTTCGTGTGCAATTGCACGCGCGCTGGAGTGATCAACATGTCAGACGAGTCGTTCCACTTTTGCTGGAGCACCGCTTATCGAAATCGGAACAAGATTAACAAAATCTGGCGCTGACCGCTTAATAGTGATGCGAGCGCGTGTGGGTCCTTTGATCTTACTCTCATCTGCACGGCATCCACATAAAATCAGGCGACGAGAATGGACCCGCCCATCCCCCATCTTTGAGCATACAAGATATGATCACGTCCGACTCTGACTCCATCCTCCATTGTAAGTTACGCGATGAATAATTTTTTTCACTTGCGCTAACTTTACAGGACCGAAACACTTGGAAAGGACATCTTTAGCCCATTTGAAGAATGAACCCACTTCCGCCATTGCTGCGTTTACCCAATGAATTACTGGTCGAGATATTTTCGAACAGTGACAACAAACAAATCCCCTTGTCTGCTGCGATTTTCGCGACATCATATACTCAACACCATCGTTCTGGTCGTTCGTTTACATTGGACCGAAGCAGCATACGCCAGACGGTGCCGCATTCCTCAGCCAGCGGCTCGAGCGAGGTGCAACGTGTCCATTGGATGTTGTTGTACGTGCTACAGAGCCAGCTGTCGCACTTGCGATAGAGCTATGGCAAAGATTATCCATTTGTAGGAACCGCATTCGCATTCTTGACATGGGTGCAGGCACATGGGTACTATGCGGACAGATCCTCCATACAATCCTCCTGACACCGCCGCCAACTCCTTCGCATCCTTTCCTTCACAAGCTGGACATCCGACACGAAAGTGATTTGGACGTTCCATTTCAACGTGGTCCAATGGATCCTCACACTCTACTACGTCCTATCGCAACCATCTTCCCAGCGTTAACAGTTCTTGTCCTCCCTCTTATGCTCTCATGCATTCCTTTCCCCGATGGCCCGATATTCACCTTGAAGACTCTTGTCCTCGATGGCTCAATGTCCTGGCGTTGGAGTTACCCCGGAATTCACCATATAGCCCAGCTCCTCGTCAGAACTCCCAACCTGGAAACGTTCTGGTGCAAAGAACACCGCGTGTTCACCTTCAATGATATTTCTGATCTAAATTCGATGCTTCTGAATCCCGATCGCTGGGGAGGACCTCGAGTACATTTCCCTGTCAGTGTCTCCAGACTGACCAAAATGTCCGTGGTCGTTCCTGGACTTGGTATTGGCTTGTTGCATGCGATCACTGCACATGCACTACAGGACCTCCATTTCGACGGAATCAGGAAAGACGACTTATACGATGAAGAAGTTGCCTGGCTCGACTGGTTTCCACCAACGCTGCGCACTGGACTCGAGATCGCCGCCTCCCGCTCACCGGAACTGCGTCGCCTCTCCCTTGTGTGGGCGCCTACCTCTCGCGTGATACTTGGGAATGGCTCCTCGGATGTAGCGCGCCCACATCGGACCTCCCATTCCCGTTTCTGGAGTCCATCGCGGTGCATCAGATGAAGGCGGTTAAGGACCAAGTAACCAATGCTGTCGACGATGCGCTGATAAAATTATACGCTCAGCAGGGGCAACTCAGGCTCCTCCGTTTTGCATATCTCGCTTCCGAGCTGCCTCTGGGCGGGGACGCCCTTCAGCAACTCATCAATAGCGTTTCGGAAAAATGATGCCCTGGTCAGGTTTTCGAGTTCGAGTTGGACGATGCTTATGATCTCGACGTCAAAGATGGGGTGAGGCTCATTGTTTACGAAGAACGGCCACAAAGGCAGAGTTGGTGGACTTTGGGGAAAGATATCGACGCGACCGAGGATGATTCTTACTGAACTGAGTTATGATCCTTCTCAATATAACACAACCTGTAGTTATGCTCCAGATATGCTACCTCCGAGTCATTCCTCTCCACTTTCGGCTGTGCCAAGGCTTCCAGGCCTAAGGCAAAAGTAAAGCAGAGTAAAGCTACTAGGCAAAATAAAAATTAGGGAAAAACAACGCAGAAAAGTAACTTTATTAACAGCTCAGCGAACAGCCTAGATATTGACAACACTGGTATTATTAAACCTGATAGCAGTGGGTGATATTTATCGCCTAAAGGTAGGGCTCAGCACAGCTGTGTGATTCCTGAGGTTTATCAATAAACATAAGAACATAAGCGCGTTAATGTGACGATACAACAGAATAGGCGAGGCGAGCAAGACGAAAGGAAACTGGAAATGCAGCGGAAAATCAGCAATGCTGCGAATGACAACACATGTACATACTTATACTCTAGCGATAAAAGATGCACAAGGACAAGAAGAACCGTTAAAACAAACAGGAAGGATTGAAGCAGGCTAAAGCGGAACCGGAGGATAGTCGGACACGGTCGTCGGACACGTCGGGCACCAAACTGGTGATCGCAACAGTTAGCTTGGAATCACGACATTACATGTTCGCCTGTTGCGCAAAATGCCATAAAAGTGCGGTGTTTCGAGCCATTGAGCCAACATGCCGTTTATCAAAAATATTTCACCATCGAACACCCCGTGGACCTCTCAGCTGTGCATCATAGAAATCCGACAGCAGGTGTGTCGCACTGGAGCCCACTGAATCAAACGGAAAGATCCCTCGCCCAAGAAAGCCATTAAAATGAACGGATGCATCCCCACAGCCAAGGGAGCATGATACCAACGACCGATCATCATCCCCAGCCCAAGGATGTGAAAATAACGCAAAAGCCCCCGTCCCGACAAAGAGCCCCCAGTACCCAATGTCATATGCCGCAAATATTCCGCGCCATAAAACACCACTATAATCGATGGCTGCAGCATCCCCACAGCCAAGAGAGCATGCAACCAACGACCGATCATCATCCCCAGCCCAAGGATGTGAAAGTAAAGCAAAAGCCCCCGTCCCGACAAAGAGCCCCCAGTACCCAATGTCAATATGCCGCAAATATTCCGCGCCATAAAACACCACTATAATCGATGGCTGCAGCATCCCCACAGCCAAGAGAGCATGCAACCAACGACCGATCATCATCCCCAGCCCAAGGATGTGAAAGTAAAGCAAAAGCCCCCGTCCCGATAAAGAGCCCCCAGTACCCAATGTCAATATGACATGTGCCGCATCAATTCCCCCAGTGCCCACAAATCAACGCGTAGAAGGCAAAGTGCACCATGTCGCATGTAGTAAGATCGGAAAAAAGATCGAACTCAGCGCAGGTACACTATTTACAATCATACACAGAAGAAGCGACTCCAAGCATCCAACACAATTCTATATACAATCTTCGCCGACATTTTATTTTTGGTTTTGTTTGTTTTTGATCTTGATCCTGGGACGAACGACACCCGTTGACGCACTCCTGACCGCCATCGGGGCCGGTAACAGAAGCAGTCAGAGCGACAACAGCAATGGAGGTACGGGTCGAAGGGACAGAGGAGCTTGTCGGAGCGCGCACAAGGCAACCGCAGCGATGAAAAGCGACATATCCAGACTTCATTGGGTCACCCTGTCACTGTGCGTCTCCCTTTGAGGTCGCCCGAATGGGCCTCCCGAGGTTAGATGACTGACCGAGGGTGATGACGGTCTACACGGTGAGACGGTCCCCTAAGCCAGGAGCATCGCCTCGAGAGGGTGGCATCGACCGAGGGGACCGGGCGAATGTCGAATGATAATCGCAGAGCCCAGTACCCCAAGGTGGCCAGAGACGATGGGGAGGGAGTAGGTACGGCAATGGGAAGGACAGAGGCTGACGTCGTCAGACCGTGCGCTCGGCAGCGGTGCGAGATGGACAGCGTGTGCTACATTGGGTCACCCTACCCCGCCGCATGCCTCTTTGGTGTGTTCAGAGACGGGCGGGATGCTGGAGTGTGTGTTAGCGGCGGTTTATCGAACAACGAATAGAAATACCAAATAGCCGCGCCATCTCCGGACTTGGTTGATGATGCGAGAATGGGCTCGGCGAACGACAAAGGCTGCAGAAGACGGAAGGATTAGAGATGCAGGAGGTAGAGAATGACTAGACGTACCCAAGGATAGATCCTGAGCTCGGCAGGAGAATTAGGGTAGAGGGTAATACCTCGAGGATCCTATCGGCCATATGAGTGTGATGAACGATGAGCAGCGACAGTGAGGGACGTACTATGCAGGGATGTTGTTGATCACCCATTGTCAGCCGCCTCGGTGAGGAGACGGCCTAGGCGGGTGGCGTTGAATATGGGCGGGGCCACTCATCGTTGGATCGCCATGAGAGTAGTCGACGTGGTCGTTGGCATTAGGCGAGGTATGCGATGACTGGTAGACGAAGGCTGGTAGGCGTGCACCTGGCGGCGAGTAAGGCAGACGACATGGCGGACTCGATCCCAGAGAAGGGGGATGGTGGTGGTTCGAGTGAAGGAGAGACGAAGGGGAAGGGTAGGTTTATATACCCCCAGCCGCATGGGCTGACCAAGAATTGCGAAAAATCCTGGGACGTCCACGATCGCCGGATAGGAGGAATTGCAACCGTCCGCCGCCCACAAAGACGCCAGAGCACAAGGGATCCCCTCATTTGGGACAAAAGAAAAGGGTCCTGCGCAGCCAGGTGATTCGTGATTGCGCGCCGTGGGCGTGGCTCTTGACCTGTCTAGGAAATCGAACAAAGAGCCGTTGATTATCGCGTTGTTATGACTCGCTGATCTAGTGGTTTGTGTGCGCTATCGATGGGACAATGAGATCTGGGTGGCTCCGGTGTGGACTTCTGCCCAAAGCGCTTGAACCGGACGTGTCGTCTCCATTTTCCAAGTTCAGATTACTGCTGTCCTACGAGCCATGGGAGCGCACACAAATCAAGATTCCCAGTAATATTCCGTTGAATATTTTTCTACTCGACGCAGGAGGTATACAAGAAGGGCACTACGCGCGGCGGCGTTTCCACGGTAGTAGTAAGTCCAGACGGCATAGTAGCGCAAAGCGCAAAGCATGCAGGAACACGTGTGACACAGAGACCACATTAAGATTAAGTGAGGCAGACAAGAGACAGACGAGACATAACTAGGCGCCGTTGCTAGATTGGTGTGGACTCGGACGCGTCGATGAGCTGGTGCGGAGGGAGGGGGAGGTCAAGTCGGGGCCGTCAGCGGAGAAATCCGAATGATATGAACTCCGCAGAGCTGCCCCTCGGCAAACTCAGAGCCCTCCCTTTCGCGTCTAGCCTCCTCGCGTCCCCGGTGTGGGCTCACTCTCCTCGCTCTTGGTGCCGACGCCTCTATAAGCCAGCATGACAAAGATCTGTAGATTTCTGGCATACCCGCAGAGGAGTCTATGAAACTGCTTCTTTCAGCCCAAGACACGCCACCGTATCGCCCACTGCACATCAAAGCCCATAGCTTCATAACATTCAATGACGAGCAGATGTGTATCGAGCCCAAGTAAGGCATACAAATGTCGATATCGCGTAGGATGTCCTAGATATCGAAGAGACAGTTGATATGAATGGCGATGAAGTGCGTTAGGCTAGGCCGAAAACGGATGATCTGGTGAATAGACGCGGAAAATAGTTTGGTGGGTGTGGTCATCCAATGATTCTTGCCATTTCCGATACTTGCCTTGTGTATGGATATTGTAGGGGTTATCTTGCGGGGACGCTCGAGCTGGGGACAGAATGAGTGTTATGGAGTTGGTACATGTATTTGGCCTGGTGAACCGCTCTGAACAAAAACGGAGAACATTCATCGCAGGCCTACATACATCAACAGTAGATGTAGGTCTTCGCAGTCTTCCTTACCCCGGCTTCCGACCACATACCTTTCTATGCCATATTTGCCTACTTGAACTACAATGGCTACCTCCGCGTCGACATCTATCGCGTCAACGTCCACCATCGCGGCCCCTACCAATACGTCATGGTCGTTGAGCTTCGGATACCCTCTCAGTGCAGGAAACGATTCGTCTCGCGATGCAGCACGTCGTGATAGCTTGGCGACAGAGGCGCTTCCAGCCTACGACGAGGACGCAGGGATTCCTCTTCCGCGGTACACCCCAACCGCAGCCGAGCCATTGACGCTCGCCATGTATTTATTCAAATTTGGTTTCCGTGAGTATCAGCGCTTCCTACTCATTTACAATTCATTTACCGACCACATTTTCGTGCAGTGTTCCCTCCTTTCTGGATCTTCGGAGTGCTCATCCTCCTATCACCATTGCGCGAGCCACCAACAACCGCGGACGCAGATACGCCCGCCTGGATGCTGGAGAAGACCGAGGAGGAGCGACAGGCGATCATTGCATCGATGCGCAAGGTTGAGCTCAAGTGGGCATGCAGGTGCCTTTGTGCGCTTGTAATCTTCAGCTTGCTAGCCGTGGCGAGTGTACTTGTTGCCTGGGGTGTCCTGATGCATTGATTCCCGTGCATCTACACCATATTCAGCCGCATTTCCATCTCACCTTTGTTACCCACCAATCACAGAAACCTATCATATGGCCCTTTACCTTGACTCAACAACACTCATTTTTCTTTTGTAGTCTCTATTGTATTGTGGACTTTGTGGACTTTCTTCTACTGTATCCCTCGTTATAGATCATTGTAATTACATACCATACTTAATCCGTATCAATCAACTTTCTTCTCCCTCAAATTTATATTATGAAGAGCTTTAGTTTGGACTTGCAAGCAAGTGTACTACGTGCGAGGACTGCGGAAAGCTGGAAGAGAAATATGTGGATCTTCTGATTATTCGCCTTCGCCGACCTCGGAAATTTGAATTCTAGATGCACTCTATGACATCAGATAGCTTCGCGTATGTTATAATTGATTTTGTAGAACTCTGAATTCCATCGATTTATGTCGTCGAGCTCCGAGTCGCTGCTTCGACTCGCTTATATTACTCATGTATTAAGGAGATGTGGTGAATTCGTGTACTCGTATTTGGTTCCCACCTATTTTAGGCGCTTTTCACTCTTCTTTAGGTATGCTTACTCGACCGTTCATGCTCTTTTGGGCCACGCAATGCGTCATTTCGTCTTCATTTTATGCTTTACGGTTGCTTCCTTTGTTATCTAGAAACACCTCTGTCTGTTTTCCGTAGTTTGCGGACGAAGAATGCAATCATTGACGCAATAAGTGTTTCAGCCGCTGGTCTTTAAGCTGCGCTCCTCTGTACGCCTCTCTTCCTCATAAATACCACGCCCCCCTTCTTTCACTCCCAATCTCATTCACTCACAATGACCTGTGGATAGGCGAGCTCATTCTCTGCCTGACTCGCGCAACAGCGGCCAGTGCACTGTCCTGACCGTGTAAAGTAAGTCCATATCTGTGTTACCGTCCTCTGCGCGCAACCGGATTTCTCTGTCCCAAGTTTGAAGATCTTCCCTGTCTTGGTCCAAGTCAGTCCTGTATCTGAGGTTAGTCTGTTCATTCGTCTCCCCCTCTTTCAATATCCATCGCATTTATTCTCAACCGCTGCCTCGCAAGTTTCATGCGAATAGATGAGCACCTTTTATCCATTTGATAAAACTGACTTGCTTCTGCATCCCAGTGGGCCCCAAGCAGCGAGCGCCTGTCTTCATGACCATTGGCTACGTGCAGCCGCGCACCATCAGTTGCATATAAGGTGAGCGCTTGATGTTGAATTACGGTGCAATCGCCTTTTGCATCTCATCGCACTTTAGCGCTTAATCGCATCTTCCCGCCAAGTCAGATACGCCGTCAATGGGAAATATTTGGATTCAAATGGGTTCGTGGTACATTCCTGAGCCGCTATTTAATTTAAATTGCTCGCCCATATTAGTTCCCTCGCCTAGACATTGAAATAATCGGTGGTCTCTACTCCTCCCGCACATCGCATGTAGATTTGGTTGGTGGTGAGTATTTCTCTAACAAATTCCCGCCACCAGTAAATCACTTCTTGAGCTCATTTAGATAGTCATGTATGTGTCTCGATGCCGACATCTATTCGTCGTCGACAGTGTACATGGCCCTTCAAAATCTCCATTCTTTGGCTCATAATTGCGCCTTCCACCATTTCAGATACACTGTCAATGGGACTAATGTTTTCAATTTCAATAGGTTCAAGGTACGTTCGAGGTATGTTCCTAGGCTTCTGTATAAAGTTATCAACTATTTTGGTTCCCTCAACCGCTAGGTGCCGCCGACCAACATATCAAAACCCCCAGCAGGTTCCACTCCTCATGAACATCGCAGTGCGCACACTGCTCTCACCGTCTGTGAATAAACGGAAAGCTTGACGTGTAAGTTTTCTTTATCTACCTTGCCCTGCACTTCAATATAACGCCCTCCATTCATCATCGACTACACCGCACTGCACATTTTCAACATCTGCGGCATAGCGACATGATTCATAGATGCAATATTCATTACAATATAATTTTACTTCAATAGCATGACCACTACGTTTCACCGCCGGAGCGAAGCGAGGCGGCTCAACTTGTATATCATGATCAGGATCGTTTGAACTTTGATCTAGCCGAATGATCATGACGCCGGCCCGATTCCGAGCAGTTGCGCGACGGCGATAGCAACTTGAACGCGACAGCCACAGTGAAAAACGGTCTCAGATTGCTGGGACAGAAATACATTCTACCGGTATGTCCATCTGCACTGTACGAAGTCTAGTGCCCATCGACGTTCACATACTTCGCAGTTCGCCAAAATGGGTTCACCACCTCCTGTACTCAGTTTACCGACCGAAATTCTTGTAGACATCCTACTGCAGAGCAATAACCCATATATCTCCCTCGTTTGCATCGATTTTCGCGACGTGACGTACGGAACCCCATCGTTCTGGACATACATCTACCTTGGACCGAAACAACGTACGCCAGAGGCTCTCCTATTTCTTAATAGGCGGCTTGAACGAAGTGTTACGTGGCCGTTGGACGTCGTTATACGTTCTACGGGGCTTACAAGCGTGGTAACGTTAGAACTGTGGGAGAGACTATCCATTGACAGGGATCGCATTCTCACTTTCGATGTTGAAACGGACACATACCTACTATGTGGACTGATCCTCAACATAGCCCTTCTGCCTCCCCCTATATCTTCATCGCTACCTTCGCTGCAGAAGCTAGACATTCGACACGATGAGGACCTGGATGTCCCGAATCTGCGCGCTCCAATGGAACCTCATGCTCTTCTCCGATCGATTGGCACCCTCTTCCCAGCATTAACGACTCTCGTTCTGCCTCTTATGTTGCCATGTATCCCATTCCCGGACTCCCCGATACTCTCATTGAAGACACTTGTTCTCGACGGCTCAATGACCTGGTGTTGTGACTACCCCTTGATCACACAGATCGCCCAATTCCTCGTCCAAACACCCAACCTGGAGACGTTATGGTGCAAAGAGCACCGCGTATTCACATTCACAGATTTTACCGCACTCAATACGTTTCATCAAGCGCACATGGACTTCCCTTCTGTACATTTCCCCGTCACCCTCTCTAGACTCACCAAACTGGCTGTGGTCGTCCCCGGACTTGGTGTCGATCTCTTGCATGCAATAAACGCGCCTGCATTGCACGACCTTCACATGGACGGTATCCGGGACGATTATATGCTAGGGGATGATGTTATGTGGCTCGATTGGTTTGCGGAAGCACTGCGCACCGGTCTCCAAATCACCGCCGCGCGTTCGCCGGAACTGCGCCGCCTCTCCCTCTTAGGCGTCTATCTTTCGCGGGACACCTGGGAATGGCTCCTCCGCTGCGGGCCACTTGCGATGGAAATTCCCTCGTTCAACTTCCTAGATTCCATCGCGGTGCACCAGATGCGGGTAGTCAAGAATTATGTGACCAACACAATGGACGATGCGTTGATAAATTTATACGCCCGACAAGGGCGTCTCACGCTTCTCCGCTTTGCGTGTCTTGCCTCCGAACCACCTCTGAGCAGTGTCGCCCTGAACCAGCTCATAGATAGCGCCCTGGAAAGGAAAGCTCAGGATCAGATTTTCGAGCTCGAGGTCGACGGTGCTTTGGACCTTGAGAGTCGAAATGGGGTGAGGCTAATTCTTCATAAAGAACGCCCTCGTAGGAAGAGTTGGTGGATTTTGGGGAAAGATATAGACCCTACAGAGAATGATTCTTACTAGGTCATCCATGATATTACTCCTTCCTGCGTCTGATATGTTGCCTCTCACCGTGTTGTTTTACGCCTGTCAATGGCATTGCAGCGCGCTGTTGGTGTAACCTTCCATCTCTGACCTTAATAATACAACACGAAGCAGAAGCTCTGAGGTTGGTCTCAAATCCCGTAAGAATCACGCTGTAGCTCATGTTCACAAATTCCACAGGCGCTCAAACGACCCCTCTATGGCAAATGGGTAGCGAAAAGTGCAGCCGTGGAAAGAAATTAGTTCGCCGGCTGTTGGACGCTTATGTATATTAAGCAGATTCACCATAACAAGCTTAGAAAGAAGTACCTACGAACAAGAAAGCCTTTATCGGATTCAAGTCTTGAATATTGAATGCCTGATCTTTCTTCATCCTCATTTGGGTTGATAGCTCGAGGCGCTGCTGTTAGGATTTGAATCCACGATGAACTGAGGTTAAATTATTGTCAGAACTAATTTTCTGCGTCAGGACTTAGTACTTAGGACCAGGAGGGTCCAGGAAGCCCGGCGCTCTGCGCGCTTTGGAGCGCACACATCACGAATCGCGCGCTTGGCGACTGATGCGTCCCAGGAAATGTTCTCACGGTCCAGCTGATTGCGACGGCCACGACTCGGACTTGACCTCCCCCTCCCTCCGCACCAGCTTCGACGCGTCCGAATCCACACCAATCTAGCAATGGCGCCCTCTAGTTACTTCTCCTCTGTCTCTTGTCTGTCTGCCTTATTTGATCTTAATGTACACCCTGTATCACACGTGGCTTTGCACTTTGCGCTACGTAGTCTGGGCTTACTACCGTGGAAACGCTGCCGCACATATCCTGCTTGTATACATCCTGCGTCGAGCACAAAACTATTTAATGAAAGATCACTGGGTACCTCATAAAATGTTCTATGCACTCCCCGGATCATCACAGTAACCTGAACTTGGAGAATGGAGGCGACGTTCAAGCGCTTTGGGCACTGGCAGAAGTCCACACCGGAGCCACCCAGATCTCATTGTCCCATCGATAGCGCACACAAGCCCCTAGATCAGAACACTTTGAGTCATAACAACGCGATAATCAGCGGCGTTAAATTGCTCGATTTCCTAGACGAGTCAAGAGCCACGCCCACGGCGCGCAATCACGAATCACCTGGCTGCGCAGGACCCTTTTCTTTTGTCCCAAATGAGGGGATCCCTTGTGCTCTGGCGTCTTTGTGGGCGGCGGACGGTTGCAATTCCTCCTATCCGGCGATCGTGGACGTCCCAGGATTTTTCGCAATTCTTGGTCAGCCCATGCGGCTGGGGGGTATATAAACCTACCCTTCCCCCTCGTTTCTCCTTCACTCGAACCACCATCATCCCCCTTCTCTGGGATCGAGTCCGCCATGCCGTCTGCCTTGCTCGCCAGGTGTACGCCTACCACCCCTCGTCTACCAGTGGTCGGGTACCTCGCCTAATGGCAACGACCACATCGACTACTCTCATGGTGATCCAACGACGAGTGCCCCCCGCCCATGCTCAACGCCACCCGCCTAGGCCCTCTCCTCATTGAGGCATCCGACAATGGGCGATCAACAACATCCCTGCATAGTACGTCCCTCCACTGTCGCTGCTCATCGTTCATCACACTCATATGGCCGATAGGATCCTTGAGCTATTACCCTCTACCTTAATTCTCCTGCCGCCGAGCTCAGAATCTATCCTTGGGTACGTCGTCTAGTCGTTCTCCACCTCCTGCATCTCTAATCCTTCCTTCTTCTGCAGCCTTTGTCGTTCGCCGAGCCCATTCTCGCATCATCGTCAACCGAGTCCGGAGATGGCGCGGCTATTTGGTATTTCTATTCGTTGTTCGATAAACCGCCGCTAACACGCTTTCTAGCATCCGCCCGTCTCTGAACACACCAAAGAGGCATGCGGCGGGGTAGGGTGACCCAATGCAGCACACGCTGTCCATCTCGCACCGCTGCCGAGCGCACGGTCTGACGACGTCAGCCTCTGTCCTTCCCATTGCCGTACCTACTCCCTCCCCATCGTCTCTGGCCACCTTGGGGTACTGGGCTCTGCGATTATCATTCGACATTCGCCCGGTCCCCTCGGTCGATGCCACCCTCTCGAGGCGATGCTCCTGGCTTAGGGGACCGTCTCACCGTGTAGACCGTCATCACCCTCGGTCAGTCATCCAACCTCGGGAGGCCCATTCGGGCGACCTCAAAGGGAGACGCACAGTGACAGGGTGACCCAATGAAGTCTGGATATGTCGCTTTTCATCGCTGCGGTTGCCTTGTGCGCGCTCCGACAAGCTCCTCTGTCCCTTCGACCCGTACCTCCATTGCTGTTGTCGCTCTGACTGCTTCTGTTACCGGCCCCGATGGCGGTCAGGAGTGCGTCAACGGGTGTCGTTCGTCCCAGGATCATGATCAAAACAAACAAAACCAAAAATAAAATGTCGGCGAAGAGATTGTATATAGAATTGTGTTGCATGCTTGGAGTCGCTTCTTCTGTGTATGATTGTGAATAGTGTACCTGCGCTGAGTTCGATCTTTTTTCCGATCTTACTACATGCGACATCGTGCACTTTTCCTTCTACCCGTTGAACTCTCGTATTTGTGGGCACTGGGGGATTGATGCGGCGCATGTCATATTGACATTGGGTACTGGGGGCTCTTTATCGGGACGGCGGCTTTTGCTTTACTTTCACATCCTTGGGCTGGGGATGATGATCGGTCGTTGGTTGCATGCTCTCTTGGCTGTGGGGATGCTGCAGCCATCGATTATAGTGGTGTTTTATGGCGCGGAATATTTGCGGCATATTGACATTGGGTACTGGGGGCTCTTTGTCGGGACGGGGGCTTTTGCGTTATTTTCACATCCTTGGGCTGGGGATGATGATCGGTCGTTGGTATCATGCTCCCTTGGCTGTGGGGATGCATCCGTTCATTTTAATGGCTTTCTTGGGCGAGGGATCTTTCCGTTTGATTCAGTGGGCTCCAGTGCGACACACCTGCTGTCGGATTTCTATGATGCATGGCTGAGAGGTCCATGGGGTGTTCGACGGCGAAATATTTGTGATAAACGGCATGTTGGCTCAATGGCTTGGTACATCGCGCTTTATGGCATTTTGGGCAACAAGCGAACATGTAATGTCGTGATTACAAGCTAACTGTTACGATCACCAGTTAGGCGCCCGTGGCCGACGACCGTGTCCGACTATTCTTCGGTTCCGTTTTAGCCTGCTTCAATCCTTCCTGTTTGATTTACATAACTAATATTCTTCTTTTCCTTGTGCATCTTTTATCGCTAGAGTATAAGTATGTACATGTGTTGTCATCCGCAGTCTTGCTTACGTTCCACTGCATTTCCAGTTTCCTTTCCTTTCGTCTTGTGCGCCTCGCCTATTCTCAAATTCTCCTTGTTGTATCGTCAAATTAACGCACTTATGTATGCCTTTTTTTATTTGGTGTATGGACTCGAGGTCCTCCCCAGTGATCGGGAAGCATCGAATTTAGATCAGAAATATCATTGAAGGTGAACACGCGGTGTTCTTTGCACCAGAACGTTTCCAGGTTGGGAGTTCTGACGAGCAGCTGGGCTATATGGTGAATTCCGGGGTAACTCCAATGCCAGGACATTGAGCCATCGAGGATAAGAGTTTTCAAGGTGGGAATCGGGCCATCGGGGAAAGGAATGCATGACAGCATAAGAGGGAGAACAAGAACCGTCAACACTGGGAAGAGGGTTGCGATAGAACGCAGTAGAGTGTGAGGATCCATTGGTCCACGTTGAAACGGAACGCGCAGATCGCTTTCGCGTCGGATATCCAGCTTGTGAAGGAAAGGGTGCGAAAGAGTTGGCGGCGGTGTCAGGAGGATTGTATGGAGGATCTTTCCACATAGTACCCATGTATCTGCACCTATGTCAAGAATGCGAATGCGGTTCCTACAGACGGACAATATTTTCCATAGCTCTATCGCAGGTGCGACAGCTGGCTCTGTAGCACGTATAACAACATCAAATGGACACGTTGCACCTCGCTCGAGTCGCTTGCTGAGGAATGCGGCACCGTCTGGCGTAAGCTGCTTCGGTCCAATGTAAATGAACGACCAGAACGATGGTGTCGAGTTTATGATGTCGCAAAAATCGCAGCAGACAAGGGAGATTTGTGGATTGTTACTCTGGGTGAAAATCTCTATCAGGAGCTCAGTCGGTAGATCGAGAAATGGAGACGGTGAGCGCATTGTTCAACATGGGTCGCTTCAGTCCTGTATTAGCGTAAATGAAGAAATATATGCATAGTGCAACTTACAATGGAGGATTAAGTCAGAGTCAGACGTGAACATATGCTGTGGGCGTCTCAAAGATGGGGCATGGACAGGTCCACTCTCGTCGCCCGGTTTTATGTGGATGTCGTACAGATGCAGAGAGTAAGTAGATCATATGATTATGTATGATGAAATGGACCCACACGCACTCGCATCAACAATTCAGCGGTCAGCATCAGCGCCAGTCTTGTTAATCTTGATCCGATTTCAATATGCGGTGCTCCAGAAAAAGTGCGCCAATGGAAAAGACTCATCTGTCATTTTGATTACCCCAGCGCGCGTGCAGTTGCATACGAACCGTCGAGGTCAATTATGCCGATAGATACTTTGGACCTCACTGGCATGATCTCAGCAGGATTCCACCGGGCATCCATACCCCACCATTCTAACCACCCGCTGGCCTCCTACTGATCACATCCGAGGGAACTGGCTTTTACGCTGGAAGCACCGGGTTCAAGATCGCCGCCTCGTTCGCTTTCTTTCTCGCAGGCGTTCACAGCGCGACCTCCCCCCCCCCAACTCTATCGACCTCTTCAGCTATGAGTCCCTAACGCTCCCCTCCCCTCGCTACGCCACCCTCCGCCTTCTAGGTCTGCTCTTCAGTGTCATCGGCGACGTCCTCCTTATCCCCTCTTCCGAGATCTACCACCAAAAACCGCCCTCCCAAAACAAAAACTCGGAGGGCGACACCCCGCGCTTCAAAGCGGGCGTCTTCTTCTTCGCCCTTATGCACATCGCGTACACAGGCGCGTTCCTTGCCGGTGCGGGCCCGGAAGGCATACGCTGGTTCGCCTTTTTCACGACGCTCAAGGTGGGCTTCGCGTGGACCTACTTCAACGGGCTGCTGGCGAGGAACCCGCCGCCTGGGGCGCGGTTCTCCGTGCCCGCAGATATGCGGGGGTTGGTGATGAGGTACGTGGTGATCATCTGGACTATGGTGGCGACCGCAACGGCTACGGATGCTGGGTACCAGAAGATAGCAGGCGGGTGGGTGTTTATGATTAGCGACCTCCTCGTCGCAGCAGATGTGTTTGGCCGGAGGAAGGCAGTGCCTCGGCCTGGCGCAAGGGGTAGATTTGGGTGGGAGGCGAGGTCAGTTGGGTGGGTAGCTTATTTTGGAGCGCAGTTGTTACTTGCAGGTAGCATTGGATGAAGTTATCCTCGATGTAAATGCATGTCAATTTAAGTAGAGTACATACAACGAGGTATTTTGTGGGTATCACAAACCCTTCTCCAGTTCGATGAGCTCAAGAAGCACCTGATAGTACTTGTTTTGCGCGAGATTGTTGAAGTCCATAGCCTTTAACGGCCCTCGAACGCCAGTTTGCCCATACCCGAAATTCTGCGAGATGACCGCCTTGATCCCTCCAATACCGCCAACCTTCGAAGTCGCCCAATCGCCGTGGCCGAGCTTGCCTTGCAGTGCGTTCGCCTCCTTGTAATTCTCCTCTAGGAAGAGCTGATACAAACGGCCATGCAGCTTGGGGAGCAGGTTGACCAGGGCGGTGATCGTGCCGGCAGTCCCAGCGTTCAGACCAGGCAGGAAAGTATCCGAGCGTCCTGCAAAGACAGCGAACTCGGATGCTGGAATTTTAAAGGTAATGCGCTGCAGCTTTCCGATATTTCCGCACGACAATTTGACGCCGACGATGTTGGGGTGTTCAGCGAGGGCAGTAATGACGTCCGAGTCGAGGTCCAAGCCAGCAGTGACTGTGGGGAAGTTGTAGATCATCGTTGGGATTGGAGAAGCATCTGCCACCTAGAAATTGTTTAATAACGACGAAAGTATAGGAGGAGGCGATGTCGCTCCTCGGTCTTCTCCAGCATCCAGGCGGGGGTATCCGCGTCCGCGATTGTTGGTGGCTGGCGCAATGGCGATGGGAGGATGGGCACTCCGAAGATCCAGAAAGGAGGGAACACTGCACGAAAATGCGGTCGGTAAATGTGTTGTAAATGAGTAGGAAGCGCTGATACTCACGGAAACCAAATTTAAATAGATACATGCCGAGTGTCAATGGCTCGGGTGCGGTTGGGGTCTACCCCGGAAGAGGGATTCCTGCGTCCTCGTCGTAGGCTGGAAGCGCCTCTGTCGCCACGCTATCACGACGTGGGTGACGCGATTCATTTCCTGCACCCAGAGTGTACCCGAAGCTCAGGACTAAGGGATCGATCTGGTTCGAATACCACGACGTGTTGGTACTACGGACCGCGATGGTGGATGTTGACGCAAAAGATATCGACACTGAGGTAGACATTGCGGTTCAAGTAGGAAAATTTGGTATGGAAAGGTATGCCGGGGTAAGGAAGAATCTGCCGTTGTTGTAGGCCTGAGATGAATGTTCTTGGTTCTTGGTTAGAGCGGTTCGTAGACTAAAAAGACGCACCAGCTGTACAACTCTCATTCAGTTGTCAGCTCAAGCGTCCTCGCAAGACACCCCTTGAAATATCCATTCACAAGGCACGTACCGGGAATGGCAGGAATTATTTGACGACCACACTCACCAAATCATTTCCAGCGCCTATTCACCAGATCATCCGTTTCCCCGGCCTAACACGCTTCATCGCCATTCATATCAAACGTCTCTTCGATGTCTAGGACATGATCCCGAGATTTGTACAAATGCCTAACTTGAGCTCGATACGCATCATTGAACAATCCACTGTGAGATTTCGTAGATTTCTGGGAGCGTATTCTAGCGATCTGAGACGCTGATGGGATGGTGCACACTCATTGCATAGGGGTATTCCTACCCTAGTCTTTGTCATGGTGGAGTGTACAGGCGTCGATACGAAGGGCGAGAAGAGCTTGTGGCCGGAACGTGAGCTGCCGGGTCACGGTCACCTCTGCGGAGTTCATATCATTCGGATTTCTCCACTGACTTCCTCCGCACCCGGGCCAGCTCATCGACGCGTCCACACCAATCTAGCGACGGCGCCCTCTAGTTATTTCTCTTCTGTTTCCTGTCTGCCTCGCTTAACCTCAAAGTTCTCTCTGTGTCACACGTGTTTTCTGCGTGCTTTGCACTTTGCGCTACTATGCCGTCTGGACTTACTACTAGCTAGTACCGTGGAAACGCCGCCGCGCGTAGTGCCCTCCTTGTACATATACCTCATGCGTCGACGGTCGATGACAAAACATTAAATGGACCACTACCTGGGTTTTTTATTTGTGTGCGCTCTCTGGCTCATCAGATAGCAGGTAGTCTGAACTGGAGACGACACGTCCGGTTCAAGCGCTTTGGGCAGAACTCCACACCGGAGCCACCCAGATCTCATTGTCCCATCGATAGCGCACACAAGCGCGTAGATCAGCGAGTCATAACAACGCGATAATCAGCGGTGCTTTGCTCGACTTCCTAGACGAGTCAAGAGCCACGCCCACGGCGCGCAATCACGAATCACCTGGCTGCGCAGGACCCTTTTCTTTTGTCCTAAATGAGGGGATCCCTTGTGCTCTGGCGTCTTTGTGGGCGGCGGACGGTTGCAATTCATCCTATCCGGCGATCGTGGACGTCCCAGGATTTTTCGCAATTCTTGGTCAGCCCATGCGGCTGGGGGGTATATAAACCTACCCTCCCCCTACGTCTCTCCTTCACTCGAACCACCACCATCCCCCTTCTCTGGGATCGAGTCCGCCATGTCGTCTGCCCTCCTCGCCGCCAGGTGTACACCTACCACCCCTCTTCTACCAGTTGTCCGGTACCTCGCCTAATGCCAACGACTGCATCGACTACTCTCATGGTGATCCAACGACGAGTGCCCCACCGCCCATGCTCAACGCCACCCGCCTAGGCCCTCTCCTCACTGAGGCGGCTGACAATGGGCGATCAACAACATCCTCGCATAGTACGTCCCTCACCGTCGCTGCTCATCATTCATCACACTCATATGGCCGATAGGATCCTTGAGCTCTTACCCTCTACCATAATTCTCCTGCCGAGCTCAGGATCTATCCTTGGGTACGTCTAGTCACTCTCCACTTCCTGCATCTCTAACCTTTCCTTCTTCTGCAGCCTTTGTCGTTCGCCGAGCCCATTCTTGCATCATCATCAACCGAGTCCGGAGATGGCGCGGCTATTTGGTATTTCTATTCGTTGTTCGATAAACCGCCGCTAACACACACTCCAGCATCCCGCCCGTCTCTAAACACACCAAAGAGGCATGCGGCGGGGTAGGGTGATCCAATGCAGCACACGCTGTCCATCTCGCACCGCTGCCGAGCGCACGGTCTGACGACGTCAGCCTCTGTCCTTCCCATTGCCGTACCTACTCCCTCCCCATCGTCTCTGGCCACCTTGGGGTACTGGGCTCTGCGATTATCATTCGACATTCGCCCGGTCCCCTCGGTCGATGCCACCCTCTCGAGGCGATGCTCCTGGCTTAGGGGACCGTCTCACCGTGTAGACCGTCATCACCCTCGGTCAGTCATCCAACCTCGGGAGGCCCATTCGGGCGACCTCAAAGGGAGACGCACAGTGACAGGGTGACCCAATGAAGTCTGGATATGTCGCTTTTCATCGCTGCGGTTGCCTTGTGCGCGCTCCGACAAGCTCCTCTGTCCCTTCGACCCGTACCTCCATTGCTGTTGTCGCTCTGACTGCTTCTGTTACCGGCCCCGATGGCGGTCAGGAGTGCGTCAACGGGTGTCGTTCGTCCCAGGATCAAGATCAAAAACAAACAAAACCAAAAATAGAATGTCGGCGAAGAGATTGTATATAGAATTGTGTTGCATGCTTGGAGTCGCTTCTTCTGTGTATGATTGTAAATAGTGTACCTGCGCTGCGTTCGATCTTTTTCCGATCTTACTACATGCGACATGGTGCACTTTGCCTTCTACGCGTTGAATTGTGGGCACTGGGAGAATTGATGCGGCACATGTCATATTGACATTGGGTACTGGGGGCTCTTTATTGGGACGGTGGCTTTTGCTTTACTTTCACATCCTTGGGCTGGGGATGATGTTCGGTCATTGGTTTCATGCTCCCATGGCTGTGGGGATGCTGCATCCATTTATTATAGTGGCTTTCTTGGGCCAGGGATCTTTGCGGCAAATATCAAATTGTGTTTGGGTACTGGGGGCTATCGGGACGGGGGATTTTGCCTTACTTTTAGCTGTGGGAACCTTTCATCCGTTGATTTTAGTGGCTTTCTTGGGTGAGGGATCTTTTCGTTCGATTCAGGGGGCTCCAGTGCGGACACACCTGCTATTGGATTTCTATGACGCATTGCTGAGACGTCCGTTGATACGTTCGGGGCTTGATACACCCTAAGACTCTTATGGCATTCAGCGCAATGAGTGGAAATCATTTAGTGTCGTGATTAAACAGCTAACCGTCATGATCACCAATTAGCCGCCCGTGTCCGACTACAGGCCTTCTGGGTCCGTTCTATCCTGCTTCATTTATGTTCGGTTTCGCAATTGAGTATTTAATCTATACTTCATGTCTTCTTGTTCGCAGTCTTGTTGTTCCGCGGCATTTCCACGTTCTTTTTCTTTTCTCTCACTCGCTTCGTTTCTTTTCCTTGTTTTCTCATTATGAATTCATCATCGAGTCCCAACACTTACGCCTATTTCTTTTTTTCACCATGCTACGATTATAAGCCTAAGGAATGAACAGACTTCGCAGTGTTGAGCGCTAAATATTAAATACTGATAGTCATTGTCCACCGACTTGTCAATATTTATAGAAAGAGATACTTTCCCCGGCGGATGGGCTCTTCTGCCATCCAGTCTCGATATGATTATTTCAGAGCGGCCTAATGTATTCACCACTGCAATGCGAGCACCTCGAACCGACAGCGCCAGATACGCTTCATTGCATATGCTCCGCCAACTTCACAAGCTATCACATGGAAAATCAACCAGATAATTGTAATTCTTGTATCGTATAATTCAAGCATCCTTTAACAAGGCACCACCCCAGCGGGCAGTTGCATACCTACCATCGAGGGTCGGTGGAGCAATGGTGGAACAGAGTGATTTGAACGCACCACGGACAGACAAGGCAGAATAGGGTAGGGAGGCCATTGACAAACAACATGAAGTCGAGATTAACATAGAGTACAGAGTCAAAATCCAAGCCGGACAGACTAATTATACAGCTACGTGTTAATTATTACATACATAGGATAAAAATCTTTTGCGGAGAATTAAGCGTTGAGTTCAGGAGGTTCATACTTGTAGAGACGCCCGTGAATGTATCTGAATGACTACACTCTTTCATGATTAATTACCAACAACAATTCTTGGAGCCATGAAACTTACCTTCAGTGGAACGTGTACCTTGGGTCATGTCAATCATATCTACGTCTCCGATGCACATTTGTTCTTGGTTAATTCTATTGTAGAGCTCATCGTTGACTTCAGTGTCGAAGATGGAAGTGAAGATGGGACATGTGGAGGTCGCTTGGTAGCTCGGATTTAGTCTTGGGTCGCGTATGTTGAGCATAAGTCGTGAAGCCATGGTAGAAGAAACGCTGAAGATATTTGAGATGAATACGCATTGGAGAAAGGCGTACAATGGATAAACCTACGCATTCGTCAAAATCGTGGTCACGCCTCTTAGATAGATCTAGCAAATGATTAGTTTAAGTTGCAGGCGTTCTCTTGCAGACATTTACCGGTGAGAACTAATTATGTTATTAGCATTGAGGTCACGATAAAGGCAAAGATGGAGCTTACCCGAGATGATAGGAGGATCGTGATACAAAAGCACATCATGACTCTTGATAGCACCAAGTAAGCAACGACCTCAAGTCCATCCTATCCATTCATGATCTCACCCAAAGTATATAGTGCCTTCACCGTATCAATAAGCTAACCGAAGCAGGAATGAAAAGAATGCAGGGCTTACCATCACGGAGCAAAACATGGAGGATGTTCGAATTTCCGTCTTTTTTATGCGTCAAAGATTTATACAAGGTCATACAGAAAATCAGAATGTCGAAGCAAAGCAGCCCTGTCCATGCAGAAGCGAGACGACGTGATCTGCAAAAGCATGAGGTCAGAACCAATTGTGCTGTGAGAAGATGCCAAACTCACAGAGATTTGTGTACAGGTAGAAGGCAGGAACCGGGTAACAGATCTTCGACGGTATAGTGTGGGCTTTGCTGGCTCATTACACACCACTGTAGAATAAAAATCCTAATTAGAGGGTCGTGGAAACGCGTAGAATAAAGTTGCTCACGATTCCATATACGATGACTGTTAGTGCGGAAGAACAAAGCAGCAGCAGAATACATCTGTTGCATCCGTACAGCGCGTACGTTCGTAAAATAAGAATGACTGCGGGATTGTCCCATCAGCGCCTTGTCGGTGAAGAAAATGACAGAATGACACACTTCCAACAATAATCTGTATCAGAACTGCCAAATACTGATGAAAGGAAGATAGTCCTTTACAACTGCGAATACCAGGATATTAATAGACTGGCTCGAATTTATGATTCCCAGCTCACATCTGCGAACAGTTTAGCAAGTAGTATGTAGACAAGGCTGCTGCGCACTCACTTTTAAGTTGGAGGATGTCCAAAAGAATTGGAACATTACGGGAACATGCCCAACCAACGGGATGTACCGATTTGCGTAAAACAGGGAAGATGTCCAAGTCAGTCGCCTACTATTCCAAAATCGACTGACTTCCATAGGCAGCGTCAAGAGGTAGTCGTAGTAGATAATTGCTGGCGAGGAAAGGTCAATGTTTTAGGAATTATGGCAGGTGGATATGAATATCGAACGCACCGAAAGATGCTGCGCCGATGCAGTTGTTGACCAGACTAGACGTCAGCAAGACGTCAGCTCAAATAAGGTCTGGTGTGACAGGAAATGACCGAGCAACTCACAGTTGGGTTTGAGGATCGGAGCCAAAGATGCCATCGAGCTTCATAGCCAACCCAAGTGGCCAGCTGGTCAGCACAGGCTAGGGCTAAGGACGCCAGTAGGACGCGAGTGTAGAGTTCGAAGGATCGAGGTAGACAAGAAGAAAAAGCAGAGGGAAACGAGGTCAGCGCCCGGGGCCTTTCGAACTGATCTGTCGCATGCCAGTCGGGAGAGAAAGAAGACGGGTCCCATGTCACTTATAGGTGCATGTGTGGTATAAACATACCGACGATGTGATTTGTGATGGAAATCTATTCGGGTGGTCATGAAGGGATCCAGCGCTTTCATTCGATCGCCGTCTACCCCACATGCAAGAAGGAGTTCGGGATTACCATTCGCCCCTGCTAGTAGCACACCTTCGATGGTGCGCAATCTTGGCGTCAATATTTTTGCCAGCAACTAATGGAAACTACTAAGTCCGGATCCCTTACCTAAGCCTCTCATAGCTTGATGGGTTCAGAAGTTGGTTTATCCTCTGCTTGGACTTCCTCTGAATGTTGATGAATATATCCACCAAGTTGGTGAACAACAGACAGTACTTTCGGAGTCTTGTCGGCTACGTACATGAAGGAGACCCGGATCAAAAGCGATGTGCTTTGCTGTCGAGTCAGTCCTGCGACGAACGATTTGAAAACCAAAAACTCAAGGAAGACCGGCTCGAGACCGGGCCTGGACTGAGAAGATTCACCACTTCGACATATGTCCATTCTTTGTTAATCCATGATCTGCCATTGACAGTGAAAATCGTTCATTGATCATGAAGAAGTCCATCACAAAAAATAGAGTAACCAAGTCGGGACTCACTAAGACGGAATGCTTTGGAATTCATTCCAGGACAGACTTGATATTGAAAAGATTAATATCGTTTACTACCTACAAGTCCACGAAAATATTCTGATTTACAAAGTTAAAGGTCGTCAAATCTGCAGCAAAAAAAATGAGTACATCAACACTCCAAAAGCTTGCGCTTAGGTCCAGCTCACCTATCAGGCATCAACACAGGAGCAACAAGACTCCAGATATACAAAACTATACAAACCCAACCAGAGACAACCCGCATCCACATCGCGACTTCCGAACGTCCGATGTAGACATTGTAATCGGGATCGACAGGGCCAGTGATAGGAGTTTTCGAGACGACATTCCTGCATCAAGGAACGTGACTGTTAAAGTTTGAATTGGGAAGATAGACGAGAGGGTACGCACCAGTCAGTCAAGAGCATCGCCACATACATGGATGCAATCGAGAAAATGATATGGAACCAGGAATACTGGATAGATAACGTCAGTAAATTCTCGAAAACTCATATTTGCGGGACCGTACATTGTAGCGTGTTCCCGTAAGTTCATCATCTCTCATCTCTCCTACGACTTCCTCTTCCTCTTCCTCCTCCTCCTGCAGGGCTGAAGCCGGAATAGCTCTGCAAGAATGTAAGTTCAAAGTTTACAGAGATAAAAACAAGAGCCGTAAAACCTACCCTGCTTCAACTGCTGCAAGCAAAGCCTGATATCGCGGGCTTTCCATGCGACCGGGCTGGGTATTGACCACGTTCAACTCGGAGTGTCCTTCATCGTCTGTCAGCTGAATGCGACCCTTCTTCCCTTTGCCAACAAGTGCACGACTTTGGGTCGCTGCGCGAGTTGTCGAGTAAGCGATAGCCAGGAACGTGAAGATGCCTCCCAAAACGAGCACTGCCTTTTGCGTCTTCTTTCCGTCACGAAGTGGATTACACTGTTTGGTTTCGTGGACGTGGTTGCTGAGGGCGGAGACGATGAGGTATGTGCAGTAAGCTGCTACCATTGATGATTGAGCAAGCCCAGAACGGGGATTACGTTCTTGGATAGCAGGATGGATGCTGAGGAGTGTAATGACGATGCAAAGGGCAAAATTGAAGGATATGAAGAATTGATTGAGCGTACACCCTGAGCCGGCGAAGAAGGCATAGAGAAGGCCAGTAAGCGTGATCGTGAAGGCATACATCACCGCGGTAGACCCGATGAGGATCCATTGCCAGAAGTTAGATGACGAGTTCTCCCAATTCTCCAGACAGGTCTCGGACCACGAATGCGCGAAATCGACGAGAAGTACCAGTCCGAGGAGTATAAATATTGTGGCGCCGATAAGGGCAATGTAATTCCCCCAGAAAATGAAGAAACCGTTGGGAATTGTGAAGGTTACGCCAACAAGAATCAGCCAGACAAGAACTTTGGGACCCCACCAGCTTTTAAATATAGAGATGTCAGAATGAGTTACCCTATGGAAATCAATAGACTAACCCATTCTGTATTGCCGCCCGTTTGTCTCTTGTGTCCTGCACGCCGACGAGGAGGGAGCTCAAAAGGAGGTGGAAGAGAGCTAATGCGAAACAAATGCGATGAACCTAGACACTCACGTCAGCCAGTCTCAAAGAGGCGGAAATTTTGGGAATAAAAACGCACAAACAAGACCCCATAACACTTGTCTCCAGCACAATCCATCTGGATGTAATCAAAGCTCCATTTCTCGATGAGTTTGATAGCAAAGTCCGTTTTCATGATCCATGCGAGAATAGAATTGAGTGAAAAGATGATCTATATGTTAAGGTAAGTATGCCAAATGATAACCCTAAAGCATCATATATACGTACAGCAAATCCAACACGAGTTGCTATTGAAGAATTGCAGTTGCAGGACTTGAAGAACATGGAGGCTGCGGGATGTGATGAGTCAAAATCATCGAGCTTGCAGTGAAGCGTATACCTGCGGTAGATGTGCAGCAGAAGGCCAGCCCCGCTAAGCACGATGTGGCTATAGAGGTGAGCCCGCCCGCTATTGGGATGGACATTAGGAGACCCATGGTGGAAGTAGAGAACGAGTTACGAAAGCAATTGCCAAATGCGGTCCCGGTTGGGAATACATCATATCTCACGTGACTGTTAGCTAACCCCTGATCATCGACTCATTAATGGCAATCCCAAGGCAATCCTAGTCCACATGTACAGAAACTAGGAAGTTTAACGTTAAACCCACATCGGGTTTGCGTTGCAATTCTCTTATATGTAAAGCTCTGATTTCAAATTCGTAAGTTGCTCTTGGCTTGATCACTCATATTTATCAACGCAACACACGTCCAATATTGATATGGCGCCCATCCGCAACAAAGGTCGCACTCAAAATGCAGGTGGTAGTGACTTCATTGGGGTTCATTCATGATCTAAATATTGGTTCATTTACATAATATCCGCGTCCACTAGTATCTGCACTATCGTCGAATGAATCAGAGGCCCTACGACAGCTGGAGTCGATCCCGCCTAGATCTGCTTTACGGCGCCTGAAGCTGATGATCAGTGTTCAAACTAATGTGGATATGAACGAGATGAAGGTATGGTCTTTTCAAAGTCGTTGGCAAATTATCTCCAAATGATCACGCCGATATAGCAATGTATAGCAACACTGGTGGAGGAGTACCTCGAGCCCAGCTTGTACGCTTCCGAGCAGTCAGAATCCATTGACGAAATGTTAAACGCAGTATGTGCTCTATACCTAAATTCGAGATTAGTTTGCTAAACACGCTTGGTATTTGTTGGACCCATTGAACCAAAAGCTTCGAAACCGATTTCCTCGAATATTTGCCAGCACGAATATTGATTATTCCGTTGCTGCTTTACAATGCGCGAGAGACTATGCTGTAAAGTCGGTTTTCAAAAATGAAAGGCGTGGATGGATGCAATTAAGCAAAAAGCAACAAAAGGTAAAGCACTACTAGTTATTGGTCCTGAATTGTTGGGGAGATTAACACAAACCGACTTACTCCACTCCATAGCCGCCTTGCATTGGTGCCAGGAAATGCAAGCGCCGAGCTTCAAAATCATGGGCCTCCGAGAGCATCCCGGATGTCGACTCCGAGGAAGTAATCCGTGTCACTAGACGCCCATCAACCTCTCCCTTAAGCTCGTCTCAACATTCAGTTCAATTTCCTGGGCAGGCATCGCGTTCAACTAGTGCAACACCGACGCCAGCATGGACTCAACCTTCCCAAAATTCTTCCAATCTGTCTTCACGTTCTTCCGTGATTCAGAGCAACACTTCATGCAAATCGGCGTCGCAGTCTACCAGTGTTAGATTCAATTCAAGCGACAAGCTCTTTCTTCGTCACTTTCTGGAGAGCTGCACCCCTCCAATGGGGCATTTATACCATAATCTCAACAACGTAGGGTGTACCTCGCAGCTTTACCTCAGAGGGATCAGCAAATTCCCTGTGGACCAAATCAAAGAGTTCTTATATGAGCTCCCACCTGGACGCGCTGGAATACTGACCCACATGGAGGTTACCTTCCTCACTAATCATTTTCGCAACTACAAATTTGACTAGATACGCATTACCCACAGCTTCTTGATATTCCGTCGATTTAGATTGCCTTAAACAACAAGACTATTTTTCTTGGAATGTACATATGTTCTTGATCTTCTCAGATTCTGTCTAATACTAGCTAGTCAAATATGCAATTGATTCCAGAGCTTCACTGTGCGATACGCACAACAGACACCAACCCTCGCATTTTAGGCGCCGGCAGCCCGCCGTCAACTATGTAAACCCTTCGAGCACTTGCACACGCTCTAACGAGGTTCGCGGATGCCGAAAAGTTCTAGAATAAAATAGCACGGAAGGCCTACAGATACACTAACTACAACATACATTTAATGCAAAGAAAAAAGGATCAGTGCGAAACACGCACTTCATTCATAGATGGACATTCCCAAGACGATACGGAAGATGCTTCAGAAAAGTGAACATGAAGACAGGAGGTGCAGCAAAGCCTATCTCTAGGTAATATAACAGCTAAGCGCGTTGCATAAATTGTGGAGGGCATAAGTATAAAGATGACACAAGGTCGGGAGGATGTTATAGCAAAAACAGACTGTCTATGGGAGTCTGCGATGAGATGGGATAAGATACGATGAAATATGATGCTAAGGCCGAGGTATGGATAGACGGGATCATTGACGGATGGGAAAAGGAAAAGGAAAGGCACACTCTAAGTATTTTAGCTCCAGTGTTGAGCTGCAGCAGGCAATGTTGTTGATGATAGTTTGGGGCAAGGGGTCGGGCGAGCAGCATCTAGGAAAGGCGAACACCGAACGCTCTATTCCTAGACTCTTGGGGGGTGGGAGAGTCTCACGACCGAGACGAGGCGAGACAAGGCGGCAGGGAACCAGACATATGAAAATGGAAGACGAGAAGACCGCGTTAGAGATTGTTGACGAGATCGTTTGAGAGGTGGCGTGGGGAGGCTGGGGAAATAGACAGTGGAGGTGGAATCGTGAGGACATGAACATGATGGCGGGTGGGCTATGTCGAGAAAGGCGTTATGTTGACGATAGAGAACGAGGGAAGTAGGGTAACGGGAGCGGGGGGTGGACTAGGGCATGAAAAAGATGAAAAAAGGGATAAACGGAGAGGATAAATAGCTTGACAACAACGATGAATGATGGATGGTGGTGGGGATGTAGAAAACAATGGTATAGGAAATGGAAGGAATCTAAAGAAAAAAGGATGGAGGGGAAAGCGAAGAAAGGAGACGATGAAATATGAATAACAATGTGCTGAGAGTGAAGGAAACATAATGGAAATGAATAGATTAAAAAAAAATGAAAAACACAAACCCCGCTCCAAATCACCAGTCTTACTTCAGGATCCTCTCCATTCTCTCCAGAGCACCGTCCACGCCTCTTATCAATAGCGTAACATGCCTAGGGAACAGCAATGGCGCGTCGATCCCTTTCCGGTTATCTTCTCCTGCTCTGTCTTCGCCCCTCCTGTGCGTCGCATCAAATGATGCCTCTGCTGCCAAAGCCCTCTCCAAAGCAATCGGCAGGCTTAGCGTGATACGCGTTAGGCGTATGGTAAGCCGCGAGCGGCCGAGGACGTCGAAGTATGATAGAGCACGGAAGGCGTGCTGCACCTCAAGTAGGCGCGTGAGCTCCGTGTGTAGAGCATATATGCACGTGCGGCAGGCTATTGTCGTCATTGAGTTGTTCATCAATAGGTGGGCGGGAATAGAGAGCGCAAGTAGCGATTGAATTGAAGGGAAATAGATAAGGAAGGGGAAATAGTCGGCTGATGTCAGGGAAGGCTATTGAAAGGGTAAATAAAGGCTACGCACTGAGCGCTCTCTCGCGGATGGCTTCGAGAGTGACGAGCACCGAGTTGATGCCCTCCTCACCGAGCTTGATGGATGGGTTGATGTCGTTGATCGCCTCTGTGGAACATCAGAGTCAGAGAATCACAAGAGAATCAGTACTTCTCGTTCAGTCATACCCAAAAAAAGCAAATGCAACACAAAAAAAGGGCGGGTAATACGCACTCAGCAACGTCCTGATCACTTCCAGATCTCCGTCTAAGAAATCGTTGAATACGCCGAGGACGACGCCGCGGAACGTCTCTTCTGCATGGCCCATGGGGCGCGTTGCGAACACATCAAATGCAGCGGAGGGCGGGCGGGTATCGTATACTCGGCGCAGATGAGGCTTGCTCAACACGTCGTAGGCGACGGCAACCTTTTGGAAGGCATGCGTCGCATCCGGGTTTTCTGGGAATTTGCTGTGCGTCCCAGTAAGCGCTCAGTTTGAAGAAGGATGAGGAGGGCACGTACTCTGGATGACACGCCTTGCTCCGAGCGAGATAAGCACGACGCAAGGACATCTTGTCTAGTGAGGCCGACTTCTCGAGGCCGAGGATCTGGTAGAGGTCGTCTGTGGCGAGCACCATGCGCACAAGCGCATCCGCGGCCTCTGCAGTGCTGGCGGTACTGCTGCCGCTGCCGCTGCTACTGCTACTGCTGGAAGCGTTATCGATGCTCGTGTGCTTGGTGCCCGAGCCCGACGGCTCTGCTACCCATGTGAGATACTTGCGCTCATAGTTCTCGATGTCGGCGTCTTCCTCTTCGTCGATGGGTAGGTGGAAGTATGTGCTCGCTGTTGGGGTGGGTTCTGGTCAGAGACGGGGCTGGGTGATGTTGGGGGTGCATTACCTGTCGAGAGCGCGTATGAGAACATGATGGTGGGGGGAAAAAAGACGAAGATGCATTCATGAGATTGGCAGTAACCACATGTGATATTATCGAGTTTGTCAAAGCCACCTCCATCGCGGCCGTTGCCGTGCGCCAAACTGCGGCTGTGCAACTGAGTTAGCGCTCATCCACTCGTTGATCATTCCGTCGAGAGATTCACTTTGGGTTACTTATGATCCTGCATAGAAATCTGGTTCATTCCTCTGGAGACTTGGGTTGGGGTTGTTATTTCTGTCTGATACGAGCCTTATCGTTGATAACGGCGTACAATCTCGAACAGAGGTCGCAGACTTGTGATTCTCAAAACTTCATTCCCGCCACATTTTCCTTGTTCCCTTGTCCTCAATGATGATCTACATAAGCGAGTGGGAGATAATAATCTAATTTACAGTAGACAATACCGAAGCGAACTTGGCGCACGCTCTGCGCACTTCGCCTCTCCGTCCCATCACCGTTAGGCGTGTGCTTCGAGCCCCATTGTTCGCAGGTATAGGTGTAAGGGCGTACCGTCCGAAAGCCCAATTCAGAATATGCCACCCCTCGTCATCGTCTAGTAAAATGAAACCCTTGACGCGCCATACAGTATCTTTGGGAAGCAATTGAAGCGCGGATGCTAGCTTATCTTTAGAGAGCGGCCGGGGAGTATATTCAGAATTGGAATGGGTATTTATAATTGAGACGGGGTGTCCATGATCGTCGTGGGTGTGTGGGTGCTGGGGGATCAATCCTGTAGCACCGATAGTGAGGGTTTCGACTTCATCGTGGTGGGTGCTGTCGACAAGTGCGTCACTGGTGAGAAAGAGCTTAGATTGGAGGCCAAAAATGAGTGAAGGATCGACGCCATGAGGGGGCTGGCATTTGATTTTCGGTGTCTCGTCATTCAGGGTATAGAGATGGTCCACAACGATGTCGAGTTGCCTCTCCGAGACATGTTCCCACTTGTTCTGCGCAATGATGTCAAAATCCGAACAAGAGATAAGATCCATATAAAGTATGAGACGCACGATGAGAATGAGATCGGAGTAGCTGGCTTGCATGCGAGCGGTGGGTGAATCGTCCTCATATCCGGCAAAATTTTCTGCATCGACAACAGTGATGATGGCATCGAGCTCAAAATCGCCTCTAGTATCGCGTTCGAGTTGGCGAATTTGGAAGGCGAGGGTGGCAGGAAATGCGGAACCTCTGGATGTAGATTGGTGAGGCTTGAGATGTAGTAATGTTGAGTGTGTAGAAGCTCACGAGCACTCGATGATGATGCGGTCAGGGCGATAGTTGTCTGCAGGAGTCGGAGTTGGTTAATGGAGGGTAATACTAAGAGGCCCCAGGCGACGCACCACGGATCTCTAACAGTGCGGTCTGCATCTGGCCAACGAGGACACAGCACCTAGCGAATCAATCCGGCGTTCAAGCATCATAGACAAAGACGAGGGAGATGAAGACGCACATGCAGCCATTGAGGATCTCGGAGACAGCAGTGAGCGAGGACTGCTTAGCGAGCTGGCTGTCCACCTGGACATCGCCGAACTCGTTCTTGAGAAGGACTACCTTGTAGTCCTTCGGAAGCTGTGGGAGGAGGCTGAGAATAACGGAGGTCTTGCCTGCGCCCAGAAAGCCTGTGAAGACGGTGATCGGGATGGGCGCCATCGCCAAGTGACGTACCAAGTTACTTAACTCTGCTTGCACCACCACATGCACGCTGCCGCCCTCGTCCGCCTCCACACTATCTTCGCCGCCGCCGCCTTTCTCTCTGCCCTCGCCGTTGGCTCTGCCCTCCACTACCACAAGATCGTCAAGAACGGTGTCGCCCAATATCCTGATGAATGGTTTCCTTCGGTTTCCGCGACGTAAGATCCCTTCGCGCCTATTTGCTCCGATTGCTGACCTCCCGCGCAGCATCGGTGACTGGTTCCCAGAACGCAGTGTATTCCAGTACTTGATAGCCCTCGCATCCGGTACGACCCTATAAACTCCAAGATTCACGTCCTGCGCTCATTCCGTGCAGGTCCTCGTTTCGCGCTCGTCTTTCTGCAGTTCTTCCTCCAACATGCCTCCCATCCAACCCTCTCCACCATCATCTTCTTCTCTGGCCTCGTGCGCACACTCTCGTGCGGTGGATGGGTCTATGTCACGTCGAGCGACGCGCACGACATGCATGACTTCATGATGATATTCTACATGGTGTGCAACATCCCGTGGATGCTGGGTGGCATCGCCGCTACCGACTCCACGCGTGTATCTGTCCTCAGGAAACGGTGCGTACTTCGTATTGAAATATCTCCTCATGCATTAATTGCCAATACAGGAAGTTGATTGCCGCCGCGTATGTCTTCTCTCGATGAGATTTGCAGATTATAGGAAATTGCTTAATTGATATCTATATTCCCTCTAGTTTCTTCCTTTCTCTCATCCCTTTGATCTATTTTTTCATCCAGCATAAAGTTCACCGTATTCCAGGAGGTGAGCATTTTTATTTAACCGTCACTGTCCTGATACTTATTGGTATATCATAGCATATACCCGATATGCATTTTTTGAATGGGGACTCGTATTCTTCGATGTATTATACGACGCAGTTGCGGAGCAAGAGTTTAGAGAGGCTGGTCTTCAGGTATATTTTTTCTCTTTTCCGGCTTTACCCGCCCAATTAACATTCCGTTTCTCCCCTAGATATCCCTCTCCGCGACCAATTCAGCTGCAACTCTGTATGCAACATTATATATTCACGGGATAAAATTTATAACACTCACCTTGCTCTTCCTCATATACAGATCCAATCTCCAATCTGATACTGGCGCTTCCTTTGTCGCAGAAAAGAACGACGCGTCTGTGATTGGGATGCCCGATGGGGCTGCACCGGACAAGGCGCTTGCTGACGCGCTTACAGCGGCACTGGCTCCTGCACCAGAGAAAGCACAAGTTGAAAAGACTCAAGAGAAACCTGTTGTGTCGCCGCCTAGCCGCGCCCGTGCTGCTTTGAGTGTGCTCGCGGACGTGTATATGGGTACGTGCCATCCCAATATCTAATTTCTTCCCCGGCTCACTTTCTCGATTCTTTATATCAAATGCATATGCATTATCAATGTTCAACAAAATTAAATTACTCTAGCCTATATATTCTGGACACTTTTCACCGCCCTCATCCCGACACTGTTCTACTTTTCCGTTTGGGAGCTCGGTATAGCAGGACACGAGCTTACCCTCCTATCCCTTCTCTCCCCCGCTCTACTCACCATGCGCGCGGTCTCCCCATATACGCGCATCTTCGGCTCTTCGTCTGCCACACCTGCATCTGCCGCCAAACCACCCCCGGCTTCGACTCCGCCGTACCTTTTGGAGATCGCACTTAGCCGCAAGACACAGACTTACCTTCAGCTCGGGAGTTTATTGGGTCTGGTGGCCTATATCGTCCCGAGTCCCACTGCGCGCCTTGCGCTCGTGGCTAGTGCGAATGCGCTGGCTTCGGTAAGGATGGCGTTGTTATGGGCGGGAATCGCGGAGGGCGAGGGTGGGGGAGAGGGATATGCGGAGGAACAGGGTATCTGTGAGTTTATTTTTCTATGTGGTGGACGAGTGAGTATGAAATTGAATAATTTTGCGTAGTGCTAGGCCTGGGTTTATTGATCGCCAATGTGCTGAAGTATGCGAATCGGGGAAATAATCCAGGTATTTCTCCCTGTGTTATAAACAGTTTTCTCCCTTAGATGTATTTCGCTAACTTCGTTATCATTATTTCTCCAGTGTGGCCATTCATCAACTACAAAGCAAACGGATGGAACAAGACTGGTATTGCCCTCGCTCTACTTGCCATCCTCGAACAATATACACGTCCAGTGTCCACCCGATCACCATCCGCGGTTTCTCAGACCTCCAAGGGAACACAACCCACCCGCATCTCCATAACCCTTGCAGCCGGCCCACTCGGAGCTCTCCTCTTTTCCCTGCACTCCCTCCTCGGCGACGCCAGCACCCTGCTCGCATGGGCATGGACCGGGTACGCCGAACGCGCCCCGCGTGGACCGTTGCCTCATCGATGGGCGCCACTCACCATCGCGGCCACGGCCCTCGGCCTTGCACTTGGTGTCCTGCCTCAGACGAGGCGCGGTACAAGGAGTCCTGTGTGGTTTGTGGCAGGTGCAGGATGTGCGTGGGTGATGTATACGAAGAGCGGATGGGAGGGTTATATCGGAGGTTTGGGACACGCGGTGTTTTTGATGTCAGTGTTGCCCCTTGCATTTGGGAGAGCTGCTGTCGCTGCGGGTGGGTTGCGAGTGGAGGGCAAGGAGGATAAGGAGGGCGTTGAGGGGTTGAAGGTTGCGCAAGTTTACGTTGCTGCGATGGGCGTGTATTGTGTGCTGACTGTGGCGAGCATCTTCACCGTTGCATATGCGTTTGTGCCAGGGGGAGTTTATTTGAGAGAGCGCACTGATTTGTAAGTCCCTTGTTTGTTCCCAATCCGCAATGAAGGTAATCACCGTGCTGACGCTGATATTGCCAACCATGAAAATAGGGTGCTTATTGCTCAAATTGCATGTTTGACGCCCCTCTTTGCCTGGCCATTCTTTTCCGCCAGGACCTCTACGTCTCCCACAGGTACCCCCAGCACCACCAAGTCCTCTAACGCCCATACATCCCCTAAAACAACAGGAAGTACAAACCTACGTAACGCCTTCTTCCTGCTTTTGCTCTTTACCCTGCCCTTGCTCTCTGCATTGACCGCCCACCTACGCCGCCCGCGCTCTGCGCCCACGCCCTATCGTCCTGATGCACATATCATCCGTGCAGGCATATGGGCGGTACACTTTGGGATCGACAATGAGGGACATGACAGCCAGCGCGGGATGCTGGGCGTCATTCGTGATATGGAGCTCGATATCGTGGGTCTGTTGGAGACGGATTTGCATGTGCGTTCAATATGTTTTTTACGATGTTCAAACGTCGTTAATGTTTGTTGGCCTTTTTTTCAGAGGACGGCCTTTGGTAATCGTGATTTGTGGGTGTTAGAATTGGCATTGGTTTCGCTACTGACCATGAGTATTTAAATAGGTCACGACTTATTGTTGAGGAAGGAAATTATGTGAGCTCACAGTGCAAAGTATCTGTTCGTTTACTCATGAGAAACATTAGTACGTTGACATCGGACCAGGGCCCAATAAACACACCTGGGGATGTGTGCTTTTGAGCAAGGTAAATATATACGTCCTCTTGGATCGTTCCAGCATTAATTTTGTGGTGGGTTCAGTTCCCTATTATCAGTACCAAGCACCACCTTTTGCCGTCCCCGCATGGGGAACTGGCTCCTGCTATTGAAGCCGTTCTGGACATATATGGTACGGAGGTCCTTGTGATCGTTTCGCATAATGGGCAAGGTATGTTCTATTTTTCCTCCAAATATTCGCTAAATTGAGTAAGGTTTGCTTTGTAGAGGAAGACGCTCTGGACAGAGAGCTGCAGGCAACTGCTCTGGCAGAAATTATGGCAGCCTCCAAGCGGCCCGTCATCTTCCTTGGCTACGTAGTTTCCAAACCACATGCCCTACGACGTGAGTCCATTGTTGCTACCTTCTTTGCATTTACCGTAATTGACCTATCCTCAGCGAGCCCGTATGGTATCATGGTAGGCGAAGGGAACGTCCACGACATCGACAAGGATGATATGGACCGCTGGTGTGAATACATCTTCTATCGCGGACTATACCGTACCTCCTACGCCCGCCTCTCGCGCGGGATCATTACGGATACGGAGACGCAGATTGGACAGTTCGTCCTTCCACATAAGGACCATGGTGTAGTAAACGACAGCGTCGAGGCGCGGTACTTGCGCTCACGCAAGGAGCTACTGCCCGAGATTCATGTGCGTGTTAAACCGCTAATCGCTCTGCTGCTGTTGGCTGATATATATGTGGTATCTTCTTTTAACAGTGGTTCCCAATGTCATACTATGGCGACTCCAAGAAAGGTGGAGTCAATGGACATTACTACCATGTATTCAATACGGTGCGCGTTATCTCTTTGAACATGCAATATTCGATTTCCATGCTGATTATTCTTCTATGTAGCCATTGTATTACCGTCTTCCAGAAGGCGCTGTGGTCTGAGTCCTTTCCTCTAAATGGACTGTATATGTATTGTTTGGTGCTACATCCATGAAATTGTTTCAGTAGTTTACGTACACCGTGTAGCAAAACCAAGTACAATGTATACAGTAGTGTACAGAATTCCCAAAAAATGAGATCCGATTCTCGTAAATAAAATTCATGTCCAACTTTCCTCGACTAGACTACCTGCCAAGAAATCGCATATGTCGGTAGGTATTATCGTCATCTGAATAATGAATTTCAAATAATCTAATTTGGACCTCCGACCAATCGACGCAGGCGTCAACGTCCACCTGATCTCAACCATGATTAATTGATATCGATAATACTCATTCTCATTGCCAACCACTGCCTCCCCAGGACCCACATGTAATCAACGACATCAGTCCGACGGCGTTTTTGAACCAGCAAATGCGTTCCCCACAGCCATTCTTGGATCTGCCAAACGAACTGCTCATTGAAATTTTTTCGCATTGCGACAACACACATTTACTACCATTTGTCTGTCACCATTTCTGCGACATAATCAACTCAACACCCTCGTTCTGGTCATTTATCTGCATTGGACCGAGACAGCATACACCAGAGGGTCCCGCATTCCTCAGCAGGCGGCTCGAGCGAGGCGTAGCATGTCGGTTGAATGTCGTCATACGAGATATCGAACCATGGACTGATGTTGCAAGAGCCATATTGCAGCAGTTATCACTTCATAGGCACCGCATTCGTACTTTCGAAGTAGGCACGGACACATGGATCCTCTGTGGACAGATAATTCAGGCAGTGCTCCTGTCTCCTTCTGCTCCTTCGTCGTTGCCATCCCTTCATGAGCTGGACCTCCGATATATCCAGGAAGAGGACGTGGATGTCCTATTCGAACGCGATCCCATGGAACCTCATAGTCTTCTCCGACCAATTGCGACCTTCTTTCCAACTTTAACCACTCTTGTTCTCTCTCTTATGCTTCCATTTATTCCATTTCCCGACTCTCCGATTGTCTCTCTGAAAACGCTTGTCCTCGACGGTTCGATGTCCTGTGACTATCCCAGAATGCTCCACGTCGCTCAGCTCCTCGTTAGAACACCTAACCTGGAGACGTTCTGGTGCAAAGAACATCGTATATTTACGTTCGACCCCGTCTCCAACCTCAACTCGCACACAGACCATGGGAGTCGTTGCCTTCCAGTACACACCCCTGTCGTGCTCTCCAAACTCACAAAGTTGGCATTGACGGTACCAGGTTTTGGCTGCGACTTATTGAAAGTGATCGAAGTGCCAGCACTGCAGGACCTCCACATGGACGGAATCAGGGACGATGAAGCGTACGGCTATGAAGTCGCATGGGATAGCAGGTTCCTCGACTACCTCCGCACTTCCATGTTCACTCTCGCCTTGCACTCACCAGAACTGCGCCGTCTTTCCCTCGTAGGCGCTTATCTCTGGCGCGACACCTGGGAATGGGTGCTCGGGTGCGGTCGTATGGACGATATTCCATTTCCGCTCCTCGATTCCATCTCCGTGCGTCAGATGAAAGCGATCAAGGATGAAGTTACCAATGCGGTCGATGATGCGCTAATATATTCATATCTGCAGCAGGGACGTCTGATGCTCCGTCGCTTTGCCTATCTTGCCTCCGAACCACCTTTGAGTGAAGTCGCACTTCAGCACCTCATAGATGGCCTCGCGGAAAAACAAGGCTCTGATCAGGTTTTCGAGCTTGAGCTGGACGTGACTTCTGGCATCTATTCGAGAAAGGCACTAGACGATGTGTCATTGAAGGGTGCGAGGGTGATTATTCATGAAGAGCCACCCCGCAGAAATGCTTGGTGGACATTGGGGAAAGATGTAGACCCTACTGAGCGCGATTCATATTAATGGGCATGCGGGTATACCCAGAGTTTGATTCGTAGCCTTGCATCCCTACTGCGTCCTCAGAAAGGTGCTTCGCAAAGCAGCCAATTTTACAAAAAATCTTCAAGTACGGATGAATCAGTAAATTTTGCTACCGATGGCACTTGCTCGTGAAGGACAAATGGGTTCTTTAGTCGAGTTTAGGTAGAAAAACTTAGCATGTAAGATGTCCGAATTTCTGACGAAAAATACTGGTTGTTCGCTTTCGCTCACCTTCTGGATCGCAATTTGAACTTGCAAGAGGAGTTCGTGATGACAACATCCTTTTTTTTGCTCATCCTGTCCGACTACTCTCACTTTCTGGGATTGTGCATAGGTACTTTCGTCTCTGGTAATTTCATGAAAGATGGAGAGTTGCACTAATTTTTGGCTGGTCTTTCATCTGCCCTTCAAGGCTGATTAGCTTGATACCAGAATCTAGCCGAAGGTGCACTGCATGGTCAGCATTTTTTGATGGCGCCCAAATCCGCACTACCTTAACATTCTACACGAATCTACAGAGCTGTATCATGCATCACCAACATCTTTCAAGGTCAAATATTCATAAATAATTCAACGTTCAAATGTTCGCGCCCATTCTGTATTGACAAGAGTTGACGACGTCCTCTTGCCTTGTTGTAATTTAGTGCTAGTCCTTATGTTATCTTGTCCGCGCTGCCACGTCACACAGCTACAGGTAGAACTATGAGTTGTCCGACGCCTTTGCTGGATCTGCCGACCGAACTATTGGTAGAAATTTTTTCACAAAGCAACAATCCGCAGATTTCACTTGTCTGTTGCGATTTCTGGGACATTGTCAACTCAACACCCTCGTTCTGGACATTTCTTTACATTGGACCGAAGCAGCAGATCCAAGAGGGCCCCGCATTCCTCGGCAGGCGGCTCGACCAAGGCGCGACGTGCCCACTGGATATCGTTATACGTGATACGGAACCGTCAACCGCCCTGGCAAGAGAGCTGTGGCAGAAGTTATCAATTCACAGGAATCGCATTCGTACTTTCGATGCAGGTATTGACAAGGACGTATGGGTCCTATTTGGACAGATAATTCAGACTGTGCTCTTGTCTCCTTCTCCACCTTCATCGCTGCCAACTCTTCATGAGCTAGACCTCCGATATATCCAGGATCCAGACGAGAACACGGATGTCCCAGCCAACCGCGCCTCGATGGAACCTCATTATCTACTCCGCCCAATTGCGACTTTCTTCCCAGCTTTAACCACTCTCATTCTCCCTTTTATACTTCCATTCATTCCATTTCCCGACTCTCCGATTCTCTCTTTGAAAACGCTTGTTCTCGACGGTTCAATGTACTGCACCTGTGAGTATCCCAGAATGTTCCGCATCGCTCAGCTCCTCATCAGAACACCTAACCTGGAGACGTTCTGGTGCAAAGATCATCGGGTCTTTACTTACGAAAATCTCTCCAATTTCAGCTTGGAATCAGATCTCTTCTATCATGGCCCTTCAGTACACGCCCCAGACATGCTTTCCAAGCCAAGGAGCCATTCCCACGTGTCGCGCCAGAAATAGATGCTTGCGATGGAAAGGCGGCGTAGATTGGGCGAGCGCGAGGCGAGGGTGAACATAGTGGTGCGGAGGTCGTCGAGGGCCCTCCTGCAGGTCCATGCGACTTCATCGCCATACCCTTCATCATCCCTGATTCCGTCAATATGGAGATCCTGCAGGTTCGGAACTTCAATTACTTCCAATAAGTCACAACCAAAACCGGGTACCGCCAATGCCAGCTTTGTGAGCTGTAGTCCCTCAACGCATAATATCGCATTTCCCCTCCTAGATTCCATTGCAATCCACCAAATGCAATCGGTTAAAGACAAAGTGAACAACGAATTCGACGATGAGCTGATCAAGTTATATGCTCTACGGGGAGGTGTTGTGCTTCGTCGCTTCGCATACCTTGCTTCGGAGCGGCGTCTGGGCAGCTCCGCGCTTCGCCATCTCGCGAATAGTCTGGCAGGAAGACAAGCGCCAGGTCAGATATTCGAGCTTGAGCTGGATGGAAGTTCCATTGACTTCAGTGACGGGCCCGATGTCGATACGTTGACATCACAGGGAGTCAAAATAATCCTTCATAAAGAGCCTCGACAAAAAAAAAGTTGGTGGACTTTGGGGGAAGATATAGATCCCACTGAGGAGGGTTCGTACTGATTTCTGCATACATGCAGTTGTATGGACGATATCCCGTTGGCACTCCATTCGATGAAATTACTAACACGGTCGACGATACGCTAATCTATCCTCAAAAAGCTCGGCTGATGCTCTGCCACTTTGCATATCTTGCCTCCGAACCACCTTTTTGCAAAGTCATGCTTCAGCACCTCGTACATAGCCTCGGGGAAAGACAAGGATTCGATCGAACTTTCAATCTCGAGTTGGACTGGGCTTCTTGCATCGATTTGAAAGAGGCACTACAGGTTTCGTAAAGCGATGTAGTTTTCAAAATATCTTTCGGTCATCAATATTCAATCACCAACTTTAGAAGGCCTATACGTTTTACATGTGCACAACATACTCGTAATGAATGGCGGAAATAAGTGCCCAACTATGCCCAGCTAAGGCAAACCTATTTCCTTCCCTTGCTAGCGCGCTTCTTGTTTCCACCCTTCCTCGTATTCTTTTTCGCAGCACGAGCAGGACGCTTATTAGAACGATGTCTTTGAGCACGGTGTTCATGGGCGACGGCTTTCCTACCCTTTTTGCTGGTCGGTTTAGCGGCACGTTGGTTGCGATGACGAGTCTGAGTTCGCGCTGTCTTTGCATGTGCGCGCGAGGGTAAATGGCATGCAGCGCCCAAAGATCTTTTGTCGATTACGCAGCCGCAATTGCCACTCTCGCAATTCTCTGTAATTTTATAAATCAGAAGCATAAGCTTGGAACAAATCAAACTCACTGATATCAGCCTCAAGTGCATTCATGTTGTCGGGTGTGACTTTATGGCCAGTTTTCTCGTCCTTCCCCTGCCGATCTTTGATGGATTTTAGGGGTACGGTTATCGGCTTTAACGTCATCAAGGAAGTCTGGTCATCCGCCATCTCTGGGGCGTACTTGGCGAGATCGTTGTGGTGCGGATGTTTATCCAGCGGTAGATCATGAGATGCAAATACTAGGCTATGTTGTATCTTGCCATTTGCATCTGTCGTCCCGTCGTCTAGTATGATTGCTGGGTGCCCAAAAGGCCTCTGTTTCTTCTGCGGGGATTGAGTTAGATATTTCAAATGTAGCCACATAAAATCACCAATGCTTACTCCATTTTTATTGCGGGGCATGGGTATTTTATACGTAACCATATCGCCTTTTGTATAAGGAGAAGATGGGGTGGATGTCGAGGGGGCAACTGGGATACCAGCAAGGATTACTGAGGAGAGGACAACGGAGAACTTCGTAGGGTTTCTTACCTTCAGGCGTCTGGGCAGAATCACCAGACGGCACAGGTACAGAGCGTACTGCCAGTGGGATTCCAACAAACATGAGTGATAACGAAAGGACGACGGAGAATTTCATGGTAGCAAATGCTGTAAGTTGTGTGGTGATTATACACTGGATGAGTGTTCCAGAGACCAGCTCTGGGGATATGGGGAATTTCAACGAGACTTGCTCTGAGAAGAATCCCTGCGAGATTATCTCTTTATATATGCAAGTCGTGCGAATTCAAAATTCCGACCTTCATTCTTGGGTAAATTGTAAACACAAATATTAATTGAGCGGCGATCCCACCAGCTGTGGGCGCCTTCGGATGGAAACGCAATACGCGCTCCGCATACAGTGTTTCTACCATCAGCACAGCTTGAGGGGAAACATTCACACGGTGCACCTGCTATAGGCTGCATGGGCGCCTATTTTATATTGAGCCGCCCTCGTCTGGGAGCCTCCGTCCCTTCCTCTATCTCGCCCTTTGGCACAACACCATCGCGTTCATCGAAATCCGTAGTATTACTGTGATAATGCAAGTCGTCTTCATGTTGTGCTTCTGTGTACAGTGTGTCCCATCATTACCATATGATCTTGCCGAATGTGAACATTAATCAGTTCAATGTCATTGAAGAATGAAGAATACAAGAGAATACATCACTGTTGTGATGCAAGTCGTCCTCACATTGTGCTTCTGTGGATAGTGGGTCCCAACATTACCATATGATCTTGCCGAATGCGGACATTAATCAATTCAATGTCATTGAAGAATGAAGATGTTATGATGCAAGTCGTCCTCACGAGGACCCTCGACTTTTGGGCCCAACGTTAGATCCCAAAAACTTCGATTTTCCGGTTTTCTGTCTGTACCGAATTTGCAAAAATCTGTCCGGACTGGCTCCGGCCTATGGGTCCAAAATCGCGAAATTCTTTCCGAAATTTGGGATTCGGCATTCCAGATACTCAAATTTGGCCCAAGGCACCTCAAAATTAAAAAATTTGTCCGGACTGGATCCGACCTCGCGAATTATCATCTCCAAATCTTCGAAATTCTGTCCGTTTTTCCTGCGGCCTATCGGCCGCAAAATCCAAAAATCTGTCCGGATCGGGTTCTAACATTTGGCGTAAACGTCGGGATTCCTTCCTCACGTTGTGCTTATGTGTACAGTGTGTCTTATCATTACCATATGATCTTGCCGAATGAGCGCGACATTAATCAATTCAATGAAGATGGCGCCTCAATCCGAGCCATTGGCGCGATAGAGGGGTACAGCATCGCTAAGGTGTATCACAAATCAGACCAAATAATAGACCTGCATCCTTCACAACTCAACCCGTCTCACGGACCTTCTACATCCTCTCCAGCCTCAACGTAAGTTGTCAACTAGTCAGTAGTTTCATCCATGTTAACACTGCAAAGGCGTTGGAAAGAAGCCCGTTCTAATTTGGAATGAACTCGCCACCCTCGTTGTTGGCTCTGCCTATGGAACTGCTAATAGAGATTTTTTCTGCAAGCAAAAATCCACAGATTTCCCTTGTCTGTTGCGATTTCTGCGACATTGTCAACTCAACACCCTCGTTCTGGACATCACTTTACATTGGACCGAAGCAGCAGATACCAGAGGGCCCCGCATTTCTGAGCAGACGGCTCGAGCGAGGTGCGAGGTGCCAGCTGGATATCATTATACGTGATACGGACCCGTCGACCGCTCTAGCAACAGAGTTATGGCAGAAATTATCAATTCACAGGAACCGCATTCGTACTTTCGACGTAGGCATTGACAAGGAGGTATGGATCCTATTTGGACAGATAATCCAGACAGTGCTCCTGTCTCCTTCTCCGCCTTCATCGCTACCAAACCTTCACGAGCTGGACCTCCGATATGACCAGGATGATAACACGGATGTCCCAGACGACCGCGCCTCAATGGAACCTCATTATCTACTCCGCCCAATTGCGACTTTCTTCCCAGCTTTAACCACTCTCACTCTCCCTTTTATACTCCCATTCATTCCATTTCCCGACTCTCCGATTCTCTCTTTGAAAACCCTTGTTCTCGACGGTTCTCTGTACTGCTGCTGTGATAATCCCAGAATGCTCCACATTGCCCACTTCCTCGTCAGAACACCCAACCTGGAGACATTGTGGTGTAAAGATCATCGAGTCTATACGGAGGAGACAGTCTCCGACCTCAACTCGCACACAGACCGCTTCTATCATTGCCCTCCAGTACAGTCCCCTGTCATGCTCTCCAAGCTCACAAAGCTGGCAGTGGCGGTCCCCGGTTTTGGCTGTGACTTATTTGAAGTAATCGACGCACCGGCATTGCAGGATCTCCATATCGACGGAGTCAGGGACGATGAAGGGTATAGTTATTGCGTCGCATGGGGGAATAGGTGGTCCCTCAACAAGCTCCGCACTACTATGTTCATCCTCGCCACTCGCTCGCCAGGTCTACGCCGCCTTTCCATTGTAGGCGTCTATTTCTGGCGCGACACATGGGAATGGCTCCTCGGCTGTAGTCCCTCGATGCACAATATCGCTTTTCCCCTCCTAGATTCCATTGCGATCCACCAAATGCAATCGGTTAAAGACAAAGTGAACAACGAATTCGACGATGAGCTGATCGAGTTATATGCGCTTCAGGGAGGTATTGTGCTCCGTCGCTTCGCGTACCTTGCTTCGGAGCGGCGTCTGGGCAGCTCCGCGCTTCGCCATCTCGCGAATAGTTTGGCAGGAAGACAAGCGCCTGGTCAGATATTCGAACTTGAGCTGGATGGAAGTTCCATTGACTTCAGTGACGAGTCCAATATTGATACGTTGACATCACAAGGAGTCAAAGTAATCCTTCATAAAGAGCCTCGACAAAGGAAAAGTTGGTGGACTTTGGGGGAAGATATAGATCCCACTGAGGAGGGTTCATATTGATTTCTGTGGATATACATACTATCATCGACAACCACAGTGAAGATTCACAACTATGCGGTCCAATGCAGGTTAACCGATTTACATTGACTGCGATCATCATTGAAGCTGAAGACACTGGCCATTTAAGAGACATAAAGACAAAAAGACAAAAGGGGAGACAAAAAGTACAGATACATATTTTATAATGATGAATTCGAGGTCGTACACATTTTTAAGGGGGCGAGTTTACCACGGGGTCAATTAACTATTATAGAAGTGCCAACTGTCTCTCTGTCTGGCGTTTGTTTGCAGCCGTGGGCATGTGTGTATGACAACGGCGACGTGACGGACAGACAAGCGGCAGAGGAATTTAGGTTCAATAAAAGACAACAGAAACGAAGAGAAGATCGAAGGATTTGGAGTCTAAAACGGATTCAGAGTAAGAGAGTAATCGTAAAAGGCATATGAGTAAGGGAGCCAGGAATCGCCGGCCAAAAAGTCCCCAAGGCAGACGGAGATATTTCAATCACGGAAAAGAGGAAAAGGGGCATAGGGCAGACAAGGGAATGAAACCACAAACCAGAATCAACGCGGAGAAAGGGAATCAACGTAGCGGTGCATGTATCCAACAATTATGAGGCGAAGTTGCTGCGGCCCTACAGCACCAAAAAGCAAATCAGTAACCTCTCCAAAAAGCATAAAGATTGAAACTTACATGTGTCCACATCACAGGTGGCGCACTATGCTGCCCCTGCTGCTGCTGCTGGCGTGGATCGCCCTGCGCCCCCATCTCCGCCGCATACCCTCCGTAGCCGCCCTGCAGCGCCGCGACCTGCCTGAGCAGTGGGTCGTACGCATGTACCCCGCTCGGTCCAGATGCAGCAGCCGGGTCACCTGGAGCCCCGCCGTCCGAAGACCCAGAGAACGTCGTCAGGCTCCCCGCCTCCGCCTCGGGGTAGAATGGGTACAGCAGGCCCTGCGGCATGTCCGCAAGACGGTCGGGAGGCGTCGACCCCCCGCTCGCCGAGCGGTTCATCGCGCCAGCGCTCCCGTTGTGCGCCGCCCGCGAGTGCGGGCTATACACGACGCCCTCGCTGCCCGGGTAGTGCGAGGATGCCATGATGGGCGTGCTGAGCTGCGAGGCGGAGGCTGGGGAGGTGGCTTCCTCCCAGTCGGGCTCGCAGTAGAGCACGGACGGCGTGGACGACGGCGTGAAGGTGTGCAGGTTCACGCGCATGATCGTCTCGACGAGCTTAGAGATGAGCGGGTGTCCGCCGTTCGCGTCCTTGCGCTCCCAGCGCCAGCGGAAGCGCGGGATCATGTCCAATGCGAGCCAGACATCCTCCAGCGCGATAGGCGCGGGGAGACATTCGACGCGCGAGATGTGCCCGTAGAGGATGACCATCGCTGCGATGTGTAGTGGGATGGGCGAGGTGAAGAAGGCGATGTCTGGGAAACGGATCAGTTGGTTGTGCACGATAATCATGTTATGCGAGGTGATGATCGCTGCAAAAGGGCATCAGTCGCTTGTCAATCAAAGAATAAGCAGGAATAGCAGACCATCGATAAGAGCTTTGTGCCTCTGGGTGTAATTCAGAGCCTTCGAGCTGAACAACGTACGAAGCATCAGAATCCGCGAAATGCCGATCTTCAAAAGCGTCAAGCCCTCATCCTCCGTGATCTCTTTGACAAGCTGCTGCCTCTTCTCTAAATCCCACGTCTGCGTGCCCGTAAAGTAGTTCCTGTACTTCTCGGGCAGCCTATGATCGCGGAACTCCACCATGCGCTTGATAATGCGATTGACATTGCGCATGATCGTATCCCCCGCCTGGCGGGTGGGCGCATACAGCGCATTGATGATGTCCGCCTGGATCTCCGCGACGGGGTGCGAGTGCTCGAAATGCTCCGAGAACTCCGCGAGGTGCTTGTTCTTCGCGCGGTTCGGCTGCGGCGTGTTTGAGTCCGAGGGCGACACCGCGAGCGGGCGCCCGAGCAGGATGGACGTGCCTCGGTCGTGTACGAGCACGATGGCCCAGAGACGGATGCGCAGCTGCGATTCTTCTTCGGTGAACTCGGGCGTCGTTTCGTCGGCGCTGATCTGGATGGTCGGGTCGTGGTGCAGCCCCAGCTCGATGGAGAGCCGCACGAGGGTGCCGACGAGACGCCAGAGCGTGCGGCCTTGGCGCTGAGTGAAAATATGCGTCAGCAAATGTACAATCAGAGAAAAAAAATAGACGCATATACATACCTCGATATAGAGATACCAATGCAGAAGAATCAGCGCCTGCAAGCTCGTGATGGAGACGAGCAGATCAGGCTTGACAACCAGCGCGCGCTCGAAAAATTCATCATGAGAGGGCCAATCAGCAGGCATCAGTTTCTTTGCAATGGCAGAGCCCAAATGGCCGTCCTTTTCAGACAACTGGGTGGCAGCACGGTGGTTGAGCTCGCTCAGAGTTCCGAGTGCCAAAATCAAGTAAAGACTGCAGACATGGCCTGGATCGTAAATCGGGGTCGTATTATCGTAGAAATCGTTAAGAATTTTATCAAACTCCTTGCGCGCATATACCGGGCGGTGGATGTTGAGCCGCTCAAAGTAGACGTCGACGATGTGGTGGGCAAAGTTACGGTCCTTGGGGAGCCAGACGTCGACCTGCGGGCCTTTGGAGATGGGTCCGTAGAAGGAGAGCGTGTTGGACGCGCTGGTGCCCGATCCGCGACGGATGGAGACGGACATCCACTGGGCAGGTTCGCGGGGACCGTGAATCTGGAGCTTGGGCAGGGCATTGGGGTCGATCGGGAGCTCGTCGTTGGTGGCATCGAGCTTGATGCCGTTGGTGATGACTTCGGAGACGCCAAAGGCCTTGACAAGTGCCCGGGCGCTGGACATATCGTGGCCGTTGGGATCGACACCCTTGGACGCAGCCGCCGCGCGCACGAGAGAAGGTGAAACAGGCGTCGGAGCTGGCTGGGGCGTCGCTGGGGGCGCGGGCTGAGGCGGGGGCTGCTGTGGGGGTGGACCCTGCTGCTCTGGACCAGGCGGGGGCGGGTGCTGGTGCATGACAGGCGGCGGCGGGTATGGACCGCCAGGGAAGACTGGATGCATGTGCGGGTTGTAGGGCCCCGGTGGGCCCGGGGGCATCATGTGAGGGTGGTATGGGGGTGCAGCGCCGTAGGGCATCATCGGGTGGGGCCCGTAGGGCGGGTGCATCATGGGATGAGGCCCGGGGCCGTACATGGGGCCATAGGGCGGGCCCTTGGGGGGCTGGTTTGGGGGCGGGGGCTGCTGATCCTGGCGGAAGGGGCTCCTGGGATCGATGGCAAAGGCGGCGGGGGAGGCGGGGCTGAGGGCGGACTGGTCGATGCCCTCCTGGGCGCAGATGTCGTCGAGGGCGTCGAGGGAGAAGTGGGGGTAGTGGCGCTTGAGGAGGGCCTCGCACTGGGCGACCTGGAGCTCGAGGCGCTCTGTGTAGCCGCGGGGGGTGAGGGTGCGGCGGTGGCGGTCCTCCTGGTTGCAGGCGGTGCCGGCGGTGGCACAGGCGGTGCAGCGGGGATGCTTCGAGTCGCACTGGAGAGGGTCGTCAGTGGCAATTGCCGTCGGGCCAGACCGACGGGACTTGCCTTGATTTTCTTGCTCCTGCACCGAGCACACGCTTCGTGCGACCGCCGCAGCCGACGCGGCTCGCTTCCTGCCCCGCCCTCCTCCTCGTTTCCCTCTGCCCGCTTCCGTCGTTTCGACGGCGCCGTCGGGGGCGACGCCTGCTGTGCCTGTTGCGCTTGCTGCTGTTGCGCCTGAGCTTGCTGCTGCTGCTGCTGGAGCTGCAGGTGCTGATTGGGATCCATCTGCAGGGCAGATTGCAGGGACGAAGGCGGGGGGATGTTGTTCTGCGGGTTGAGCATCGATGCCTTCTAATCGTCGTCGTCTGGGCCGGCGACCACGTCTTTTCCTCATCGTTTGGCTGTATTTGTTACCCGAATAATTATTAATCAATTAATTATCCCCTCGCTAAGTATCTTATCCGCTGCTGAGCCTCCCCGTGTCTCCCAAAATGAACCTCCACAAGCCTTCCCCACTCGCCTTTCCCAGTCGCCCCAGCAATGCCTCCGTCTACACCATGGACACCGTCGACGACGACCAGAGCGACACCGCTCCCCTCCTCACCCCCGCCACCCCCGACTATGGCGCTACTTTTCCTCGTTCCCCGGCCTCCCACCACTCCTCTGCCCGCGTCATCTTCAACGCTACCCTCAAGATGGCCTGCATCTTCGCTATCAGCACCCTCTTCCTAGGGGGCACACTGTGGTTGGCACTGCCCACACTCGAAGAGTGCGTCGTCCTGATCATCTCCTTTGACTTTGATGATGTGACTGACATCCGTTATTCTCGGCCAGAGCTGACCGACCGCTCCTCCGAATCCCAAAATCGTTTGTTCAACTGCAGGCTCTCAACGGTCTTCTTAAAAAATACCGCAATATCTATCCCTACAGGATATTTATCTGCTATGTCATCACCTACCTATTGTATGTTGTGTCTCCCCCCATGTGCCCGGAGCATCTAATTTAGCTATTTCTAGTCTGCAGGCTTTCTCGCTTCCAGGCTCCATGTATCTGTCAATTCTCGGCGGCGCTGTCTGGGGTGTCTCGAAAGCCCTGCCCCTTGCCTGCTGTTGCGTTGCGACCGGCGCCACCCTGTGCTACCTGATCTCTGCAGCGCTCGGCCCCGCGCTGCTGACGCTGCCCAAGTGGAAGGCGGTGCTCGACAAGTGGGGCAACAAGATTCGGGCCAACAAGGAGAACATGATCTCCTTTCTGATCGTATTGCGCATCGCGCCGCTGCCACCGCACTGGGTCGTCAATGTGGTGTGTCCGCACGTTGGGATCGGGATTGTGCCGTTCTGGATCAGCACGGCGCTGGGCATCATGGGCGTGAGCGTGATCCACACGACGATTGGTGGTGGCCTGGACGAGATGACGAGCGCGGATGATTTCCACCTGATCAGCTGGCGCAACTTTTTTGGGCTGGCGGCGGTCGTCGTCGGAGTGATGATCCCCGTTGGGCTGCGGTATTGGTTCGGCCGCGAGGGTGTGACGGTGAACGAGCAGGAGGAGGAGCTGGCAGAGACGGGGGAGCTGTTGGAAGGGTCGTCAGAGGAGGAGGAGGACGAGATTCTGGCGGCAGGACCGCGGCAGACGGGGAAGAAGAAGCGGTCGGCGGAAGAACGAGGGTTCAACAGCCGTGAAACGGCATACTGCTCTTCGTCGGAAGAGGAAGAGGAGGATGACGATGGCGATGTGATTCTAGAGGCTGGGCCATCGATATTTGCGGGCGACAAACGGCCGGAGTAGAACAAGACTGCGTAGTACAACTGTATCATATTATTGCACGGGGTCATAAGTATACACAAAGTGAGGTATTGTGAGAGCGCATATGCCTTGCATGGTATTTGCACGGATTTAGACTGGGTGGTTGCGCTGGCAGTCGGGTGGCCACACGGAGAGAAGGATGGTCGGTCCGGCGACGATGGGTGAGGGCAGGACCGAGGGCGTCTACTTAGCAGGATCGGCGGTCGGAGGAGCGTGCGAAGGTGGTGGCCGGACGGCGGAGAGACGGGTTGCGGGCTGGGGGCGACGACGCCGACGGGGACGATGGAGACGGAGATGGCCGGGACGACGACGACGAGGAGAACGGGGGATAGGGCGAGGGGAGAGGGCATATATTTTGCATTTTATTGAAAGAAATAGATGAGTGTCAACTCCCGCAAACATGCCGACTTGTCAGCCACAGCCTGCGAGTCTTGCTTCACTCCCACCACCACTCATCTCCGCCCCCCCATCCACTCCCCTCTCCCGTCCCCTGCGCCCAGTCGCTCCTGCCCGCCATGGCAGATCGTCTCCAGCAGTACTCCCTCATCCCCAACTTCGCCCTCCAGCAGCAGCAGCAGCAGCAGCTTCAGCACCAACAGCAGCAGCAACATCAGCAGCAGCAACAGCTCCAGCAGCAGCTTCAGCAACAACAGCAGCAGCAGCAGCAACAACAACAGCAGCAGCATCAACAGCAGCAGCTCCAGCAACAGGACCAGCAGCACCAATCCATCCAGCAGCCCACATCAGTCGAACAGGCCCGCGCTTGGCAGATGCAGCAGCAGTTCCAGCAATTCCGCCAGCAGCCCGGGGCTGATCTCAACGCCAACTCTGCCCAGGCAAGTCTCTTTTTCGCTTCCTTTCCATTGTCCTATCCGCCCAGAGTATCGCACACTGCGTCCCTGCCACATCCCGCATCCGTGGGAGCAATCGTTGTCTCCGCTTCTGCGCACCCCACTCCCTCCAAACCCCCCTCCGACTCCGCCCCGCGTCTCCCTTTGTCCTATCATTTTTCGCCGTCTTTTTCGCTGACTTTTTTTGCCCACTTCTTTTTCCTCCTCGCCATTTTTATAGTTTGCCGAGATGATGAAGCGCCAAAACCAGATTGCCATCCAGCGGCAGGCCGCGCAGCAGCAAGCCCAGCAACATCAGCAGCACCAGCAGGCCTTTGGCCTTCCGCAGGGCATCCCGCAGATGTCAGGTGCCGGTCCCATGCATCCCGCCGCCGCGCAGCAGCAGCAGCCTTTCCACGATCCCGCCTCCAATCATCCACAATCTGCTCACCTGCCGGCGTTCAATGGCTTGGTCATGAACCAGGCCGCTGGCCTCCCCCGCGAACCCAACCTCCTCCAACGCCAATTTGCCCTGTTGAATGCGGCGCAAAACCAGCAGCCTCAGAATGGGACCGTCAAATTTCCTCCACATCAGCAGCAGCAACTCAATCAGTTGCGCGAGCAACAGCAAGCCGCTCAGCAACAGCAGCAGCAGCAGCAGCAGCAAGCTGCCCAACAACAGCAACAACAGACCCAATTCCAGTCACCTGGCATGTCGCATTCATCGCCACAACAAGACATTTTCTCACCCGCCATGCCCAATGACGCTGTTCGTCGCCCATCTCCTCATCCTAATGCTGCTCTCCAACAAGTTCCTGGCGTCCCACAAGCTGGCCGCCCTCAGCCACAAGGTCGGGAATTGATCGGTTTTCGGGAGCTCACACACCGTATCACGGTATTGCGACCAGAGATCCTGCGGTGCGATCGAGAAATTGACGCTGCAAAGAACACTTTGAATAGCGCGCGGGGCACGCCCGCAGAGAGCGCGGCCATGCTCAAGCTGGAGCAATTGCAGGAGACTAATGCTCGCAATCGGGAATATTTGGCAAAGTGCACCACTTTATTCACACATTATCAGTGCGTGGCCTTTCCTCTTTGTTTTGGATGATAACGATTGTAACTGTATTTTTTTTCATCAGAAAATCGCAACAGATGGCCAGTGCCAATGGTCGCCCACCAGGTGGCGGCCCCGGGCCTGGCCCGATGCAGTCTTGGAGCAACCCGGGCCAGGTATTCGATGCCGCTGGCCGCAATCAAGCGGGTCAAATGCTCGGGCAGGCGCCTAATCAGCTCCAAGCCAATCCGGTACAGGCCAGCCCAGCCATATCGCAAGCACATTCCCAGGCGAACCACCTCGGCCTCGTTCCTCCTCGGATGGGCCCCACGCCTATTGGCCAGGCTGCTTCTCAGTCCTCGAGTCCGTTTAACCTCCAGGCTGGCGCCAATCCTCAGCCCTTCCCGTTCGCTGCTAATACTCCGCAGCCATCGCTGCCCGGCGGTGCCGCGCAGCAGACCCCAGGTGGTGGTGCTGTCGGCGGCGGTGGCGGCGGCGGGGCGATGCCCATGCAGACAGGGACGATAATCCCCAATTTTGGCGTCACTTCGGGGAGTTCGGTTAGCCCGCTTGATAAACATCGATTCGAGGGGATGTACAAGAGCTTTTGCATGAAGCGCAACCTCAAGATCGACCCGCGCGTCGTTACGATCAATGATACCCAAGTCGATCTCTACAAGCTGCATTGTGAGGTCTTGCAGGAGGGTGGTATGCTTTCTGTGGACCAGAAGGACTTGTGGGCGGTCATTGGCGCGCGCTTGGGCTTCGTCCAGTTCCCTGCGTCGCAGACGACACCGGCGATGGCGGGCCCTGGCATCGTGCAGTCCCTGCAGAACATGTACAAGCTGTATTTGCTCCAGTTCGATAGCTGGTACATGAGCCAGGTCATGGAAAAGACCATGCTGGCGAACAATGTGGTCTCGCGCATGACCAACTCGCAGCAGCAGATGGCAGCGGCCACCGGACACCCGATGCCTGGCGTGGCCCAGCTGCCGGCTTTGTTGAGGCATCTTGTCCCTTTGTCCCAGTACTCTGTGGCGGAGCTGACGGCGCAGGGTCTGGACGAGCGTACGATTGGCCTGGTGGAGCAGCATCGTGCGAGCTTGCAGCGCGCGGGGGCAGATGAAAGGCGTGCCCTGGCCGCGCGTGCGGCCGCGGCGGGTCCAGCGGGGCTGTTGCCAGGTGCTGGTGGCGGTGGCATTCCTGGTGGGCCCCAGCTTCCAGGTGGCGTCAGTGGCCTGCGTCCGCCTGTTTTAAACCAGGCGATGTCGCAGAATCAGGCGCCACCCAACGCGCGCCAGATGATGTTTAATCAGTCGCTTCAGCAGGCGCAGGTGCAGGCGCAGCAGCAGGCACAACAACAGCAGCAGGCGCAGGCGCAACAACTTCAACAGCAGCAGCAACAGCAGCAAGGACCCCAGGGACCAATGCAGCAGGTGCAGCAGCGTATGCAGGCAGGCGCGGCACAGGCGATGGCCGCGAGTCTTGGACGTGACATTCAGATTGCCCGCAATAATCCCTCCTACATTGCTGCGGAGCAGATGATTACGAATATGCAGAATGAATTTTCACAGCGTGGTGAGTTATTTTGTAACCCCTCGTTCGGGATACTGATATTTTTTTGTTTATCTGCCATGTAGAAATACCCAAGATGCCGCCGGTTGATGTGCCCCCAGAGCAGAGGCAGGATTTCAATAGCATAATGGACAATGCGAACCGCATGGTCAACGATGCGCAGCCGAAGTTGCCTTTCTTGCATGTCATATTTGGCCAAAATAAGCTGGAGGAGAAGACGAGGCGGCTGGTAGCGAATGTAAGGCGTCTTTTTTTTGCGCAGGTGATACCAGGTGCTGATGTTCTTGGATTTTGGTCAGTTGTCCATCATGCGACAGCAGCGCCAGATGTTGTTGTCGCCGAACCCGCGGTACATTATTTCGCTCGAAACCCTGAAGAATATCATGGAGGGGACAAAGCGCACTATGGACGTATTCAATGCCTACTTGATGTCGCAACGACGTCAACATGTGCAACAGATGAACCCACTGCAGCTGCAAGCCCAGCAGCAACAGCAACAGCAACAGCGACTTCAACAGCACCAGGCTCAACAACAGGCTCAACAGCAGATGCAACAGATGCAGCAGCAGCAGCAAATGCAACAGCAGTCTTCGCAACAACTGCCGCAAGGTTCTCAACAACAACCCCCACCGCCGCAACATATGGTAAGTTGATGTTGTCTAGTTTTATGGATGCAATCATTGATATACAACACTTAGATCCGCCCCTCTCTTTCTCATCAACAACAACCTCCTAATGTCGGCCCTTCGCCCCAACAGCAGCAGCAACCTCCTCAGAACTTCAATGGCAGCCTGCGCCCTCCTATTCCTCTTCAACCCCCTCCTCTCCCCATCAAAAGAAAGCCAAACGGCGCCGTGTCCACGCCATCGCCGGCTCCTATGCAGGTGTCGACGCCGGCTGCGACGAACGCGGCTACGCCTACCGCGACTGCGTCGTCCCCCCCGGCTTCGGCCAAATCTCCCAAGACCCGCGCGCCGCCAAAGCCAAAGGCTCAACCGAAGCAACGACGTGTGTCGAAGGCAGTACCCCCAGTTTCGGCGGCTGCATCTGCGTCTACGTCTACGTCAGATCAAGTTCAGCCAGTGGCTTCGACGAGCACGGGGAGCACAAAGCGTCAGCGCGAGGAGGATTCGACAACAACACTCTTTGGCGACAACGCCGGCACGCCGAGCGGCCCAGGTGTCGCGAGCGAGCCGTCGCCGCCGAAAAGGGCCAAAACGGAGTGGGAGAGTCCCCCGAGCGAGGAGGCGCGTCGGAAGCAAGAGGCAGTGGAGAACATCAAAACGGAGGAGGATGCGACTCAGTTCATGGAGCAGATGACGGAGCTTATCAAGTCGCAGGGGACACTTCCTACGGGTCTATCGGACACGATAGATATGCTATTGAAGGGGTACGGCTCTGTGCCTAGTTCAGCTATGGATGGTTTAGATGTGGGGCTTATGCGAGGAGGCGGAGAGTCAAGCAGTATGGGATTCAGGGAGCAGTCGCCAATGCCAGACCCATTGACGGATGCGTTCGACCAGTTCTTCGACTTCTCTTTCGGCACGCTGGAGGATGAGGATGCGTCCAAGGCGCCGACACCGGATCTGGTATCGTCGTCGTCGACAAATCCAAGTCCTGAGTCGAACCACGAAACCGATGCATCAGCACACCATACACTAGCGTCTGGGTCGGCTGGAGCATCGGCAGAGGTCAAGGCAGAGGAAGCTGCAGCGGCTGCGACAGCAGAGATGCTGAGACTGGGGTCGTGGAAGGACATCGACGGCGGAGAGGCGTCGTATTACCAGACAAGCGAGTGGAAATGGGATAGTCCAATGGCAGCGCAAGATCAACCATGGGCAATCTTCAATTCATAGTGTTTGGGTGGGACTTGGTCGGCTTGATTTATTTTTCCCTTTCGCTTTCATTCTTCTTCCTTTGTTTTCGGTTTGTGATTCGAATGGTACCTATCCTGTGCTTGTCCTGTTTCATTTATTTGTTTCCTTACGATCCATGCACCCTAATCTCCCCATCCATCTGTGGTTTTATATCTTATTTCAAGGCCTTTCGGATCAAAATCTCTTCTTTCTACTCCCTTTCCCTTTCCCCTACCCATCCCTTTCCCCCATATCTCTCACATCTCTCTGACTCTTCGATCATCAATGTCTTTTTTGTGTGCTCTATCTCCGTATCGCTGTTGTTACTACTACTCCCTGACTCGGCTACAGCTGCTGTGTGTGTATTCTTACTGTTGTTTGACTCGCTATCGATTTTTTTTCTTGTTTGACGCATGCAATTAATATACCTTATTTGCTAGTGCTCCATTTCAAGTGCTGCATTGGGTATACTTCTCTGTGTTCAATTGTGATAAGCAGGAGGTGGGGCTTTTGATGATGGCGCTGACCAGGTACTGAGCACGATCTCGAATCGTTCGAATCTTTCGAACCTTTATACTCCATTACCTCAACAAGCATTCATTCGGCTTTTAGGTCGGTGTTTGAGAGTGTCTTTGTTTGAAGAAAGGAGATATGTAATTGTCAAAGTCACCCACGAGAATTCAACCCGAAATAGGCAACATTTCCTTTTCTGATCCTTACAGTTCCTTTGCTCCCCGCCTCCATGTCCTCAGACAAGGTTATTTGGGACGCCACGGATTCCTACTAGTGAAATCATTGGCAACAATCTGCATGGAATTGGAAATCTGAACGAAACCGTTGCAGGCTTCAAAAGGCAGGTAGCGAGTCTGTCAAGATGATCTCTGAATGATAATTCCTGGTGATGCTCTACTTACCGTCAACCGCTTCTGCATTTCGGAGTCTGCCTACGGGAGACTAGCTAGCATGCTCGGGCCATAGGTATATCAGATTCTGGTCCACGGTCTTTGCATTTCTGATTGCGTTCGCCAGACTCGAGAATTGGACCTCGAAACAAAAGAAAGAGGAAGACACTGAGGGGCATACAACGACTAAGTTTCGTTACCCATTTCTTTTTGATACATTTTTATAACACTTACATACAGCCTTAAATCGCGCTTTGCTGGCGGAAACACGTTAAAAATGTCCTACACTTCGGAACGGCCGTTCAACGGCGACGAAGCTTATCGTTCAGATTTTCTGGCTTTAAATAAACGGCACCGCAAAATCTGCAGTAACTTCGCACCTCGAAATTTGCCGTGAAATATCTAGATTCCGGTGTCCATTGTTGCTTTTGTCAACGCTTTTGTCAAGTCAATCGTTGTCCTCTTGTTGTCCTCGGATATCGAGCACGCTAGTGGACAAAGATGCCCTCGAGGCCTGATCTGAATTTCTTGTTGCTGCACCTACGTATACCCCATCCTTATACTCTCGTGTTGTTCCTTGACATTTCATTTGCATTTAATATGTATCCCATGTATTTATCGAATATTTAGAGTTCATTGAGCAGAAGTTGAGAAGGCGTGTTGCCACCGGACCGATTGAGAATTAGGTCAGCGACATTGTTCCCCTTTCTCGTGTTTCTGTCCGCAAGCACTCCCTCTACAGGCTCATGGCCAACTCATGCTGCCACAATCTCCCTACACTGCTATTTGATCCCTAATACACTTATAGAGGGTTTTCTATTCCAAAAGGGAATACTACTAGGCTATTCTCTCGTTAACCCTGGCACAACATGACCACCATTCCTCTTTCCAGTGGCATCCCAGCAGACATGCAGGCAGGTCCGACGAAACGACAGCAGCAGCAAGGTAACTTTAACTTTAATGGTCCGCTGTTGCCTCGATGTGTGCTCAAGTTTCTGTTTCTGTCAGGTCGTCAGTCCCGAACCGTGTTTACTCGTCTGCAAGGATTGCTATCACCCCATCCGCATACCCCTAGTTCTACGGCAATGCCACGTCCTGGCGACTCGCTTCCGCACGACAAATGTACAACTACGCCTACACCTACTATTGCTTCTGTCGCTTCACGAAAACCACTCGATCCTAAGTTTCTCAAGATTCGAATACTGACATGGAATATGCACGACTCACTTCCGAAGGTATGTCCTCGTTTATTCAAGCCCAGTTGCGATGCAAGATGTGATATTTCTTCTATAGGGAGATCTAGAAGAGCTTCTAAGCAAAGTGCCACTGTATACAGGTCCCCCCGGACCACAGGGTACTTTCCCCCATCTTCCTAATGACGGTAACCATCCTTATCACCTCGTTGTAATGTGAGTATCATTTTTTTTTAGCTATATTGGATAGTTATCAATGCATACACTAAGTGCTGGCCAGGAATGCCCCACTCCTTCTGGTAAGCTTATCTCTAATTAATTATCAAAAGGATTCTGATAGCTTATGTTTGCTCTGAAGGCATTCCTAAAGGCTTAGGCGCCGGTTTCAAAATTTTAGATAAAGATCGCGACAAGTCGAAGGAATTTGACAAGGAATTCGACAAGGCTAGTTCAAAGACAAAAGACAAGGACAAATTTGACGATAGCAGGTCGCACAAGCAAGACGATGACACTGAAGGGTCGCTATCTGGGTGGACGTCGATTGTCGAGGATTGGCTATGCAATGGGGCTGGGTACTGTACGCGCACAGGCTCACCAACGACTTCCGACATTGGGTTCCCGAAGCCCCTGATGCGGCAGAAGTCGTCGAGGGATACGCGCAAAGGCCCGTACCAGCTTCTCATCAAGGACCGGTTAATGGGCATCTATATGGCCATTTACATTCATCGAGACCTCAAGCCATTTGTGCAAGGTATGTGTGGGCCCACATTCATTCAGAACGTCATGTTGATGCCGTCGAGTTAGGTATGTCTAAGTCTGCCGTTACTGCTGGGCTTATTGGCGGTCGGGTTGGGAACAAAGGAGGTGTGGGGATCAGCCTGAATATTGATGGAACTACGCTGTTGTTCTTGAATGCTCATCTTGCTGGTAAGCAGAATATATCATTGTCATTAGCTTACAAACTGACCTTGTTATCTAGCTCACGAAGGCAAAATGCATCATCGTCTTGCCAATTTGGCCAAGATTACGGTATGTTGTTGAGTTGATGTTGAGATATTTATCTGACTCTGTGTCCTCAAGGCCGAGTTAGCTGTCGATGATTTTCTTCCCGCTGACAGTCCTCGCAAATCATCAGAAAATCTGACGAACAGATTCGATTTTACCTTTTTATGTGGCGACCTCAACTTTAGATTGAATATTTCGCGTCTTCACGCCGACTGGCTCATTGCTCGTGAAGGTGAATTCTCCACAAACAGCTCGCGATTTCTGCTGACTTCGCATTTCAGATTACGCTCAAGCATTTGAATTCGATCAACTTCACGAGGTCATGCAAACCAGCAGCACTTTTTCTGGGTTCCAGGAAGCTCCCATTAAATTCCCTCCTACTTTCAAATACGATGTTCTGCGTACGATCAGACGCTCCAGGCGCTCGGGGTCGAAGCATACTCGTGCAGACGATCATTTTATCGCCGTACCAGAAGTGGAAGAGAGGGATGCGGAAGACGATGACGAGGTGGATGAGGACGGGGGCTCGATAACATCGACTGGAAGTGGTGCGACGTCTGCGCATTCTCAGATGGCTTCTGAGCCTGCTGCGGATGATTTTCGTTCTCTTTCTTCAATACCTACCACCCCGACTACGCGCGTCAACAGTGTAAGCAAGATTTCTATATCCTCTGCTAGCGTCCACAAGGCCAAAGTCAAGCTTCTTTCTCTGTTATCGCCGTCGTTGTCGAGTCCAGCTGGTAAATTACTCCGGGCAAAATCTAATCCTGATCAGTTGACGCCTACAACTCCGACATTCCCACCTTTCCTCGCTCCTCCGTCTCCGTCTCCATCAACGCCAATTCTTCCAACTGAAAATGGGAAAAAGCCGAGACCGCCTCCGATGATTTTGGTGAAGTCACCCACCCAGAGCGGGGATGAAGTTTTGGTAGAAAAAGGTGTTTATGACTCATCTAGCAAGAAACGAGTTCCTAGCTGGTATGTCTTGTTTTAACGGACTTTCGCATGTATTCATATACCATATATTAAGGTGCGACCGAATACTCTGGAAGACAACAATCGAACCTCCACCTAGGATCGAAGATTTGTTTATCCCAGATGCTGATTTACATCGACCATCGCGCAATCGAATGGGTCTATTCTTCGCGAACCCATTTCGTTCACCTCCTTCTCGAGGTGACTCTACTACTCCGACTACGGCATCAATGTTGATCGACGAAACGACGCCAACACTCTCGTCTACTGTTTCCTCTGCCACGCGAGGAAGAGTTGTATCTCCTAACTCGGAATCTCTACCGTCAAAACAGCAGGATTCCCGAGGGTGTCGTGCATATACCGTCTTTTCTCCTCCATCGACTGCCCCTCCTCATTCAGACTGGCCCTCATCACGGTACAATACCGTAGACACTAACGACGCGCCGGCATCCGCAGAACGCCCGCAGTCCGCCCATTCGAAGTGGCGCGGTTTCTTCCCTTCATTCTTGTCCCCGACACATGCCCAAGCAGACATTCTACCACCTACACAGCCAGTGGGCCCTCCGCCGCCTCCTAGAGGTACTGTCATCTGTCTGAATTACGATACCCTTGATGACCGGGGGATGCGTCGATTGGAGGGGAGGAGTGACCACCGGCCAGTGATTGGTGCGTACATCGTCTACATATGAGTATACTTCCAATCGCATTACGCACTTCGGGTCTGCCTCTTTTTTTTTGTTGATATGTACTGTACCTCACTAGTAGTTTATCGTGGAGTATCTCGGACTATTTTCTTGTCGTGCTACATCCAAAGTTGCGGGGTGTACGCTGCTCCAGTACTGCTATCTTAATAATATTTAATTATTATACTCTATTTGTGCTTGTATACCTTAGAAGGCTTCGGCTTCCTGCTTGCTAAGTCAGTGACTAATTAAGCCATTCCGGTACCTCCTTCACGCCAACCCTCATCCACAATGCAAGGATTTAACAAGTAAGGTTATACCACTCTTCATTCTGAAATAATATGTTGCTGACTGCTGCTATACAGATATTATCCGCCAGATTATGATCCTTCCCAAGGAAGTCTGAACAAAGCGCGAGGTGAGTTCATTCATTATAAGTAGTATCGCTCCTTCGTAAATACTCATTCTATCTGGTCAGGCAAACATGCTCTGGGAGATCGTGCTCGGAAACTAGACCAGGGGATCCTCATAACGCGCTTCGAGCTGCCCTTCAACATCTGGTGGTAAGTATCCGCTCCCTACCCCACTTGCTAGTTTCTATGGCTGCTCGATGATGACTCATGCTAATAAATGTTCTTGCGTATAGTGGGACATGCAACAATCATATTGGAATGGGTGTCCGGTATAACGCGGAGAAGAAGAAGATCGGCGCGTACTATTCGACGCCCATATTCTCGTTCCGGTGTAAATGCCACTTGTGCGATGGCTGGTTTGAGATTCAGACGGATCCGAAGGTGTGTAACCGGTGCGCTTCTGTGCGATTGGGGATATTGATATTGATATGCGGTCGGTTGTCGCTTTTGTAGAACACGCGGTATGTGGTGACGTCTGGTGCGAGACAGAAGGACGAAGATTGGAACCCGGAGGAGAATGGCGGGTTTGCGGTGCATGGTATGTCTTCCTTCTGCCTCGATGTGTATCATGAGCTGACAATCCCATTTGCGTAGACACAGACAAAGAGGCTGTCATTGTAGATCCTCTTGCGGCACTAGAGAAGACGACTGACGCCAAGCACCATATGGAGAACGTCCAAAAGCCGCGCATCGAGTCGCTGCAGACGATCTCGGAGCACTTCAATGCCGACCCATACGCGCTCTCACTGAAGGCGCGCAAGCGCTTCCGCGAGGAAAAGAAAATCGAGCAGGGCAAGAAGCGCGCGGACGATGCGATTAAGGACCGCTTTGCGCTCCCGACGACGCTGAGCCTCGTCGAGGAGGATGAGAAAGCGATTGAGGAGGCGAAGACGCAGTGGGAGGAGGCGAGGAGGGAGCAGCGCCTGAGAGAGGCGAAGAGGAGGAAGGTATCGGGGGATATTATCCCTTCTGTGCGGGCCTCTGTGTCCGGGTCGAGTTCGTCGAAGAAGCACCCGCCGCCAAATTCGCTGAGTGCGCTACGGACACGCATATTGCAGAATACGGCTAGGTCTTCTGCTGCTCGTGCTACTGTGTCTACGAATCATGTTTCGCTGTTTTGATTGTATGATTGATGCTTTCCGTGACATTTGTATCTACCACCACTACATCCTGTATATTACCATTCGCAAATAGTATGTATCATAGTCATTGCATCCAGTTTAGTTGATGTTCAGAAATCCACTACTTCATTGCAGCACAGAGATACCTCAAAAGAGAGAGAAGCACTTCACTATATGTTGTTCGCAGAGCAGGTTTCCCTCAGAGGCAGCAGTCGTCCGCACGCGATAAGCATTTCTGGAAACGAAGATCGAGAAATCCAGACAATAACAGAGCTTTCATGAGGGAACGGGGTGTACAAGTACAGCGGATTGCAGGTGAGGCGAGATTAGGGTAAGGATAGAGGTAACCAACCAATAATTGACACAGGACTCCAGGAATTGGCAGAATAAATTACTGAGCGCGCCGCCCTGTCTCTCTTTCCATGCAATCCCACACTTGTATATAGACTGCTTGGGAGCTTTCTCTTGGTCCTCGAGTGGTGTAGTTGAGCGGGGAGCGTTACGGTGGTATGTGTGTCGCGTGTCGTGTATGGGTTGTGGGTGGTAGACGTGAGGGGTGTGCGTTGTGTTGAGCAGATCAACTTGAGGGAGGCCTCTTGAAGTAGCTGCTGTTGACGACGGTGCCCTGGATCATGTCGAACACTGTTTCGCCGACGCCGAGAAACTTGTCGGCGATAGACTTGATCGTGGGGTCTGCTATGCTCGACGTATCTGGCCTGCGAGGGAAGAGAAAGGAAACGTGTTAGACAGGCGCGGGTGAGTACATGAGATGAACGAGACTCACGAGTAGCCGCTTGAGCGCCGGACGCCTGCGACGACGGTGGAGACGAGGAGGGCGTCTGCGGTGTAGTGCACGAGTTTCCCGAGGACCATTGTGTGTATGGATGGATGGGACGGGAGGCGAGATAGACGTTTTTGTATAAGCAGAACACAAGCGGAAACGCGTCTGCGCCCGGCACGCAGCGCAGCCTCCTTTCCTAATCGGGCCGAGGCCGTCAATCTACTAAAACTACAACTACGCTCTGATACTAACTACCAACTGCGCACACCCCACCCGTTGAACGCGACGCCCCGGAAATTCCATCCACCGTCCTGGGGCTGCACGTTCCCCGCCGTGTCCACAGCGCGGCTGTGCACCGTCCCATGTGCCGCGTCCACGCCCTCGAGCTCCGCCTCCCACAAAGTCCAGCTCCACGCCCCCTCCTGGTAAGTGATCTTCGCCGCGCGCCACGATACGCCGCCGTCCACAGATATCTCGATGGCGCGTACGTTTCCGGCGTCGCCTGGCGTGGCGTACCCCTTGACGAAGAGCGTGGAGTCGCTGGTTTTGGTGGCGAGGGCGACGACGGAGTTGAGGGGCAGCGCGGTCATGGAGGGGTATGCGTGCCAGAGAGGGAGAGCTTTTGCTTTGTTGTCTACCTATTTGGGTAAGGAAGGTGTGAACATGTAAATAGAATGTGGTGGTGGTGGGTTATTTTGGACGTACACTGGGCGGAAGGATTTTGTAGTCGCGCTGCTGGTAGAAGTTGGCGGACTCTTCTTGCGAGATGAAGATGGTGTCGACCCATTTGACCCAACGTGCGCCTAGGTAGCCTGGAACGACGACGCGCAGAGGGCCGCCGTGGTCAGCGCTGAGCGCTTCGTTGTTCATCTGGTACAGTGTATGTATGATGTCATTTCCCCAACAATACGATGTGCATATTTATGTACCTCGTAGGCGATCAGAGCGATGGTGTCCGCTGCCATGGCTTTGGCCAAAGGGATGGACGCGCCGTAGTAAGTGTCGTCCTGGCAGAGCGTGGCATGCGATTCGAAGCAGACTTGCGTGTTGCCTTCGGTGGACACCCCGACGTGCTTGAGGAGGTCCGCGAGCAGGACGCCGCCCCATCTGCAGTTGGAGATGACCCCGTCCGACCAGGGCACGCCTTGCACGGGCTTGACCTGGCCCATCTCTTTCCGTCGTATGCCGGCGCACTGGAACCATTAGGCAGCGTTGGAAGGGATAGAGAAATAGCTTACTTGAAGCGCGGCGACGACGCGGGTGGTCGGGAACATGCTCTTCAGGTCATTCACGGACAGGCGGACGTCGCCCTTGGGCCCGCCGCGGACGGTGATGAAGTAGGATGCGTCGTCGAACTGGCGCACGGGCCCGTGGTTGCGGCAGTAGACGAGCTCCTCGGGCGTCAGCGTGAACTCGACAAGATCCGAAGCGGAGGGCTCGGCGTTGAAGGGTTCTTTCTGTTGGATGTCCAGCAGTGCGGAGTGAGTAGGTTCACAGGTGTAGTCCATAGTGGAGAGGGGCGAACTTGGTGAAAGATGGAAAGCTTGGGAAATGATGAGTTTGGACACATCGTGTTTGAGCAAGGAGGGATTCTAGATATCGCTGAAGGCCCGTTCAATCGCCACGTGCGCGTACCCACTCCATTTCGCGTCCATCCGCATACTAGTAAGTATGCCGCATAGGATCCGCCTCTGAGAGGATAAGGACTAGCGTCCACAAAGTAACTGACGTTTGTAAGTGCTGATGCACTGTTGGCTAGCCCATAACGCAGAGGCGTAGACTTGTCTCGACCTTGATGGGAAGGGATTACTGCGATTTGACGAGAAAGATTGGCATTTAGCTGATGAATTATTGTACATGCTGAACACTGTGTGGTAAACTAGAACCTAGTAGTAGTACTCCACGAACTAGAGGTAGAAGAAACCCGTAATTGTGCCGTTCCATAAGCTCAAGGGAAACTGACTTTATGCATTTCAATTGATGGCAGTATTACAACGGCGAGAGTGTATATTATTGGGCACTCTATGTATGTCGTCTACAAATCAAGGCTCCAAAGAGGCGGGGAAGGTACCGTTCTCGCGTTGCTCGTCGAACTTGGAGATCTAGACGCGGTGTCAGTATGGGGATACGCGATGATAGACAGGATAGTGCTCACCCATTCATCTGCGAGGTGGTTAGAAATGTTAGTGAATGTCCCAGACGCACAATGCGAGTAGACGTACTGGGGCAAAGCGAGTTGTACGCCTTCTTGAACTGCTTGCAGGGCACATAATCCTCACCCTTGGCAGCGACGCACTTGAAGTAGTCGGTGTAGTTCTGGAAGCTGGGTCAAAAGCATGGATAGTGAGCGCGTTGGAAAGATTGTATGAGGGAGAATAGCGCACCAGTTCCTGGTCTGGTTGGCGTTGGGGAAACGAGCTGTGTCAAGGCGAATCAGCGGGCGCGCATTGGAGGTGCAAATGAAAAGGTGACGCACCGTCGAACCCAACGGTCTGGAGGACGTATTTGCTGCACAAAAATACGGGTGAGACTATGGAATATACTGCAGGTAAAAGGCGGACCTAGCAAGGTCTGAGGACTCGGACATGGTGATGGACGTTGTAGTTGATGAGTCGGGTTATGGCGGAACCCACCATTCCTGCCTTACTTGCTTATGTCAGCTGGTCTGGATGGCTGCTGGACCGTTTGCCTCGATTCAAACTCCAACGACCATGGACGCTCTCAAGGCTGAAATCGCCACAAAACGCAAGGCCATCGAGAATGAGCCTGTCCTCGCCAACAGGCCCAACAAGTACATGCGCCGTGGCGACATCGAGCGCCTGCGCGAAGAGGCAGAGCAGAAGGAGCGCGAGGAGAAGAGGAAACAGGAGCAGGAAGAGGCTGAACGTAAAGCTGCGACTGAACGCGCGAAGAAAAAGCCCGTAGAAGCCAAAGTGAGTTTCTCTCCTCGTTTCATTGCTCCATGTCCTAATACTTAGATGGAGAACAGCCATCACCTTCTCGTTCCACCTCCCAGCCAGCCCATGATGAATCGCGCGATTCGGAATCCGTGCCGCCTCCCGAGTCCTCTTACAACATATCAAACGAAGACACTGTTCGCCGTCTGCGGTCCAAGGGGCAGCCTATCCGCCTCTTTGGAGAGACTGACAAGGATCGCCGTCTTAGGCTGAGGGCCCTTGAACTCATCGAAGAAAAGGGCCACGACCGACAGGGTGGCCAGAATGACTTTAAGAAGGCGTTGGAGGATGTTGAGAACAATGAGCGCGAGCTGAGGAGCAAGAGCACGAAAGGAAAGAAGAAGGACGACAGCGATGCTAATGCCAATACTGTGCTTGACTTGGGTCTTGTCAAGTCGGATCCTGACAAACTGTATCCTTTGATTTACTATGCGCTCAAGCGAACGTTGAAGGACTGGGAAGAAGCTATGGACGAGCGGCCAGGTACGCACAGTTCAAAGCTCGCATCTTCTCTTGGCTAATCTTTCGTCAGATAACGTCAAACGCACAACCCAAGGCAAACTCGCTGCCGCCACCCAAATGCAATCCGCCGAATATCTAAAACCCCTCTTCAAAACCCTCCGGTCTCGAGTACGCCCCTCCTTATCTTTATCCCATCTCCGCATCTGATATACGCAAAAACAGTCTCTCCCACCCGACATGCTGGCGCGAATGGCTGAAATCGTGCATTACATGCAAAAGAGGCAGTACCAACGTGCCAACGATTCCTATCTGCGCCTCTCAATTGGAAACGCCCCATGGCCTATCGGTGTTACGATGGTTGGGTACGTAACTTTTTTTTTTGCGTGTTTGTTTTCGTTTCTTTCTTAGGTTTCGTTGCATTGAGTCATGCTGATCCTGATCCTTTCTCATAGTATCCATGAACGTTCTGCGCGAGAGAAGATCTCTGCAGATCAGGTGGCACATGTGCTGAACGATGAAGTTAGTCGGAAGTATATCCAGAGCCTGAAGCGGTATGTTTTGTTTCTTCACCTTTGTTTTGATTCTGCCTTTTCTAACAAATTCTGTTCGTGTAGGCTTCTTACGTTCGCGCAGACAAAGTATCCTCCTGCTGATATCTCGCAGCTTATGGGATAGTTCAGGGTTCCGAGGGCTGTTTTTTTATCTGCCTTTCATCGCATCGCATGCCGTTGTATGTAATTTTGTATCACCTTTTTTCTTCTTTTTTTCTTTCTTTCGCGATTCCCGATGTACCATTTACCTCACTGGATAGTGATCACACCTTAGTCTGCCACACAAGCCGTGTAGGATAAACTTTCTCGAGGACCATCGCACACTGAGATCTTCCCAAGCAACGCTAAACTTCTACCAGGTAATCTACCCTGTTCAGCAGGTTGACCCTATTCATAGGCCATATGCTCGCCCGGCGAATTGAGCAAGCGGCCAAGGAACGAGGCGAGATGCCTGCAGTTGCTGTATCCATGGGGTTCATTGTTTTCCTCACACCTAAGCTTGGACTCTGGCCGGGGTTATCGGTTTCAAGTTCCTATGATCCAAGGATCTTCAACCCTCGATGACGAGAGGATTCTCGATTTTTGAAATGCGCTACTCGAATGTATGTTAAAAACCCAATATGTCTATCTACGAGCCGCTGAATCACCACTTCGAGACTTCGAATAACAAATTCACAGGTGTCATGTTCCTCTACTACCACTACCAATGACTAACAACGAAGTAAAGAATCCTCCTTCAAAGCTCAGATTGCTCAACGCCGCTTCTTTTTGCCTTTCTCCTTTTGTGACCTAGGGCCATCCTCGTCAGCAGACACGGCCGCCAGCGCATGCCCTGTTTCCGATAGGTGGCTGAAGAGTTTCGTCTTGCTCGGGAACGACTGGCTGCAGGCGTTGCACTTGTGCGCCTGCGGATGGGGAAATGAATGTCAGGTCTCCTCCGAAAAGAGCGGCGCTAACAACTCACCAGTGCATTGCTGCCGACGCTCGTGGTGGCGGCTTCTGCTTTTTTGGCCTGGCGCGCGCGTCTCTTGTCCCGCTTCGATGGCTCCGAAGGCTCGGCCGACGCTCCTGATGGTGTTGTTGATGTTGCTGTTGGTGGCGTTTCCTGAGCACCATTCAATTCTAACCGGGGGTCTGCAAGGGGTTGGTGGTTTCCTGAGTCCTCAGTTTCCGGTATGGGTTTGGCGCGGGTCTTCTTCTTGCGCCGTGGGGGCAACTCAGGATCGTGGAGATGGAGATCTTGGACCTCGGAAGGCAGGGTATCGACGCCCGCGACCGGGCGGGGTGTTAGCGCTGGGCTCGGGGGTGCGGATATAATGGGTATCTCAGGCTCAGACCCTAGGCCTTCTTCGTCGTTTTGTGTGTCCCCGGCTTCAGGAATATCTGATTGCTCAGCGTCCACGTCCGCATCTAACTCCAGATCTTCATCCTCGTCTTCCATTTCGCGTCGCAATTTTTCCACTTCTTTCATGTGCTTCTTACTGCGTTCGTGGCTGTCCCAGGCTGCCTCGCTACGGAAGGTTTTACGACACGCTACACACTCCCATTCTTCTGCGTCGTCGCCCTCAGCGGCCGCCCAATCGAGATCGGCGTGATGTGGTTTAGCCTCAACTTTTTGCCAGTCTTGCTCGACGTAGGTGCTTTGGACTTGGGGTTTCGGTGTGCTGTTGGCGGCTCTGGGAGGTGCGGAGGCTGCTGCATTATTGAGTTGGGTTTGAACGTCTAGGTGCTTTTTGTATCTAGGATCTCTTTTGCGAATAAATCGGACAAGAGACTACGCGTAGATTAATATTTGAACATCTGATTAGATACGGCGAGCTTACGCGGACGGTGTCATTGTATTCTTTACGAGCATCGTCTCGTAGTTTTTTGTTATCTTTTTCCATTAATCTTGTAAAGTAATGCTATGTCAGTGTATTTGCACGCTCATAAAATAAATGACATACCTTCGAACACGTCTATCTGGCGCTTCGTTGATATTCCATTGCTCCATCCATGAGAAATCTTTCTCAGAAGCGAAGTTGAGCCAAATGTTATAGAAATCTCTTGGGTTTTCATTGCCATCTTGTTTTCCTGTAGACCATGTCCAAGCGGAGAATCCAAAAGGAGGGTATTCTAGAGTAGCTTCGAATGTTTTCTCTTCTGCAGCCAGTCTCGAAAAGAGATTGCGATAGATCGAAAAGAAACCCTGGTAATAATGTTAATCAGGAAACGCCTTCGGAATTGAATATACTCACATTATCTTCATCTCCAAAGCCTTCCCATATTGTAGCATCGAAAAAGCGCGTTAAATGGCGGACGGTGAGACCTCTATCGCGGACTCGAGATCCTAAATTATTGCCTTTTCGAATATCATCGAAGACAGTTTCGACGTCTGGCTCTGGAATGAGCGACGCTCGATGGGAATCGTACCAAGCCCGTTCCTACTTGTTGGTTCATGAGTTCAAGGTTCAAGTTGTATCATCTCCGATGCTTACTTGTTCATCGCTCAGCACCTGATATTGCATTAGATTTCTCTTACAAGAATGGGATACTGGGACGAGCTCACCTCGTATGCTTGTTGTAGAACAGCAAATCGTTTCGTCGCTTCCTCTACATCGGTATGGTTTTTATCTGGATGGTGTATCAAGGCTAAACGTCTAAAGGAACGCTGCGATTTCAATGTGGCTCAGCGACGAACTAGATATGAGGTACCAATTAAACGTACCTTGATCTCATCGGCAGTAGCATCTTCTGAAATCTCCAAAATCTGGTAATAGTCGAGTGTCGATGGAGCCTGCTCCTCGTCTTGTCGACCGGTGGATTCCCTGGCGCCCATATTATGATGAGAAGGTAGAATACCCGTGGCCAACTGGCCGTAGTGGTAGCAAGATTACAAAAAAGAACCAATGAGCAGAGTCATCTTTCAAGTCTACATACGGAGATATTAAGCATTCACGTGCCTGTACCTTACATAACGCGCACATCGAAATTTCCGTTGGCGCCGAACGCGACTCACAGATTCAACGCTACCATGGCCGACTTTTTCTCAAAATCCGCGCCCGCTTCTCCTTCAGGTCTGACTCCTCGCTGCTGTCTTATATGTAAATCCTGTATTGAATCTCTTCGGAATCTGCTCTAGACATGGTCGCCCGCAAAGAGGCAATGATGAACGCCGTTCGACAGGAAATGGCCCTCCAAAATGCCCAGGAGTTGATGAACGTACGCCCACGTCCTCCTATGTTAAATCTAGTTGCTTAGCCTAGGACCTATGCAGAAAGCCAACGAAAGTTGCTATGCCAAATGTGTAACGAGGCCCGGAGATTCCTTGTCGAGTACGGAGCAGGTGAGCACTGCTTTTACTGCCTCAAGCTATCGCAACATGGAATTCAACGAGTATTCTCTGGTAGACCTGCTTGTCGAGATGCTTGGACCGATACCTAGATGCTTGTACGTCCCTATCTGATATTTATTGGTTCGAATTGTGGTGTTTACTTCAGCTCTTGTGTCCAGTCACTATTGTCAGCCGAACATATACCAGCAGAATCGGCAAGGAGAGGGAGGCAAGGGAGTCAGCATCTCTATCATCCCTATAGGACACATGTTCCTTAAAATCGTGGACCTCGTGTTCACGTCTTTAGATGCGCGAAGTTATGATACTGCAATGGATTGGACATCGCTATTTTCCGAAGGACCTGGCATCATTCCCGACAATAGATCCATCTATCATATTTCAGATGTGTATACGGTGCCTAATTATTATAATCATACACATAAAGGGAACCTATTATTGAGGTTAATTTGAGATATCCAAAAGAACATATAACAGCAGACAAAAGAAGGTTCTAACCGAATGGGAGGTACTAGGTAGAAATGAACTATTGAACACATTAGGGTTGAAGAAAGGTATAAACTTAAGTATTGTGATATAAAACAATAGGGGAGGTCAGAATTGAAAAATGGACGGCGTTTCTGAAAGCGTTTCTGAGGCGTTTCTGGCCAGAATCGTTTTGTCCAGAAACGTGGGAAAGTGCAGAAACGGAAACGCTTTGGATTCGCCTCTCGAGTCGAATCTGCACTCAGAAACGCGTTTCTGGGCCTTAGCAGAAACGCGTTTCTGCCTTCACCCTATATCATATTCATATTGTTTATTTATTCTTTTTAATTATCATTTATTTAATCATTGCCGCCTCATTGATCAATTTTCTCTTCAAACTCTTGCCCTCCAACTCCCCACCTGCTCTCCACTGCTCACGTTCTCATGGCGGCCAAACGCAAGACACGCGCAAAAAGCATTAAGGATGCAGGTAACATCACCCCCGATCCAGAGACCCAGGAGATCAAAGACGATGGGAAAGATAGCGAAAAGTGCAAAATTGAGTACGTTATAACGATCCCCCCCAATCTAAAGCAACTAAATTATATCGACTTCAAAAGCTGGGAGGCAGATGACCACAATCTCAGTAAATCCCTAGTCAATGCCATCATGGACGACCCCGACATCAAGGAAGGATTGTATCCATCACCAGGCGGAAACATGTCGACGTTAAAAAGTGGCGGTAACAAGAAGACGGTATGGCAATACAAGCTTGCCTGCGTAATCTTTGAAGGGCATGCAACGTACGGCTCCAGCTTCTCGCACACTGTGAACTGCTCGAGCAAAGCACTAGCGGCAAAACGTCAGGCTGTATGGGGCGCTAAGGTCAAAAACCGGCTTGTGCGGTAAGTGTACTAAATTTTCAAAGTCTTCGATACTTACAGTCGAACAACATCTGTTTAGAATGGGTAAAATTACGCGTGACTTCATCGCTGTCTTGGGGGCCACAGGAGAAGGCATTGAACGTGCAGAAGACATTGATCTGAGCCTCAATAACTCATTTGTTAATAAATGGAGTACGTCGACAAGTTTTCAGCTTTCACTATACAAATAACAATTTTATTACAGAGCAGATCACTACAGAATGTCCTTGGTTCATCGATATGCGTAGTCTTATCGCCGAGCGCCCAAACATGGTCACTGTCGGCATTGGTAACAGTGGTACGGAAATTGATATTGAAGCTCTTCCTGGAGCAGAACCCGTAGAAATACTGGACGACTTCACATCTGAGCCTGACTATACCATCCTCGATGATGATCTGGCTAGGGAGATTGTGGGGTCTGATACTGACGAGCCTGAGGCTTTGGATAATGCCGAGGGAGAAAACAAAATGGTCTCACATGGATCGACTAAAAAGGTATGCTCTGTTCAATGGAAAGTTCATGATTACTAACTATCTGACAGCGTAAATTTCCTCTATTGGATACCAGTGAGGACATCAAACCCAAACGCGACACTCCAGCGCGTCCCAGTAAATCAAAACCATTAGCGACTGCCCCTCAAAAGCGTACAAGACTGGATGAACTAAACACGGCGGCCGCAGCTGAAGAGGTTACACGTCAAAGAGAGATCGATCTCAGCAAAGCAAAGGTCGAAGCTTCGGCAAAAGTCAAGCAAAGGCTTATTGACGCCAGAGCAGAAACTCAACTCCAGGCCCAATCTGCTGCGCAGAAGGACAAGAGTGAAAAGCGCCAGATCCAGAAGGAAATTCGGCTGCAAAACATGGAACATAAACATCAACGCCGGATGGAGCGCATGAGACTGCAAGCGCAAATTCAGCTTGGCCACGCCGGTGAGCTCTAATTTGTGATTTTTTCTTTCAACTCTCAGTGTAGCTACAATATAGGGACCTCCACCGCACTAGCCTCATTTACCGCAATCACTCCAACCAATTCCACTGATGACTTTCTCCTACAGTCCAACATGCAACCACAACATGCTAATTTTGGTGAATACTTTGATCAGGAAGCAGCTCTTGGACTCGGTTTGGACATGCAGTAGACAAATTTTAATCAGTTGTATTCATCCACACAAATCTAATTACTATCCTCTGAACTCTCCACTGCTTGTACCCGTCTCCGGCGCCGCTCTGCCTGAGATTCTTTATGTCGAAGAATTGCCTCTTTTAGATGTTCACGTCGCAACTTTCCGGCTGCTAAGCTCGCCGTACGACTCTGCTGCTGTCCTCCTACTACACGCTGAGGTGCAAGCTGGATCTGATCAGCTTCACTTGAGCTTGACAGCCCAGCACGGATGAAGGGATCGTCAAGTTCGACAGTGGTGGCAGCGCGATCATGTGCTTCATGTTTCATGGCGAAGGAGTGGAGGCCGATACAGCAAATGACCCAGTATGTCGCAAACTTGTGGGTAGCCTCACTTGTGATGTTGATTCGAAGTCCTTTCAGCAATTGAAATCTACCCTTTAGGAAACCAATGGCATGCTCAGACCTAATGCGCACAATAGATACATGGTTGTTGTAGGTAGCATTCTCGTGAAGATCTGAGTCAGGCTTCTTGTACGGCGCAACAACCCAATAGTCAATCTATGATACCCACATTAGCCAAAATTGTGTAGCGCATACCTTCAAACTCACCAGATAGGCTGAGTCGCCCCAAATAAATTCATTCTCCTCAAAAATAGCCTCGTGTTCAAGATAGACGTGAGTCTTCTGCCATGCAGTGGCATCGTGGGTACTTCCAGTAAAGCCGTAGCCGTAATCGATAATGCGCAGGTTGGGTAGCGAGACAATCTACCATTGCTGTCAGTATAGGAGATATTGAGAACAACAAAACCTACCTGAATGTTGAGAGAATAGTTGCACTTCCTATCGAAGTAGCTCTCGCCATACCAAAATGGGCGGGTCAAAGAGCGCAACCAAAGTACCGTCAACCATGCACCATCCATCCCGCCACTCTTTACAGGAATGGTTTTCCACCCATTGCTTTGCCTCCTCCTTCTCCTCTACTGTAGGGAGTGAGACAGCCTCATCCATGAATTCTTTTGTTAGTATAGCAGTCATAACGCGGCGGTGCGCAACGAGAACTGTGCCTTTACCATACCCAGACCAACGGGCAACCTTCCTGATCCCAGCGGCATTACCAAAGTGGCCGAAACGAAATAGAGCGATGGCAAGCTGGTCCTCAATTGGCATTTGGGCGTTAGGTGAATTGTTGCGAAAGATTGGGTGGGGTAAGAGCTTCTGCACAATTCTATCAAATGTAGCGGGCCAGATCCGAAAAAAAGACGGAACTCATCTGGATCTTCATGTCTGTCAACATCGAGGATTTGGCGCATATCAGCTGAAAGGCGGCGAGTTTTGCGCTTTCGGGGTTTTTTGTAGCGATGCTCGTACATGTCTTCAATTCCTTTCCGAGTGAGATGGCCAAGGTGCCGTACTGTGCTGCTGCTGTGACCAGCAAAAAAGCTGGCATCGTCATCTGAGCTAAACCCATCGGAGTTGTCCTCTACATCGCCGTCAAATCCTATCTCATCGAGATCATCTGGGAGAAGACAGTGCACATCATCCGAAATGGAGGATGACTCGGAAATGGACTCACTACTGCTCTGAGAGTGTTCTGATTCACCCGAATCACTGCTACTAGTCGACTCGGAGTCACTATCATTCCCAGGGCCCAGATACGCAACTTGAGGCAGTAAAAGGCTTGAGTCATCAGAGCCTGAGGTTTCCGCGAATGTGAGTTCTGATGTTTCAGAGGCATCGAGATCGAATGAAGATGTCGAGGAAGAGCCAAGCTCAGAGCCCTGAGAATCAGACTCCAAGTGGTCTATGTTGGAGGAGTCGTCACCGCTTGACTGCGAACTTGATGACTGCAAGTGGGACTCTGAGTCGATGGGAAACATATTGAGAATCTGGAAATTTTCGACGTCAGGTGTCCAGTCCATCAACGATGTAGTACTCAGCGGATTTTGGCGGTGCAGATGTTGTGCACGTATTTGTAGACGCCTTTTACGGAGCGTAGTGAACTGAAAGTAGGCCTTGAGCATGTTGTTACACTTTTTTTTGACGCTCAGTGCGTCGAGGCATGGCATGGCGGTGAGAGTGAAAGAGAGCGGTGGGAAATTTTTGATTACAAAAATAAGTGATCTACTGACGCACTCTATACAAATACAGGTTCATGGTCAGTACATAGCATGAAACATAGATAGTAGGTAAATTCTGCACTGCAAAAAGGGGGGGTCAGAGTGAAATCGCGTTTCTGGGACGTTTCTGAGTCAGAAACGTCCCAGAAACGTTTTCAGAAACGCCGCAGAAACGCCTCAGAAACGCCTCAGAAACGGGCGCATTTTCTAATTCTGACCTCCCCTAATGCGTAGAATGTCGAAAGAAGCTTGGAAAGAGTGAGAGAAAATAATTGATTACCTGGAACGCATGCCCTCTGCATCGTACATCATATTGGGAATCCCATGTATTGGCTGAGGAGCGATGTGGTGAGCATTAGCAGAATGTCTGTTGCGATCCATTTCTGCCTCGTACTTGGATGTCATGAGAGGGGGAGAAGGAGTAGGGTAAGCTAAAGGAGGGGCACGAGACATCTCTGGGTGGAAAGGCTGCATGGGCATGCGCGAAGGGGGGAAACCCTGGAAATACGACTGCTGTTGGATCCCTTGAGGACGGGAGTAAATAGCCAGGCCGGCAGAAACTGCGGAGTAGGCGTTGGAGTCTGCCCTCTGCTGAATATGCGTCATGGTGTACTCATTATACGCCGCCGAGTCGAAGTGCCCAGGCTGTGGGCGCATGAAATTTCCTCGAGGAAAGGACGCGTCAGAAGCACTGTGGGGCTGTCGCAAGTCGCTACGCGCATCAGTGTAGCCATCATCGTCGTTGCTGTAGAGCGACCGTCGGCGAAATTCCGCAGCGCGGTCACAGCCCTTCAATTGTGCGTCGGGATACGAGGGTCCTTGCCGGCTGAGGGTAGCCAACGGCGGTGGGGGCACTTCCATAGGAGAGGTTATCACGCGGTCTGATCGGTACCCGGCCGCTCCAACGTTTGGGGGTGGGGCCCCTGTTGGTGGGGAGGAATGAAGGTTGCGCAACACATTGGCTAGGTGCGCCTCTGAACCGACGAGGGTGTGGCGGAGGACATGGGAGGCTTGGTGGCCCTCGGTCCAGTCTGAGCACCTCTTCCACGTACGCCCGGCGGCTTTGTCGGCTGGGGAAGCAGTTTCGTCCTCGAGGAAGAAAATAGGAGGCTCAGATAACGCGAAGCTGGCGACGCCCGTGCGATCGCCAATGAGCTTGTACTCGGTATCCAGGATGGTGGTGAAAGGAACCTCCATCTTGAAGCCGAAGCCGCTCGAACGGATGAACCAGTTGAGAGAGCGCCTCGCGTTGCAAACATACGCCACCAAGTCGTGCGTGTTTGCGCCACTCGAAACACGTCGCCAACTTCCAATCGTCAGGTCGCTGCAAGGGATAATACTCACGGCTGTTAAATCGAGGGAGGGATGAATAAATAAATCCTGGTATATCTAGGTGAAAGACTTACGTTGGTCTTCGTGAATAATCTTGATTTCGGCGGCGTACGGTGAAGACTTGGAGGATTTATCAGGGCCGTTTTTCTGACCGTTCGGCTTGCCGTCTTGGACCTTTGCTTTGGCCCTCCTATGTGAAGCAAGGATAAGAAATGGAATCCTCATGATGAGGAGAATAATAAGAAAACATACCTGTTCTGGAACCAAATCTGAGTCTGACGTTCGTTCATCCCCAGAAAGTCGGCGATCATTTTACGATCTGCGGCAGTGGGACTACGTTCCTGTTCGAACGCAGATTCGAGGTGCGCGAGCTGCTCAGACGTAACGCGAGACCGCTTGCGTTTCTCTCTACCAACCATGATGCCGTTCTTCCGGTCGATCTCCTCAACCTTGACGTCCCTAGTCTCCTTCGGTCTGTAGAGGAGGCTGCCGCTGGGAGGGAAGCCATTGAGCGGCGACGCGCTTGCGGAGGCGGGCGAGGGATAGCTAGATTCCTCGTCGGTTTGGCTGCCTACGGAATCGAGGCTGAGAGAAGCGCGGCTGTACCGAGAGAACATGTCATTGTGCGTCATATCTGCGTCTAAATCAAAGAGCGAAATGAGATCGTTATTGCAAGAGATGCAGGGACAGGCGCATTTACCTCCTTGTCCCGGGAATGAACGATATAGTGTTGGGATTGATATATGAGATTTACTTTAGACAGGGGTCAGTGGGTGGATGAGAGAGAGAGCTTTGGGAGGAGAAGTGGTGGCGCGATGAGAGGTTTGGAGCGAGAGCTGAACGGGAGAGGCGGAGGAAGAAATTACACAAAGGGCGCCAGATTTTTGTACTAAAGCGGGAGAAGAAAAAAGACGAACGTAGAAATGTTGGGATGTGGGCACTGGGCGACAAACAATTCGGACTAAAAGCAAGCACCTCGTCGATCAGATCTAGGAACAGGTGATGATGGCAAGGTAACAGCAAGTTACCGACGCAATCACATTTTGTTGAATTCAGAATTGTGCTCCAGCGAGGCTATCGCGCGCTTTGCCGCGCGCTATGGGTTCTTTGCGCGTCGTCGTGGGTAATCGAGGTGAAAATCGGGGAGGAGAAGGTCGGGGACGCACGGCCGTGGGGTGCAGAGAGTCGAGGGGTGGATGTGGATGGAGATAATCAGTGAAAAGGGGAGCGGTACTTGGCAGGCCTGGCGGGGTTGTGTTTCTGACAAAAAAAGCGATATAGATCTAGGTGGAGGATAGGCCATGTGTTGGGCGATAATCGATACGTCAACGATGACATTACACATGGGACTACGCCCTCCGCGCTCTGGACGCGTCGCAGCGGAGGAGGAAAGTACTGGCGCAGGCAGGAGGAGGGGGAGTCACGGGTGTTGCCATCCAAGACATATGGAGCTCAGAACCTCGTTTTTTTCACGAGTTGGCCCTGACCTCCCCCCTGCAACCTTCCTCATCTGGCCACCCAAAACAGAGCCAGGTGCGGCCAGCGGACCTCCAGAATCCAGATGTGCTTCCGGTCCGATGCCACAGGAGGATTCCTCCAGCCACCAGCGAGTGGCCGTGGCGCGATTTCGAATTCGGACGCGTTGCACAGAACAGGCGCTCGGGGCCCACAACTTGCCATTTGCAGCCATCGATATTGGACGACGTCGATATTGGACATCGATATTGACGTCGATATATGCAGGAAGAACTGAATAGGCGGACAGGGTCCGCTCTCGAACGAGGCCGTAAGCGCCTCGCATGGATGGCCACGGATGCGGTTGAGAGCAAGGGTCGGTTCCGAACATGGATCCTACATACACAACTGTACGTAACTACTGTTCGGACGCTAGCCACCTACCAATGCACATGAATTCCCCGCCCCTGCTGCGCCCTAAGCTCGTCAGGAAAGCGCTGCAAAGTCAACCCGTTGAGATTCACAGAAAGAGTAGAGGAAATCGTCTTGCCATAACAAACACACAATCACCCGTGAGGCGATCCAAAATAATATACTTACGGGAAAAAAAAGCGAAGAAGAGGATAGTAAAACAAAAACCTGGGAATACTTGAACCAACAACGAACGTTCTACCATCGCCATTGCTGAGACTTGAAGGGCATTGAGTCGCGGCCAGTACCTTCCAAGCAGCAATGACACCCGAAACACGAACGACCTAGTACCGTGGCCGCTTTGCGTCGCGATCATCATACCCACCCGGACCCTCGCGTTTGAGATCCCCTCTATACCCTCCACCTGGCATCCCCCCTGGAGGAGGTCCTCCAAAGCCGCCTGGACCTGCTTGAGGAGGCCCATAGCCATTTGGAGGCGCGTCGCCAAACCCGCCGCCGTTACCATGGAAGCCAATCCCACCTCCGCGCCCACCTCTGCAAACAATGAGGTCAGCAAGTGCAGGATGGCGTCGTTCGTTGACTTGGTATACATACCTGAATCCACCGTCCTCCCTTCCTCCACGGAAACCTCCACCACCACCTCCTCTGTAGCCACTGTCGCCGCCGCCGCCGAATCCACCGCGGAATCCGCCACCGCCTCCTCCACGGTCTCCTCCGTAACCTCTGTCGCCGCCGCCGCCACCGAACCCGCCTCCTCGGTCACCACCTCCGAAAGCGGGCCGGTCACCGCCAAAGCCGCCACGTCCTCCACCAAAGCCACCGCGCCCTCCTCGGAAGCCACCTCCTCTGTCACCGAATCCTCCTCGCCGTTCTCCTCCGCCCATACCTCCTCGCATGCCTCCTCCTCCTCTTGGGGGAGGAGCTGGTGTAGGTTCGACTCGTTTGGGACGACCGCCGAGGCCGCCGCCCAGACGCCGTGGTTTCCAGCCGCGAACGGTCCTGCCTCGTTCAACATCAACGAGAATCCTCTTACCCATTATTTGTAAGCCGTCGGACTCCTTATATGCGGCTGAAAAAGATGTAGCAGGTTAGAATGGACTGGGAACAAAAATGAAAAGAGGGATACGAACCTTTCATGTCGCGCTCTCGTTCGTAGACGATGAATGCGTACCCTCGACTGCGGCCTTTTTTGTCGCGGACGATTCTCACCCGTTCGATGGTACCATAACCTTCGAATTCACGCCTTAGGTCTGTCTCGGTGGCAGATTTGTGCTGTCAAAGGGTTAGCTAGTTTAGTATGTGTTAGAGCGAAGAAAAAAAGTGATCATCTATTACCAGACGCGAAATAAAGAGAGTTTTATAGGGATCTCCGATAGCCTCTGGATCGTCAGCGGGTTTATCTGGAGAGATTGCGTCAGAACAGGAAGAGGAAAGAGGAGAGATAGACTGACAAGTCTCCTTGGCAATTTTGTATTCCTCGGTCTTCTTTGCTTTGCGCTCTTCGCGTCGTATCTGACGTTTTGTTTCTTCTGCATGGGTAAAGACGGGCTCTTCGCCCTCTTCCATGGCCTCGGCTGCGTCAGCATTGAAAAGAATATCGGTGTTGGCCTCCTTCAAGCGAGCGAGGATGTCGGCGACGCCGGAGACGTCTTTCTTGCGGATGCGGTCAATGTCTCTGTCGATGGGGCGGACATAGGGGAGGGGCGGACGCGGGGCGAAGAGTTTGAGGAGATTGGGGGGGAGGAGATGGGTTCCAGGCATGGTGGGCGGGGTGAGAGAAGGACTCGGCGCTGACTCGCGGACGGCAGCGCTTTTTCAAACTCCGCGTGAACCTGTGTTTAGCGCTAGGATGCAGGGGGAAAGGGCTGAGAGCGGCGCACGATGAACAGAGCTCCCCGCCTCTTTGCCTCCTTCTTCTTCCACAATGCACAGTGGGCTCCCAGGGCTGCCACGCACGTCGCCTCCCTCAATGGCGCCCTCGCCGCGCCCCCGCCTGCGCTCGCAGCCTTCCGCACAATTGACTCGCCCTCGCCGACCAAGCTCCTCAAAATATACGGCCAGCTCGCAAAGTCGCGCCTGACCACCCTCGTCGTCCTCACCGCCATGTCCGGCGTCGCCCTCTCCCCGCTCCCCGCCACCATCCCCGTCCTCCTCTCCACCGCCCTCGGCACCACCCTCTGTTCCGCGTCCGCCAACACCCTCAATCAAATCCAAGAGGTCCCATTCGATGCCCAAATGGCACGCACCCGCACCCGCCCCCTCGTCCGCAGGGCCATTACCCCCATGCACGCCGCCGGTTTTGCGATTGTCACTGGCGTCGCGGGCCCCGCCCTGCTCTGGACCATGGTCGGGCCCACCACCGCCTGTCTCGGGGCAGCCAACATCGCCCTCTATGCAGGGCTCTACACCTGGATGAAGCGCAGGAGCATATACAACACCTGGGTAGGCTCCGTCGTTGGCGCCCTTCCCCCTTTGATGGGCTGGACTGCCTGCGGTGGCCAGCTCTTCCCATCCTCCACTTACCCCGTCCATCTGTTCCTGCCACCGTTCCTTACCAACGGTGCTCCCCTGGACTTGTCCTTAATCGACAACCCCCTCGCGCCGTTAGCATTCTTCATGCTGCTATTCAGCTGGCAGTTCCCCCATTTCAATGCGCTATCATATCTCGTTCGCGATTCATATGCACAAGCTGGATACCGCATGCTATCTATCTTCGACCCCCGCAAAAATGCCCTCGTCGCCCTCCGCCACGCCCTCCTCCTCGTCCCTGTCTGCTCCATTCTCGTCCCTCTTTCCGGCCTCACGACGTGGATGTTTGCGCTCACAACCCTACCGGGCAATCTCATATACATCCGCGCTGCATGGCGGTTCTGGCGCAAAGGCGGCGAAAAAGAAGCCCGAACCGTATTCCAACACAGCTTGTGGTACCTCCCAGTCATGATGGGCCTGATGATGTTCCACAAGCAGGGCATGGAGTGGCTCGAGTGGTTGGGCATCTCAAAGAAGGAGCAGGCAGAGGCAACTCAAGAGTACGACGATCAAGTATTAGCCACTGCGACCATTAATGAGAAAAATAATGTATTATAATAGCACAAACAAACATTTAATCTCTGTTCACTTGGGCGGCGCCTTGGTTTTGTTGGCCCTCGCGAGCTCGCGTTTCCGCCGCAGACTGTCGAGTTTGGTCTTGAGTAGCAGCACGCGCGTGTCCGCGTCCTCTTGCGCGCGCTCTTCCTCGAGTAGTCTGTCCATGATGAGCTCCCGGTCTTCCTCCGCGCGTTTCCGCCGCCGCTCGTCCTCTGTGAGCTCGGGGGGTCCGGGCGCGGCGGCTTCTCCCGCTTCGGGCGGGAATCCCTCGATTTGGGTGCTTGCGAGGACGGGCTCGGCGGCCACGGTGGCGCGGTCGTAGGCCTCGCGGGGGTTGGCGGCGGCGGCGGCGCTGCTTGCGAGCAATTCGCGTTGGAAGCGCTCGTATTCGAGGTCGACGATGGTGGCTTTTGTGGATGGGGCGGGTTGTGGAGGCTCCTCTTCGTCCTCATCCGAGTCGGCCTCTGGGGATAGTATCGATGCTGGTGCGAGAGATGGGTCGGAGAAGAAGTCTGAAGGGAAGGATGTGGACCCTTTGGCGGGCGCCTCGACTTTTCGCTTCTTCTCCGCTGGCGGTTCGGCGCCGCCTGTGGCTTTGCGTTTGCCAGTAACACCCCTCTTGGGCACTGGCGTTGGTTCCTCCTCCTCCTCTTCCTCCTCCTCCTCCTCGACCAGCGCCCGCTGCTCCTGCTGCATCTGGATCTCCCGTTGCCTCTTCTCCTCCTCGCGCAACCGAATGATGTTCGTGCGGTGCAGTTTGCTCCCGAGGTGGCCCTCCCATGCCGAGGCGAATTTGACGACGGCGCCGCAGACGGTGCATTTGAGCTGGTTGGAGGCGGTGTAGGTGGCGTAGGGGTGCGAGATGCGGGCTTCTTGCCGTTTGGCTTTTAGGAGGGCGCGGACGTCTGCCATGGAGGATGAACAGTGAGTTTGGTGTAGAGATGGGATGGGATTAGTGGGGGTTGAGAGGTGAGAGGTCAGTTTGAGCAAAGTTCGAGTTGGAAGTCGTGCGGCGCACTGAATCTGATCAATGAGCCGTTTAACTCACGTGAGCGCTTTCAGCAATTCGTCCAAGTTGAAGAAATATATTCATTTGTAGGATTTCTAGGTAAGTAAGAGCCGTTATGTTGGTTGGATAGACCAACATTCATTACATGTACATTCTAATTTCATTTAGGCCGCTGAATTTCCCGTTCCCTCTATGCGATACTTCCGATTTACTTCAAATTATACAGACTCTTGATGTGTTCGACGGTGGCTTTGTCGCCGGTGGTCTGAAATTCATGTATCAGATACCAAAAAAAGCCAAAGCTAAGGCTTGATAGCTGACCTTCTTGAGATCGTCGCTGAGTTTGACGCATGGTTTATGGTCGACCGAGGATAGCTTGACCACCATATTCAGAGCTTTACTTTTCTCGCCCGTCGAAGCGAAATGAAAATCATTGGTCAAGAACGTCCCAATTCCAAAGGAAACTGTCCAGACAATTTATTCAAAGGGTAGTTGGAGGGGATAAAATAGTGGCTTGCCTTTGCTGAACCCCAGCTCATCGCACTGTTTCTTGATGGCTAGACATTTGTCCACGTTCAGTGCATCCGAGTAGATGAGCGACTTGGAGTCGTGCGGGATTCCGAGCTTTTCGTACATCTCTTTGACGGCGGGTCCGAAGACGAATGGATCACCCGAGTCTTGACGCAGGCCGGTCCAGCGGTATGCGGTTTCTGGATCCGCCAAAAAGTCCTGGCACGAGAAAGTTTAAAGATCGATAAGGCGGTTTCGTCATGGGACGTACCTTGATAAAGGCGTCGGTGGTGAAGGTGTCCGTCAATGCGATGAGCGGGGCGTCTGGCGTGGTGTAGACCTCCTCCCAGAGCTTCATGGCTTTACCGTTTGCGTTCTGGTAGCCTTTCATGGCGCCAATCTATTATTTTGTTGAGTGAGAAGCGCAGAAAAGGGATATTCGGCATACACCCATAAACCATTCGCTGAGGGGGAAAATTAGATATATTACTCGGGGCTGTGTGTGACCATGACTTTTGGGACCCACTGTGCAATTGTCCCGATGGGTTTTAGATTGTATTTCTGAGCGAAGTGGACCTTGATAGCGAGTCATTCTGCGATGCTTGATTTTGGAAGAGGGAGATACTTACGTTGCTTGTGCCAAATAGACCCCCGGTGCTTGGGATCTCGTTGGAGGCGCGTTGGAGTGCGGCGATGACGATGTCTTGAGCGTGGAACGAGCGTCTTCTTCTGGTTCCAAACTCGCTGAAATGGCAGTTTGCTTCGAGCAGCGTCTTTCCTTTCGCATAGGCGAGTTCTAACGCGTAAATATGTAACGTAAGTAAGTCAGAAGGCAGTGATAGGATAGTTTAGACGCACCATCTTGATGATCGTAGTTCCAATCAGTTACTACCGTTTGAAAATATGTTTCGCTGAGACAGGCCATTAGAGGCACCTCCCACAGGATGGTTTCGACCCATGGCCCGATGATGTCAATTTCGAGCCTTCCTTGTAGATCGTCGCTTGTCACGGGAATATATTTGACCTTGACCTGCTCTGGTTTAAATCGGTAAGATGCCAGGTAGGTAAGGTATTCCTCAGTGAAGTAGGGACAGTGCTCCTTGAGCCACTGCGATTCCTCTCCAGTTAAGGCGATGGTGCTGAACGCTGTTGGAGGCCCATCAAAAAGTGAGTCCGAATACAGATGGGATAAGCGACGCACAAGACAAGTTTGTGCGGAAGCGCTCGATGCACTGCCGAGAGAAGAGCGTGGCTATACTGCGGTTCGTAAAGCGGTAGGACGCCTCGATGTCTGGGAAGAGGTGCAAGACCGCTTGCTGCATGGTTAACTATGATTATTGTTAGCGATCATCTCAAAGGCGAGGAAGGGTGGGTTTACTTTGTAGAGATCTGTGTCCAGGATGGACGGGGGAACCGCGGAATGCGCAAGGGGAGCGGACATGGTGGTGGGTGCAGTGCAAGTAACGTTTGGATGGGATGATAATACCCTGTAATAACAGGCGCACACACCGCATCTTCGTTCTTTTTATCTAACCACCATGGCACGTCTAAATCCTCGGCTGCTCCCAACTGCTCTAACTCCGTTCCTTTAGGCCTCGCGCGTCGAAATACTCAATGAAGGCGGTTATCGGTCGGATGGACGCCGACAGTTTGAGCTGCGGACTATAGACATCGACCTCTCCCAGCAAGGGCACGCCGACGGCGCGGCGGTCATCACCCATGGACTCACCCATGTCATGGTCTCTGTCTTTGGCCCACGAGAGGCAAAAATGCGCTCGCAGACGATTCACGATCGCGCGAATATCAATGTCGAGGTGGCAGTGGCGGCGTTCAGTACTGGAGATCGGAGGAAGCGCTCGCGCGGTGATAAGTGCGTACTGCTTTTTTTCTTGCTTCTCTAATCACTCAGTCGACGATTGAATTTTTAGACGGATATTGGAATTTGCTGCTACTATAAAATCTACATTTGAGCCCGTCATTCAGACCTCACTATATCCACGGTCGCAAATCGACATTTTTGTGCAAGTAATACAACAAGATGGCGGACTTTTGCAGGCATGCATTAACGGGACGACGCTGGCGCTCATGAACGCAGGCATTCCGATGCTGGACTTTGTTTGCGCAGTAAATGGCGGCGTGCACTCGACGTCGCCACTGCTTGATCTGACGCTGTTGGAAGAGAACGACGTGCCAAATTTAACGATAGCAGTCATGCCCAAAACGCGGAAGGTGTCACTGGTGACAATGGAGACGCGACTACATGTAGATCGGTTTGAAGAGATCTTTCGATTAGCAACAGAAGCCGGTTTAGCTATTCACGGAGAGATGAAGGCAGCGATTTTGGAACGGTCGAAGAGTTTAATGGGGTCAATAGAGCTGGGTAGCCAACAGCGGAGTGGAAATACGGCAGCGGATGTAATGGATGATGATGACTGATTTATCCTGACGATGTAAGGGATAAAGATTTTGCTTTGGTGTGAAAGAAATGATTACGCGAATGGTCAATGAGCAGCGATGCGTCTGAAGCACGCCAACCACTTGTCCCCACCATTTCTCTCTACCTTTTTGCCTTCCTCGGTGCTGGTATAAACGGCATCGATGATAGGCCCCTTCCCCTCTGCGCGTAATATTTCCTCAGTGACAGGTTCGAACAAAGGGAATGCGGTGAGGTGGGTTTTCATCCACTCGTGGAGATCTTTGACATCGGTGATGGTGTAAACGATGCCGCCGGGTTTTAGAACATACGCGTACTCGGCGAGAAGTGTGGGCGATATGATGCGGGCTTTGTGTTTGCGAGACTTGAAATGAGGATCAGGAAAGAGGAAAAAGAGAGCAGACAGGGAGTGTTTGGCGAAGTAGTTGGGGAGGAATTTCATGGCATTTGCGCGTACGATGGATACATTTTGGAAGGGTGAAGGAGTGGATGCGGCAGTTGGCTCTGCCTGGGAAGTTACGCGCAGAGCGGCGATGCGATCTTGAACGTACTGCGAGACTTGGACGCGGATCTCCATTCCTGCACGGACGATTAGGACAACAAACATTGAGAGGGTATGTGCGCACCAAGCATAAGGGTGTCAGGGAAGAGCGGAGCGAGCGATATGAGCAGACCACCAAAGCCGCAGCCCACATCCGCGAACTCGGGCGCCTTTCCTGTGCCGGCAAAGGCAGGATAGTGGACAGACCAGTCTACGGCGGCGGGGCTGGCGGGATACTGGAGGGCATGGTCGGAGAAGGGATTCGCGTGTGCGCGCTGGCGATAGTTCTTTTTCTGCGGGAGAATGGTGGGCTCTGTGGGTTGGTCTGTTGGCCGTTTTCTCTTTGCCATCGCGGTCGGCGGCAACGAGCGCTTGAAGGACAGGGCGAACGGGCGCCGGTGGGGTCATGTGACGTGGAAAAAGTCGGAGGACTACCGTCACTTAAGGACAGCTCATCTACTGCTCTTTTCATAACCACCATGTCTCATTCCATCCTAAAAGTCCGTATGTTTTTCTTTTTTGTCTCGTGTAACCTTCTAACTCCCGCCTCCAGACGCGTCCCACCCTTCTCCGCACGGCTTTCCCCGCCGCCCGTCTCTCCTCGACTTCCTCCAGGCTCCCCACTCTTAAGGAGCGCTTGGCCGAACTCATCCCTAAGGAGATCGAAAATGTCCGTCTACTCTCCCTTTTCTCTCCGTCTCGCCTCGTCTCACTCTGCCTTTAGGTCAAGGCTACGCGTGCTGCCTATGGCAAAAAATCATTTGGTCCCGTCATTGTAGACCAGCTCTATGGGTATGTCGTCATTCTTGCATCCATCCGCCCGCCTAATCTTTCTTTTTTCTTTCTTTCTTTTCTCTTCCTTTTTTTCAGTGGAATGCGCGGCCTTCCTGCTCTCATCTGGGACGGCTCAGTCCTTGACGCAGGTACTGTCTATCCTCTCTCATCCAGATAGTCGCATTTTCTGACGCGCTCCAACCCTAGAGGAGGGTATCCGCTTCCGTGGCAAGACCATCCCTGAAATCCAGAAATTGCTCCCCAAGGCACCTGGTGGTTCCGAACCCTTGCCAGAGGGTCTCTTCTGGCTCCTCGTCACCGGCGAAATCCCCACCCAGGAACAGGTCGCTGAGCTTTCCCGCGACTGGGCCGCTCGCTCGGCCATCCCTGAGTTCGTGGAGGAGATCCTCGACCGATGCCCCCCTACCCTCCACCCCATGAGCCAATTTAGTTTGGCCGTGACGGCTGTATGTCTTTTGTCCACCCTTTCCCCGGCTTCTCGTTATTTATATGCGTCTATCTGGTAGCTCAACCACAACTCGGCCTTCGCCAAAGCCTACCAGGATGGTGTCTCCAAGAAGGAGTACTGGGGACCTACCTTCGAGGATTCTATGGATCTGTGCGTGTATGATATTCTTCCACTATTCCCCTCTTCTCATTTTTTTTTTTTGGTTTCCAGCATTGCTAAATTGCCCAACATTGCTGGTCGCATCTACCGCAATGTCTTCGGTCAAGGCAAGCTCCCCGCCATTGACGCCTCCAAGGATTACTCCTACAATTTGGCCACCCTCCTTGGCTTCGGCGAGAACGCTGCGTTTGTTGAGCTCCTCCGTCTCTACATCACCATCCACAGGTATGGTATTATCTTCTACGCCTAGCGCTTCTCTAAATTCAGTGATATTCTCATAGTGACCACGAAGGTGGTAATGTTTCCGCCCACACCGGAAAATTGGTTGGATCCGCTCTCTCCGACCCCTTCCTCTCCTATGCCGCCGCCTTGAACGGACTTGCTGGTCCTCTCCACGGTTTGGCTAACCAAGAAGTCTTGATTTGGTTGCGCAAGATGCAAGCCAAGATCGGGGAAGACGCTTCAGACGACGCCGTCAAGGAGTATGTCTGGGCAACACTCAAGGGTGGACAGGTTGTCCCCGGCTATGGTCACGCTGTGTTGAGGAAGACGGATCCTCGCTACACTGCCCAGCGTGAATTCGCCTTGAAGCACTTGCCTGATGACAAGTTGTTCAAGCTTGTTGGCCAGATCTACAACCTTGTTCCCGATATTCTCCTCGAGGTATGTGCCTGTATATCTCGATGTGCTTCTTTTGCTAACAATTTTCCTTGCAGGCCGGCAAAGCCAAGAACCCCTGGCCTAATGTCGATGCTCACTCAGGTGTTCTTCTCACTCACTATGGACTTGACCAAATGCAATTCTACACTGTTCTTTTCGGTGTGTCTCGCGCATTTGGTGTTGCCGCACAGTTGATTTGGGACCGTGCTCTTGGTGCTCGTAAGTCTTCTGTGTTTGAATATTCTTTGGTATCGTCTCAACATATTTTGCAGCTCTTGAACGCCCCAAGTCTTACTCCACTGCTGCCATCCAAAAGATGTTCGCAGACAAGCCTTAAATTGTTTGATATACTGTACTGCCTTTAATACATAGACTTTACCTGCTTGTGATTGACAAAACCATAAAGTGCTGAACTTTGAAGAGTTTGTAGCTCAGCAAGATTACAGTTTGCTTGTTGTCTTTTACACTTCGGGGGTTCCAACGTACAGACGGCATGTATATATTAGTCCTGTAGCTTGATCTGTAGTCAGTGTACAGAATTGGCTACAAAAATCATTTGCAGATTAACTGCGGAAATAATTTGTAGCAGATACAATATATTTACTACAAATGAGGCTACCAAAGGCTTCAATATGTTCTCTACAAATCCTATTAATAGAAAGATCGATAGATAATGTACCGGGGTCCGGACAACATGTAAAAAACCTTTATAGAATATCTATGGGCATGATCTATAGAAAGTCCCATATGTTAACTATGGAATTACCTATGGGAATGTGTATAGGTTACCTACAGAACTACATGTAGAAACCTTTTGTAGATAATATATGACCATAATCTATAGAATGTCCAATATGTCATCTATTGATCTTTCTATGAAAGGGATCTATAGAAAATATATTGAAGCATTTCATAGCCTCATTTATAGCAACCATATTGGATCTTCTACAAATTATTTCTGCAGTTAATCTGCGAATGATTTTTGTAGCCAATTCTGTACACTGACTACAGATCAAGCTACAGGACTAATATATACATGCCATCTGTACGTTGGAACCCCTGAAGTGTTAGGCCAGTAACTGCCCCTCTAAAAGAGGAAATTGACCCTGGTAGGGATCCTTGATAGAGGGGCCAGTTCAATTTTATCAGTGAATCCCAAATGATGTCATTTTTGTGCAGCCATCATTGGCACTCCATGAGAAACTTCCCAATGAGGGAGCAACTCGACGCGCGAACTCAGTAGTGTACTCTTTCCACTACTTTCCACCACCTTCTACTACTTTCTATCACCACTTTCCACTATCTTCTACTACTTTTTCCACTAGTTTCCACTAGGCAAAAGCACGGGTAACCCCCGGGTGTCTCGAGCACTACCCAGACCCATACCCAACAATACCCATACCCAATAACCCATGGGTATGCTTGGTGTTGGGTTATTGGGTATGGGGTGAACCCACAGGTATATTGGGTATGTGGCCCCAAATGGCGGCATTGTCCACATCAATACTCTGCTCGCACCCCCTTTTGCATCTCCACGCTGCAGAGACTGCATATAGCAGACCTCTTTGTACATGCAGATGGTATAAGGGGCAGGGATGGTGGATGTGTAGCCCTGCATGGTGCACAATTGCACTGGCGCTGTGCACCTACACTCGCTGCACCATCCTGAGATGCATACAGACAGCAACAGTGCATACAGACAACACTTTCACATCATTACTGCATATTGTATCCACTTGCGCTCACTGAATGGTGCAGAGAGGGGATGTGGATAGGACAGGCTGTGCTTGGCGAGAGGAGAGGTCAGCAAGAGCACGGCGCTGCGGCAGTGTTGAGCTAATAATGTGGCACCACATCCATGCACTGCAGTGGGAGTGCATCTCGCAAATAGGGCAACAGCTAGTGTATGGCACGGGTTGGTCAAACCCGCTGGGTTGAGGCACAGGTTGGCCTGGGGTTGGGGTTGGGGTTGGAGATTCTCAACCCCACTTCAACCTGTACTCCAGTGCTGGGTGGCCGGGTGCGCGGCAGTGGCCATGAGAATTAAATCTCTGCTTAAACTCGTGATCAACTGCATTGATTGCAGTTGATTTCCACTTGTTTTCAACCACTCGATGTTCCACAACTGCTATTATGCACATGCCAACAACAATGGAAGGGGAGCAGGACAGAAGGGGAGGCCCAGGAGTGGGAGACCCAGCAGGTGTGCCCCCTGCACCCCCTACTTTAACTGCGCGCTCACACCCTCCCCTCTCCACAGCAACAATTCACAGTGACACCTCACGCTGCCCCTCGTGCTGCCTCCATAGCCTCAATTTGCGCCCCTTCTGCCACACTCTTCCCCCTCAACATCCTGCGGCTACACAGTATGCCCATGCATGCTGCCTCATTGTAATGACGTGGCAGCACAGACGTGGCTGCACTGCCACGTCATCACAGCAAGGTGGCGTGTACAAGTCCATCCGCCTTCCATCTGAGCCGGTGACAACGTGTTGTTGCCAATGACAATGACATGCAACGGCGGGTGCTCTTGGCCGTCTGCACGAACAACGAGTGCTGCAATTGCAGCCTCTGTAGTGTGCAGACACTTGAGGTCGCTGCCCCAACCTGCAACCCCAGCACAAACCTGGGGTTGAGGCCAACCCGCGACCCCAATCCGTGAAAACCCCAACCCGCATTCACGGGTGTGGGTTTCCTGGGGTTGGGGTGCAGATTGACTCTAAATGACCCCAGGGTTACCCGTGCCATACACTAGCGACAGCAGGGAATAACAGCGGCTGCAGATGCTGCTAGAACAAGAGAAGGCAGGCACTGCCGCATTGTCGGCATCTTGATGATGTGCCAGTGGAGTGGTGCACTGTGGATGGCAGCTGGTTGAATTGGTGCGAATGGATTAGTGTTCGAAAGTCTGGTCCAGTCCGGTCTTTTGGCCTCGAGGGCTTGGACTGATTCTGAGACCAGTCCTAGGCGGTTGCAAGACTGCAAAAAACTGACATGAACTGATGCCGACTGGTCTATGTCAGTCTTTGTCAGTTGCAAGACCGTCAAAAACTGGTTGCAACTGGTCATTGTTCAGACTGGTTTTCAACCAGTCTGAGACCGGTTAAGACCTGGTCTTCATTGGCATATTCGCAGTGTAGATAGTTGAAATAAGATATATTTGTGCTATCTACACATGTCTAGTCTATATCTACTCATGTACAACAATGTAATTCAGTACTACAGGGACAACATGGATGCTTGTGAGCACTGTAAAGACAAGGTGCTGGTGCTTAATGGTGATGTGGGATGAGAGGCAGCATGTGGAGAGAGGGTTGAGGAGGTGTGGGCAGCAGTAGGGTGTGCAAGGGGAGATGGGCACTGTAAAGAAGGTACAGGTGAGTGGGGCAAGATGTATGGTGCATGCAATGCACATTGTGTCGCCATCTCACTGCGTCCTTGTGTCCTCATTGAATTGTTCCCTCCCGTCCTCATCGCATTGTTGTTTCATTGTGTCGCATTGCTGTATTGTTGTCTCATCTCATCTTGTTTCTGCGTCATCTCATCATCTCGTCATCTCATTGTCGCATTGTCTCATCTTTGTGGTGGGCTCCGCACGGCATCATTGTCATTGTGACGTGGCAATGGTACAACATGCAGCAGGTGGTGAATTCACTGCAGGAGCATGTAGGCGACAGCGGGGCATGAACAGAGGGGCAGAGAGGGCGGCCGTGAGCCCAGGAGGTGGCAGTTGGGTGGATGGACACTGCGAGGAGATGTATGGGTAAGTGGGGAACTTCAGGTGGTGCAGGTAATGCACTTGGCAGCTCTCCCACTTCCTGGGTCTGCCCTCGGCGTCCTCCTCCCCTATCTCCATCATTGCACATTAGAGCCCACATCCCTATTGCAAGGGGAGGGGCAATGTGGGCATTGTAGTGGTGAGAGTGCAAGCCATCAACCATGTTTACTATAGTTGATGGATGTTTTGGCAAATGCTGGGACCAGTGCACGGCGTTGTTCTGAAGTTGTCCTCGTCCTTCATGAAGATTATAGTGATAAGTTAGTATTTAATAGTGATTAGATGGAAAATAATTTACTTACTATAGAGAGTGAAAAGACTGGTTAAGACTGGTTTAGACCGATCTTTGGTCAGTCTTCAATATTTTGAAACAATGAAGGACTGTGGACCAGACTGCGGTCTCGGTCCTAATTGGTCCATATAATTTGTGGTCTGCTTCAGTCATAGTCTGGTCCTGTTGCGGTCTTTTTCCAGTCTTGAGACTGGACTTCCAAACACTAGAATGGATGAAGGAGAAGTGGGGAGGACGGAGGGGGGGATCCGCAGAGGAGAGGGGAGGTGGGGCAGCACCAGGGAGTTGCAAGGAGCAGGGGAAAGAGACATGCTGGAAGGATGCGAAGGTCAGCAGGTGGGATGAAAAATGGGCATCAGAGATGCACCTACTGGATCTCCCACCTTGTGGGTCTTCCCTTGTATTGTTTTCCCCTCCTTCTCCATCATCATCATGCTCAATCCAGCCCACATCCCTTGTGAAAGGGGAGGGGCTGCATTGGGCTCATGGTGGATGAAGAAGTGACAGTGCATCAACCATGTTTGGATGGTTGATGGCTGCATTGGCAAATGCTGAGTTGTGTGCATGCCATCTAAAAGCCCGGCCTGAGTTAGCACAGATGTGCACTGATGTCCAATGCAGGTGCAACAGTGGGGTATGGTTGGGTACTGGGTATGGAGAATGCTACCCAGACCCATACCCAGGCATACCCATACCCAGTACCCAGCTGGATATGCCATACCCCTGCTTTTCCCTAGTTTCCACTAGTTTCTGTTACTTTTTTTTTTGCTACTCTATCCTAGTGATTCTATCTTGTACCACATTCTACTACTATCCACTGATAGGGACAACCATGGGTGCAACAAACCTGGTGGGCTTGTGCCTGGGTTGTGCTGGGGTACGGGCACAGGTTGAAGTTTTTGTACTCCACCAAAAGCCGTACCCCACCAGCAGGTGATGGAGTTTTGGGCTGGAATCAATCGGAGCTCAAAATATTTGACACAACACTGTGACATTGCTGACCACGCTTAAATTCTGATATTTTCAACCACTCACCATCATCAAGCATCTACCAGATGCAGGAGGAATAGGAAACATAGGGATAATACATTGTTGTCATCCCCTAAATAGGTGAGTATTAATATATTGTTCTCTGTCCCCGCACTGATACTATGCCCCCTGTTACAAATGTCGAGCATTGTGACCAAATCAATCACTAAATGTTCATTATAAGTCCCATGCTGCTTGGTGCAATAACTTGTTCTCTGATGACTGTAGATTCACGACAAATACCTATCTTCCTAGGCAGAGTTGTGGTGAAGTGAGCAAGTAGCAATAAGGGAAGCTTAGATTGACCCAAACTAGAACTAGCTAAGGTTACAAGTAGTTCTAGCTATGTCTTATATAGTGAAAGGAGCTAAGGCGCGATCAGCGCCCACACGGGAATAATCGCGGTTCAAAATAGTCTGTGTGAAATGCGTAGCAAATAGGAAACCAACAGATCAGCGAGTAGTGTTTAAAAGTCCAGTCTGGTTTGGTTTTTTGCCCAAATTTGGCAAGACTGAGACCTAGACCAGTCCACCTACTTCAAAAATAGTCCAAAAACCAGACCGGACTGCAAAAAACCAGTCCAGTGCGGTCTTTTTCAGTCTACAAATCAGTTGAGACCAGTTACAGTCTAAACTGGTCTCGGATCAGTTTAAACTAGTCTTTTCAATGGAATTTCAATAGTTGCTAGGTAATATATTAATACTTATAAATTATCTGACCAAAATACATTAAAGATCATGAAAAACGGCTGAGAAACAAATGAAAAACTATAAAGGAGTAGAAAAGGAGTAGAGGAAACACAGCAGCTCAGTACTCTGTCAAATCTTATCCAAAAATTATGATCCTGAGCTTGTTAGATAGGTAAAATTAAGTACTAAAATACTCATATGCTAAGGTGGGACAAGACCAGTTTGGACTGGTCTTTTGCAGTCTTTCTATTTTCAAAATAATAATGGACCAAAGACCAAGACCATGGTCCGGTCTTTTGCAGTCTTTCAATTTTGCGGTCTTTTGCGGTCATGGTCCAGTCCAGTCTCAGTTTTTGTGCAGTCTTGAGACTGAACCTTTAAACACTATCAGCAAGGTACATGTCAATGAGGTGGTCATAGTATGATGGAATGTGAAGTGGAATGTATTAGAATGTTTGACCATGTTGGTGACACGTCAATGTGGGAGGAATACAACAAAGACTAGAGAAAAAGGAAAACTGTGGTTGAACACAGTTTGGAGTTGACGATGAGAACCATGTTCATCTTGTTGAAGATGGTGACGTGGTCTGCTATGTCGCAAATTTCCCAGACGCCTTATAAGGTTTATAATCGAGATAATCAACCGTCTCATTGTAATGTAAGAGTTATTTATTATAATGTCCAGAATTTTGATTATAAGATGCTCGCAAGCGATTGTAATTGATACGGCCTGCCTTACAAGGCAGATCGGTTGATTAAGTGAAAATAAGAACCCATTTCAATTTACTTACTGACTTTCTAATCTCATTAGATTTCGTCTTAACCATCTGAACCATTACTTAGTTATTTACTTTACTTACTTACCTACTAAGAGTTATACTAATCACAATTTGTTACTCTCAACTTAATTATTCTGAGTTCTTTTACTATGGTGCGACTACAAATTGTACATACATATGTATTGACTACAAGTACCAACTAACTAATACAGTATACCTAGTACTTACTGACCTTAGGTGCTTGTACGACAAAAGACTATGCCCAAGACTTTACTATTTTAAAGGAGCGTACAAGCCACGTCAACAAGATTTTGTATTTTGTTCAGTCGACTGGGTGAGTGGCTGTATCGTCTCTAGCCAATAGAATTTTGCGGCGCATATTGCCTAACAACTAATATATCTGTGTGGCCGTGGGCCGCCTCTGCTCATAAACACCTCTATAAGTAGACTAATCATTGAATAGATATATATTCTTGCTCAGCATAAATTATACTGAAGGATACGGGGATAGAGAATGATTCTGAGCAGATACTATTCTTCAGTACAATCTTATAGAGAATACCTGAATTTGCACGCTTGTTTCATGATTCAATTACTGTACTACCTTTAATTTGCTATGTAATGCATGATATGAACTATATAAAGTGTTTTTACCCATGTTTTATACCTGTGTTGAGGCATGCGCACCATTAATGCACAGTGAACACGCTCTAGAGATGTTGTGGGAATTTGACTTCAGGGCAATTTTTAGCTGAGAAATGTGACGTTGTAAGCGAGAAATTACCTTACAAGTCATTGACAGGCATTATAAGCCGATGCTCATACTTGTAAAGCCAATGAGAAAATTATAATTGGTGAGCATCATTACAATCAAAAATTCTAATTATAAGACACATTACAAGGCTGGGAAATGGCATTATAAGCTGAATGCCTTATAAGGCATTCTGGAAATTTGCGACATATAAGTACATGTAACATTGTTATTGTTGAGGAAAGAGGAGGAAAAAGAAAAGACATATCAAAAATAAACTTGTACGCGTAATATTACTCCCTGGTTAGAAAGTAGCCTCCGGATACTATCAAATACCACATCCAGTACAATGACAATGGTTGTTTGACAAGGTGGAAGAAACATTGGATGGTCCAGCTTGTTGACCAGTGGGGTGCATCTCGACATTGAAGATGAAGGAGTTGGGTACAATGACAACATGTGCGCATTTGTTGCAGATCCATGTTTTGTCTCCAGTGTGGATGTAGAGGTTGCTGCCTTTGCATGTTGTGATCTCATTGGCAGGGGAAAACCTCACCAGGTGTGAGGGTGATGCAAGCCTAAGACCTTCTGCTTGCTGGAGGCAGTGTTGGTGAGTTGGAGCATTGTCAACTGAGTGGTCTCGGTCGGGTCTGGGGAACTAAGTTTTTGTGTCTGTATAAAGAGGGTAGTAGTAGCCGCGCAGGCTTCAGATGAGGTCTGGTTGGGGATACTCACCAAAGGGGAGGTGGGTTCTGTTGAGGAAAGCAGGGGTCTTGACTCTGTTGATGTCCTTGTAGATCAATCTTTGGTTCTCCTCTTGTTGATCGAGGAGGGTGTGGCAATATTTCAGTCCTAAGCAGAGTTCCTTGACAGCATCTTGTTCTCTGGAGAGACCATCTAGGAGGGCAAGGAGATGCTCTTAGTCTGCTTCTGTCCTAATTGTTGGAATTCGTCAGGTGCACTAGACAGTGCAGGATGTGAGTATGGGAACACCGTGGTAATTGAGTAAAGAACAAGAGAAACAAAACATCGCTACTGACTACAAATGTATCATGTGCTACAATAAGATAAAACAAACTCCGCTGAGCTCATTAATTCTAACATATACCCTCGAGCAAAAGCGGGGGGTTCAAAAGACAGAAAGACAAATAGAAAATAAAATAAAACATAAAACATAAGAAATCAAAATTGTACCCCCTCAAACATAAAAACACCATATAATGGCGAGGGCTGCATCTTCTTTGACTTCCACCATCTTTGCTGTGTCTCCAGCAGCTATTGTGTCTGACAAAATACATTTGCCATGGTACTGGCTCTTCTGCTGGCACTTGAAGCAGGTAACACCCAATCAATTGCATCCGCGTCCTGCAAAATGACGCGCTTCGAATCCTTCATCACCTGTAGCTGGCAGTATAATGTATCAACCAATGCATACTGGCATATATCAAAGATATTAAGAGAGGACGGTTTTTTGCTGACATAAGGATTAGCTAATAGTGGCTGTGTTGTTTCTGCCCGCGCTTCAAGCTGTGGCCGCGCGTCGCCGGCAGCCTTTGAAATAAATAAATAGTGCCAAATGGCCTCTGAACCAAACACGTCGTCACCGCGCTATGGCCACTGGCCTCTCCCACCTCATTTTGACACGCTGTCAGTGCTACTTTGGGATTTTCGTGCATCTCACATCCAAAAATACCCCTCTGAGGTCCTATACACCTCCAAAATAGGTGGCTATATCATTTGTGGCCAAGGTATATCATTTATCTTCGCTTTTTTTGCCCTTTTCAGATTCTGATAAAATTTCTCTCCCTCTACAGTGCTATTCTACCCTGTTGTGATGTTGAAATTTCGTGTTTTTGAAGGATTTTTGGGTGGCTTTGAGGTATTTATTGCTTTCTTTGGGTGTATGGGACTTATTCTAATCTCTAAAAATCAAGTCTGCTCTGTCTGTTCTCTATTAAAGTGCTTTGGATTATCCAGAGTACTTCTTCCTTCCCTTTCCTCCTCTATTCTGCTGTGGTTTGGTTTTCTCTCTGGGGCTTTTGGACTACTGGACTTCTGGGACCTGTATTTAGAACTGGGTTATAGATTGTGCCTTTGCTGCTGCATTGTATCTGATTTTGAGAAAATTTGAAGATCAAGGTGACGCTCTGAAAAGTCCTACTTCCCTGGCTTCTCTGTAACAGAGTGTTTGCCAGTTGCTTAAAGGCCTACTATTGGTCTGGACCTCTTTCTGAGCACAGTTTGCAGAGAGATTGGCTGGCGGGTTTGCAGTTGCCTCCCCTTCCTACGGGATTGAATCTCTATTATCAACTGCAGCTGTTACCACCGATTTCGCATTTTTTCTACTTTGATCGGATTGCATTGCTGGACCAGAGAAGCCTCTATAGCTTAGTTCTTGGCCGGTGTTATATTATTTTGCAAAAATGTAAGGCTATATATTCTTTGATTTTTGTATCTACCATTGCTAAATATTCAAATTAATAGGGCTGAAACTCCTCCAAATACTCCGCAACGTGTCCGTATTGTGCACAAAGACTGGAGCGCAATAATCGTACCTTGGATAGCCCTCAAGCTCATCGTACAGCTGCACACCAAGCTCATCATATTGAACCTCTGCAGTTCAATGCTCCTGCACCTGTTCCTGGCCCTGCATTCAATAGAAATAATGCTAATGATCTATTTGCACCTGCTAATATTCCTCCTGCTCAACCAATTAATTTTGGTGGCCATCAATATATGAACCTTCCTGCTAATTTGCGTAATATGATGGCTGCTATTCCGGATGCACCTCCTGCTATTCGTGGACATCGTAATCAACCTGCTATTCCAGGAGTAAGTTTACATACCTGTTAGATTCCTAATAATATATATTATGTATTAATCCTCATTATAGGTACTACCTCCCCAAAATCCTCCCCGACAAAGACGACATGCAAATGCTCCACAGCCTCAGCCATTTCCTATGCCTCCTCCTGTAAGTATTCTAATCTTTACCTATATCTTCTGTGTGAATGGTATTAATTCAAGATAAAAAAATTAGACTCCTGTAATTAATCCTCAGCCTCCAATGGGTGCAATTCCTAATGGTCCTGAACCTAATCCACCTCCTTTACCATTGCCTCCTCTGCTTCCTCCTCTCTGCTCAATGTAGAGCTAATAATAATAATTCAAAGGAATGTATTGCATGTAAACATTTGATCATACCCAGCCAGTTCACTATCTGGGAAAAATGGATGTCAAATGTCTCCACTGTGGTGCACTCCATTGGTTGGATGAACGCCTGTCAAAATCTTCAAGACGTTCTCCAAAGTTTGGAATGTGTTGTTTTTCTGGAAAAATTGAACTTCCAAAACTGGAGAATCCACCCCCAGAACTACTCGGATTTTTGACAGGCACAGATGATGCATCAAAAAAATTTCGCAATAACATCCGAAGATATAATAATGCTTTAGCAATGACTTCTGTTGGTGTTAAACGCGATAATACTCTCAACAATGCTGGCGGAGGACCATGGATTTTCAAAATTCAGGGTAAATTGTTGCACTATGCTGGATCTCTTTTGCCCATTGAAGGTGAAACACCATTATATGCCCAATTATATATCTATGACCCTGCTGAGGCTTTGGATTATCGCATGGAACATCAAGCAAATCGTGAATTAGACCGTCACACAATGCAAATTCTGCAAGATATGCTGTATCGACGTCATCCCGGAGTGCAGCTCTACAAACAAGCATATGAGCTGACACGGAATATGAATCCTGAGGATCAATGCAATATTGCCCTCCGTTTTGACCAGGATGCTGATAGGCGGCGGTATAATCTTCCAACAGCAACTGAAATTGCAGTTATTCTGCCCGGAGATGGAGATCAGCCTACAGATACTCGGGATATCATTCTGCGGCATCGAGCAGGGGAAGCTAATGTTCGAATTAGTGAAATGCATCCTTTTTACCATGCTCTCCATTATGTTCTACTGTTTCCAACTGGCCAATTGGGTTGGCACCCACAACTCCCATTCAAAGATGGTGTGGAGGTGGATGATAATGATGATAATGATGAAAACAATAATAATGCACCTGCTCCTAATGGAGAAGATGAGGATAATGAGGGTGCTGATCCTACAGCCATGAACAAAAAGCGGAAATATATATCTCAAACTGAATACTTCTGATATCGTCTACATCCACGCGAAGGAGAAAGTCCTCATATATTTTTGTCACAAAAACTATTGCAGGAGTTCATTGTTGATTGCTGGGCAGCTTCAGAGCAAAGTCGCTTAGATTGGGTTAGGCGCAACCAGCATCTATTCCGTACAGCAACACGTCAAGGATTAGTGGATGCAATTGCCATTGATCCAGCTTCAGATGGTACAAATATTGGCCTAAGAACAATTCTGCCTTCAACATTTGCTGGAAGCACTCGGAATATGATCCAAAACTGTCAGGATGCTTTAGCAATTAATCACTTCTATCATGGAGCAGATCTATTTCTTACAGCTACAGCAAATCCTAATTGGCCAGAAATTAAGGAAGCATTATATCCTGGACAGGCAGCAAGTGATCGCGCAGATATATATGCCGTGTATTCCATTTGAAAATGACGCAGCTTATCAAGGACATTTTTCAAGATGGCATTTTTGGGCGCACAGTTGCCCGTGTATGGACTATTGAATTCCAAAAGCGGGGACTTCCTCATATGCACATGATCATTTTCTTACATCCTGATTACAAGCTTCAACTCCTGAAGATGTAGACAGTCTTCTATCAGCTGAATTTCCTGATGAAGAAAAAGAACCAGAACTTTTTGAGTTGGTCAAGTCATTAATGGTCCATACACCCTGTGGAGCTGCACACAATAATCCAAATGCTCCCTGCCAAGTCAATGGAAAGTGTTCCAAAAGCTTTCCAAAAGTCTTCCTGTGAGCAGACTACTGTTAATGATGATTCCTACGCCAATCTCCGCCGGCAAATACTGGCAAATCCTATGTGGTTCGAGATCATGAAGTTGACAATTCATGGGTGGTTCTTACTGCCCTTATTTAACCTGAGATACTGCTGCCATATCAATGTAGAGTCAATTGCATCTATTAAGGCAATTAAATATATCTACAAATATGTCTATAAGGGTCATGATCGTACTACTATGGAGTTTGGTCAGTGCAGAGATGAGGTCAAGCTATACCTGGATGCACGATATGTTTCAGCCTGTGAGGCTAATTGGCGTATCTTCCATTTTCACATGCATCAAGAAAGCCCTGCTGTTGTTCATCTTCAAGTCCACCTCCCAGGTGAACAAATGGTCACATGAGATGAAAATTTGGCACCTAATCTGCAAGCAGTACTGGAACGTAATGCAAGTCATGATACAAAGCTTACTGCCTATTTCAAAGCCAATATTCTGTATCCAGAAGCCCGAAACATACTCTATCAGGACTTTCCTTCAAAATTTGTTTGGAAAAGTAAAAGACATAAGTGGGAGCCCCGCAAGAAGCTGTTTGCAATTGGCCGCATGTTCTATGCTCATCCTAATTCAGGTGAACGATTCTATCTACGTCTCCTTTTGACCTCAGTAAAAGGAGCAACATCATTTGAAGACCTGCGAACAGTTGTGATCAATGGACAACAAATTATATGCAACACTTTTCGTGAAGCATGCTTAAGATTGGGCCTTTTGGAAGATGACAATGAATGGGTTCAATGTTTAGAAGAGGCAGGAGAAATGGCATCAGGTCATCAGTTGCGCAATTTATTTGTCACTATTCTTCGTGAAAATGCACCTTCAGATCCCTTAGCATTATGGCTTCAGTTCCGTGAAAAAATTTGTGATGATTTGCATTATGCTCTTCATAACAGAAACATTTGCCAAAATCCTACCCAGGATGAAGTCTTTGATTATGGCTTATATCTCATTGACCGCCTGTTGCATACAACAAACAAGTCACTTCAAGATTGGCCTACTATGCCACAACCACAAGAGAATTGGGATGCTTTAATTGGAAATCGTTTAATTGCAGAGCAGCGCAATTATGATATGGCTCAGGAAACAATTTTGGCAAATCAACAGATTCCAACCCTCAATGCAGGCCAGCGAGCAGCTTTTGACCAAATTGTCGCTGCAGTAACAAATAAAACTGGACAATGCTTTTTTCTGCATGGGCCTGGGGGAACAGGAAAGACATATATTTACAACACTCTGTGTCATTATCTGCGTGGTCAGGGAAAAATTGTTCTCTGTGTTGCCTCTTCTGGAATTGCTGCATTACTGCTTATTGGAGGAAGGACTGCACATTCATGCTTCAAAATTCCACTCAAGGTCCACGAAAGCTCTACATGCAATATTGGAAAAAATACAGATTTGGCTGAACTTATTCGCATTACTGATTTGGTCATTTGGGATGAAGCTCCTATGCAACACCATCATATTCATGAGGCTGTTGATCGATCTTTCCGTGATATTCGTAATTGTGAGCAACTATTTGGTGGAGTTCCTGTAGTTTTTGGTGGAGATTTCAAACAATGTCTTCCTGTCATTATTAAAGGATCCCGTGCCCAAATTGTTAGTGCCTCAATGCAACGCTCTGCTCTTTGGCAATCTATTGAAGTTTTAAAACTTACTGAAAATATGCGACTCAATACCAACCATGAAGCTGAGCGGGTTTTTGCACAGTGGCAATTGGATTTGGGTCATGGAAGGCATACAGATGAGGCAGACAATATTGTCCTTCCAGACCACTTTAAGTGTGCAGAGAATTCAGCATCATCATTGATCAACAATATCTATCCTGGAGTGTATCGCTCTACACAACAAAGTGATCAGTATTTTGCAGAACGTACTATTCTCTGCAGCCGGAATGATGATGTGGATGATATTAATTCTGCTATTCTTGAACACTTTCATGGCCCTCCCCATGTATTCAACAGTGCAGATTCAATTCCAAATAATCAAGGAAATGGACAGGAGGGTCCTCTTATGTATCCAGTGGAATATTTAAACACCATCAATTGTGCCGGTTTGCCTTTGGCAAAGCTCATTCTTAAAGTGGGTTGCCCAATAATGATTTTACGCAATCTGAATCCCAGTGAAGGGGTCTGCAATGGGTCAAGAGGAATAATTACAAGAATGGGAAATCGTGTTTTGGAAGTGCGGTTGTTAACAGGAGACCATGCAGGGCAGACAATATTTATTCCACGAATTAGTCTAACACCTACAGATACTCAAGTGCCTTTTGAGTTCTGTCGACGTCAATATCCTGTCCGACTTTGCTTTGCTATGACAATCAACAAATCTCAAGGACAGTCAGTAAAGCATGTTGGACTTAATTTATGCAATTCAGTATTTGCACATGGGCAATTATATGTAGCAATCTCTCGAGTAACTTCTGTTCACAACATCAAAGCAATATGGAATGCAGAAGCCTATACTACTAAAACAAAAATTATCGTTTACCCAGAAGTAATTATTGATTAGACTTAGAATAATAACTTTGTCATGTTTGATACAATACACTTTGTTTTTGATTGAAAGTTTTAACTAAAACTATATAGAGTGGAGGGCATCAGCACGACAAGCCACGGCGGCCTGGGCGCCTGCCCCCAGAATTGGCCAGAGACCTAGCCAGGGGGCGAGTGCAAAGCCGAAGCCATACCACGAAGGCCGCTAAAGGCCGTAGCACCAATCATCCTGACAGTATCACACTCGCGCGGAAAATACATTGCCACGAGAAACTTCGGACTGAGGGCGAGATTGGATTCACTCCTTAGACCTGGGGCCAACAGGCATGATGCGAGGTGGGAAGCTGCTCTACCGTGTCCCATCATTATCTATGAGCAAGAGTGCGGTTGTCGCTGTTGTCTATCGTCCATTAGCCAAAAAAGAGGAAAGTCATGAAAAAACTGCACATACCCTCACAACAGATTAGAACATTATAAACTGGTCTATTTGTGATTGTCCATTCTCATCTCATCAAATGTGGCATCGAACTAATAGTTGCCATCACATGGCAAGCCATTTAACACATGGCGTTCCCTAACACTGCCACATCTGACTCAGGCCAAACCCCCTTTAGAAGTTCCCACACCCACAAAAATAGAATTTCTCACCTATTGATTGGGCGGGGCATCCTGCAATCGTCCGGGGGAGATATATGGAACTTACTCTATTCTTATTATCAGCGAGAACCGCATATATCTATATCGAATATCGAACGTTTTGTACTAATCTTCAGAGTATTCTAGAACCTGACCGTATCACCACATATATATAAGGCGAAAATACTACAAGCAAGAAAATGCTTTGCAGGCAGATTTCTCAGGATTCGCTGCACTTGATTTGTCACACTCTAAACTGGCAGCATGTAGGGGCCGTATTAATACCTTCTAAACAAGCTCCCTGCACGTGTAATGCATTTTGTAATTAGCTGCACAATAAAATTTTATTAATATTAAATACGGATGGGCACTTAATACGCACTTCCTGCATATAATAATAAAGTGTTTAGTTAACGCGACCTTAGATATTTATAAAATCTTTGGTAACAACCAAAAAGGCACACATTGATAGCTCTACTCCTCAAATTTATAAATGGCTAAAAGCGCAGAAATCACATAAAATCTGTATTTTCCCCAACAATATCTCGCTCCAATTCCTTACCGCATTTCTGACGCATCTAAATTGCGTGTCACATGTTCCTCAATTTGAAAGCTTTCTAACAAAAAGCCCTTATTCGCCCAGATTGAAGCACAAGGAATGTACTCATTCCTAAGCAGTGTGTGATGGGCAAATCCTCCTGGCCACTATTAGGTGCACAGCCAAACTTGGGCACTCATCACTGATTTGCCCTCCTCCCCCTCCACTCAATTGATGATGCCTCACCCATGCCGTGGCACCAATCCTTTAGATCTTTGTGCATAATTTAAATGTTGGATATTGACTTTATTTCTGTTTATAATTATCTTATGGGTTTCCATGTATAATTTATTACAATGAAATTACCAACCATATTACAGCTATATTATGTGTAGGAATTATGGATTGTACAGAATGTATATTGCAGATTGCTCTTAGAAGAGATGAAAATATAACATAGCCCAGAGATGTTCCCAGCAATTAAAGAGAGCATGTCTTATCATTGAAAAATTGACGTACAAGCCCATACATTGACTCACTATTTTTAAATTCTCCATTGAATTGGCACTGAATTTATCAATATTACCTTCCCCACCATTTCAATTACGGGGAACCAGTAATATATAACATACATCTTCATTATTCTATTCTGACTTTCGGCATTTATATCTGCCTATAGAACATAGATAGGAATCTTCAAGTTACTCTTGAATTCATTAAAATAGTATATGTTGGGCAAGTAAAAATTCCAATATATATTGAATGCTCCTATACATTAATTGAAATAGCTGTCCAAAATA
>QEYC01000148.1:0-29733 GCA_009935795.1 Pholiota adiposa | reverse complement strand
CGTATCGGAGTTTTGAAGATGTAAGGATTGTACAATGATGCTTTGGCAGAGATACGAGGAGGGAGACAAGTTTCCTCACGGCCGCGTGGATTGGTCCGAAGCTTCGCGGCGCCGACATTTCTCATCACATGTGAATTCACCGCGTCGCGCTACGTGCTGGTGCTCTTTCTTTCATTCAACCACCATGCCACTGGCGAGTAAACCATATCCGCAGTCCCTATCTCTCAGCCCGTTCGCACCAGACAACCCTACTCACGACGCCTACGAGGAATGCCTTCTTTTGGAGCAAAATAATGGTTCGCAGGCGACTTTGGGAGGATTTTTTTCGAGACCAGTATGAGCGACTTGCTGCCTGTCACCGTTGCTCGCGTCCTGGGTCATGCCTTGCGTCTCGCTCCTAGTGCTGACGACCTTAATGTTCTAATACGAGAGATTGCGGACTGCAAGGCTGATCCAACGGATCTGTACGTCACAAACACGGATCGTCCCATAGACGTGCTGACTCGAGAGATTAGGCCTTAGGTTTTGCAGCCCGGAGCTGCTGGTTGGGCTCGCCCATTTGTATGTCTACGGGATGATCCACGTTTGTGAGTAGCAGTATTCGCCGCAGCATCGCAGCGTTGCAGCTGAATCTAATGCTTCCTCTCCTTGCTGCAGTCTACAATCCGAAAGGGCCGACACCTTCTGTATCAACTGTCCACAGTCCTAGGCGTTCCTTTGAAGAAGCTCCATTGGCAACCACCGAGACACTGCGACAACGCGTGAGCACATGCTCGCCCCCCTATAGTATTTTATCAACTAGCTAATGTCTCACTCCAGACCTTGATTCGCGATGAAAATCGCTGTTTTCACTGGGGACTCGGATATAACTGCAGGTTTGCCCTTACCGGGCGCAAGGCTCGTTTTAGATCCATTTCGTGCACTTAGCTCATATCATCAGTCAATCCCTTCCATTGAACGTTGATGGAATGACACAAGCTGCTCGTGACAAGGTATGTTTTCATATCGATTGAACTTCCCAAGAACTTCCTGTGCTATTTTTTGATCTTTTTCCATCCAGTTTGACTGGGCCTCAACTGCTGCAGCAGTTCTCGAGCATTTCGGCGGTTTCTCTGCTCACGACATCCTGGGTGATGACAATCGAGACCCCACATGCTTTGTTCAACCTTATGAATCTATGGCTGGTACCTGCACAGGTACGTAGATGTAACTTGTAATCTGTGCCCTTTGATTCACCCACCTTAGGACGAGAATGGGAATCGCATATCGAATACCTACGATGTGCGTTATCCGGAATCGATGGACCCTCAGGTGTTCCAATTGACGGGTATAAGGACACGAATCAGCTTCAGATCGGTTACCCTGACTGACAGCACTGTCGTCCCACCTCCCCATCCTTGCATCATCGCCCTTCATGCCGCATGTGCTCAGGTCGCTCATCTGTCGGGTGCTGTGGAATATGTGTCTAAGTTTTATTGTGACTCGGACCCAGATGGTATCTCAGTTATGACTGAACCAAATGCCCCGGCTCAGTTGGTGCAAAAACTGAGGACTTTGCAGCTTATTTGATACCTTCTCTGGAACCCGCTTCCACTGCCACGTCATGACGACTCGCAGCGCTGCCGCCTGTTGATGCAACACGACATTCTGGCCACCCTCCACCCATCCATAACTGGATCCATTCACCCTGCTGTACAACAGTCACCATTCCCCATCGCATTGCTGTCTTACTGTCTTGCCCCCATCCCCTCCTTTTCCGAGTTGGCCCCGCGGTGATGACAGGTCACTGCTCGCTCCCACATCATCTGCATATGCTAGATTTGCAACCTTTGTGTCATTTGGAGGCGTGCAGACGCAACGGGACAGCCCAGCCTACGTTCTCCAGCTGCATGAATTCTGCTCCCTGTGCAACCCTCAATTTCCGTGCCCGTGCCCGTGCAAATGGCAATCCAGCTTTTGAAGCCACATACCACGTTCTGAAAGTTACAGCCAGCTGACCACCAATCAAGATTATTCTCCAGGTACCCTCCACGTTTCTCGTCGTGTATGTCGTGTCCAAGACCAGATCCTCGAGGCGCCTAGCAGATGTACGAGTGATGAAAACCAACTATCCCCACAATAGTATTAGATGCTAGCTTCCTCGGGAAGACCGTCGCGCGAGCGGGTGGATGTGGTGACGGAGGAAGAAAATGTTCATTCGCCAGGTCGACACTTTATGTAGAATACCTAAGGTACGCTGTCCTGACCCTGCGGAAACGGTAAGATATCCGGCAAAGAAATTGACAATCTGGAAACACTTTCCCTCAGCCAAACGACATCGGAAGGCCGCATGAAAACATGGACCTATTTAAAGAGTGTTCGCTCAATACAAGCACGCAGGAAGTTAGGACGTAGCGTATCTATATGAACGCCGTCACCAGGCCAAAGAGGGGCTCGAGGTAAACTGGTAAACCATTGTGATGAAGAAATTCAAGCCTAAAACTTAAGGAGTCGGTCAAAACCTCTCAGCATTCCAAGCCCCTGATCTGTGAAGGAAATTAAAGAAATCAGCAGTTCGTTTAAAAAAACGCGCATCATCCGCGCCTCGTCACATCACGTGGCATCAGGCACTCGTTCAAAGCCGGCGACGACGAAATATCTGATTCTCTTCGTCCAGACTCCAACACTGGCATCAGTAACTCTCCCACTGGTCTCATTATTCGAACGCTCAACATTCCATTCAGTCGAACCGACACTTGAAGTCATCAAAGAACCTGTATTAGCTCTTGATTAGCTCTCAGCCAACTCAGCTCTGTAACCTGTTAAACTATGGCACACCACGTTCAGCGTAACGTTTCGCGTGCTTCCAGAATGTTGCTTTCGACACACAGACCGCTATTCTCAGTGCGCCACAATCATCGTGTCCTATCTAATATTCCGCTGCAGGTACGGACAATCGCCTCTACAACAACACCGATCTTGCCCACGGACGCAGAAGCTACCAAAAGCGACAAGACGTACCCGTTACAGTTTCTCACCGATGAAGAACGAACACAAACATCTAAGAACGAAAAAATTACCAAGAAAGACTTAGAGCGGTACATATACCCTCTGCTGTGCCGTGGTTGGCTGTTGAATACAGACAAGGTGGCGTGCACAATTCTTGAAGTCGATCGAGGTTCTCATCGTGCAAATGCAGAAGGGAGGGCTTACGCTCACTCGCACCTTCGTCGTCAAAGGACCCGTCTCCGCACGCAAATTCCTTAAAGATCTCATCAAGACCGAGAACATAGTGTCGGTGAGTATATAGCTCGCTTTCAGTGGCCTCTCATCGGACTAAACTTCAACGATTAACGTTCTGCATTAGCATCACGTATCAACTCTCAACCTGGACCACGCGAAAAGACCCAACTTGACTCTCGTGTTGCAGACCCACGACATAAAACACCCTTGGCTGACTCCCCTTCATGAGATGAAACACCCTTGGTTGACTGTCCAAGATGCCGACCTGGCGAGCAGGCTGGAGGAAATCTTCCAACGGGAAGGCTATAGAGTCCCGCAGCGCCCTAAATCACCTCAGGAATTCGATTTGACCACCTGGCAGAGACTTCTTTCGAAGTACCCATGGGATCTTGAGAGCGTATGGATAAAAGATAACAAGCTCATTGAGCTATAGGCAGAGTTGTTGGGCGGCCGTAGTCAGTACTCAACAAGCTCATAATCATAATAATTCTTGAATGCAGAGGAGGTTATTTAATTTTTCACCAGGACTGGGTATCCTTCCGTTGTCAAAGCTTGTATTTCATGCAGCGCAATATGCCTTTGCGACAACTCCATTGACTTTTCTTCACAAGACTAATAATAGTCTGATTGTATACATCCACGCATGCTGGGAGGGTGAAGATCCTGACGATACATGACAACGAACAGAAAGAAACTACTTAAAAACAACCACTTTCTTCTTCGGCTGTGGAACATTTCCAGTTGGCTTGATCGCCCCCGAGAGCGCCCCAGCTCGTACATCGAGCATCTCTTTTAGCTTAGCTTCCTTCTTTTCGTCATGCTCAATCTCGACAGTCTTGCGCTTGAACATATGGAAGTCGTCCTCGTCCGCACCCGCTTCTCGTCCGGTACCAAGCACGGTCGTCGGGTCAGTCACTAAGAAAATTCAACAAACATCAGTCGAAGAGCACCGTTAAACAGCAGATTCCCTCAAACCTTTCTGTCGAATACCGCAATCCTTGGCTAGATGAGAAGTATCGCCGCAGAGTTTACACGAGCCGCCATTTGGGTACACGCCCTTCGCCTTGTTCAGCGGACACGCGGACGCGAGATGACCTTTGCCGTTACAAACAAAGCAGGAAGCGTAAGGGAATGGATCGGCGGGGTTGGCTGGCTTCTTGCACCGCGATAGGGTATGTTTCTTAGAATTACATCTGAAATTTAGGAAGATATATATTAGTGTTCTTTGCTGTGGTCGTAGTGGATATATTAACGCACCTGTAACAAACACCGACAGCAGGCGCCGACTTCCCCCCATTTTCTCCATCTGCTTTAGCGTTAGGGCAGTCCTTCGCAGCGTGGCCCTTTTCTCGACACGCAAAACATGTCGTGTCCGCGTTCTTTTGCGATATCCGCTTTAATCGACGAGCCTCAGTAGCAGATTGCACTGATGAAAGGCTCCAATAAATCGACACTCCGGTAAAAGAATCAAGAAACGAACCTTTCAGCCTTCGCGCTAGATTCCGCTTTTGCTTCTTCTCCAGCCTCGTCAGCGTAGATTCTCCATCGTCATTCGCGCTCTCCGCCGTCGGTTGTGGTGCAGCTGGGGGAGGAGGTTCCTCGCCGTTGAGCCTAGCGGCTTCTGCAGCCTTCTCCGCCGCATGTCCATCGCGCTTTGACTTGGGCGTGCGCTTTCTCTTCTTCTTCGCAGGAGGGTTCGAAGCGTCAGGTTTCGAGCCGTCTTGAGATGAGGCGTTCTCGGTCTGAGCAGCTAGTGCTGTGGTGGTGGAGGATTGAGAAGTGGAGGCTACTACGTCCGTGTCAAATCCTGCTTGTAGATAGGTTCTCTTTATTCCGAAGTTCGTTACGCGTGTCATTTTGTGCTGCTACGAGGGTCTTGGCTAAGAGTCAAGGAGAGGAATCGAGGAAGAAACAAAAAATTAGCTGACTAATCCGCGAGCGCGCGTTCCGCTCAGCCGTTTCGCGCGCGCGATGTTTTCGAAATCAATTCCATAAGCGCTATGTACCTATGGGCACGACATCAGTTTCAGAGGAGCTTAAGGAGAAAAGACTATATCAAGATGGCAACTACATAACATACTTTACAGCTTATGGTACATAATTGATCAGTGTAGTCAACAGTCAAAAATTCGCTACAAAACCGCATCTTCTAGAAGCGAATTTGAACTTCATTCAATCCGCTCAAGTTGACGCTCTAACCACCCCCCGTTTAATCGCTATCATAGTAATAATCCATCTGTGAAGACGTGCCGACACCTAAATCATTACTCAGCGTCAGCACCAATCATCACCGACGAAGACAGAGAGAACAATGTACGCACCGTGATCCACAGGGCGATATTGATACATCCCGAGTTCAACTTCGGTAAGCCTGAGCTCGGAACGGTTGGTAGAAATGGAGATGACAGAGGGGTACCGCTCTACGTTGGTCACCGAAAGGTCAGTCAACCATTTCAGCCCTGCCGCAGAGGACGAGCGGAAGTGTTGCATCATCCCGGTGCCGCAGCCGAAGTACATCATAGTGGCGGAATAGGTGAGGTTGAGTCTTTCGGTACGACACTCTGGGTTTTGGGTCACGGATTCCAGCTGTGTATCAAATTTTCAGCGGCAGTGGAACAAGATTTAACGGACATCGTGCTTACTACAAGAGGGAGCGCGTCTGGGACGCAGTCTATACAGACAGTAATCGGCCATGATGACACCTTGGTGGAAGGTACCTGTATATGCACACCGCTTTCGAAAAGCAGACCGTCGGTTACTCGTGGGAGGGCCGGGTTACTGGGAGGATTAATTGCCGGGGACAAGCCATGACGAGGAAGGACCTCCTTGAAAAAAACATTCATATCGCCTTGCGTGGCCGCTCCGTGAGGATAATAATTCAGAAAAACGTGGAGTTTCTTGAGGCCCGAGTAGGAGTTGAGGTAGCTCAGAAGAGGAGCTGATAAATGAGAAACCGTAATCTCTTGCAGTTTGATCTGCGCCGCAGTCAATGGACCCCATATTTCCGCGCCAGTGCAAAGAGGATGGGCAGCACCATCAATGGCAGAACCATCAATGCGGAGAGACCTGAGCCCCGTCAAATAGCGGAGAACCGCAGCGTCATCTAAAACGAGATCTGGCAATGCAAGATGAAGAGCTTCGAGGTGGTGGCGCGACTGTGTGGCGGGAATTTTGTTCACCAGGTTCTTGAAGGAGAGATCGTATCGTGATCGCGCGGGCTGCAGAATGCTGAGATGGCTCATTCTTGGGCTTTGACTGATTATTTGTGCGAGGTGATCGACGACAGCTTGGTGGCGTTCATCGGGAAAGTTAGGAGTGTAGTATCGTGGATGGTTGACAAATGAGATGGCGAGGCTCCGAAGGTCATGGAATTTGAAAAGGCCAAGTCGCGACGGATCTTCACATAAGGGTCCGATCCGCAACGTAAGATCTTCAAGAGAAGGAAGGGCACTCAGAGCACCTATGGCTTGAATAGTGTGATCCTCAATTTCGTCAATGTTGAAGCTATTAACAAGTCAATTAATATACTGAGGGAAATGAAAGCCACACTCACGCAATGCAACGCAGGTTCTTCAACGACACGATAGCCTTCTCGAGGTAGGTATCTCGAGCAACCGAAATGGAATGAGCTTTCACTGGAAAGTTCTTATCGTCGCTTTCATATCGCATCGAGAAATATATTCCCTCTGGCCCATATCCTTCCTGGGCGGGATCGAGGCATTTGATGCTGAGGAACATAGCGTATTTAGAGGCGGCGCTGCCACCCCGCGCCAGCAAAGCTAGTCGGGATTCGACATGCGCTGCAGAGACGCGGGTGACATGGAAATCGAATGTCAGTGATCTGAATATGTCGACCTCCAGAATTTGACTGAAGGACCGACAGACCAGGCGGAGGTTTGCAAGATGGGTTTGTTCGGTTGCTAGCGACGAGTTCTTGATTGACCTAGAGAGCAAAGTTGGATCTCTTCTTGCAGCGCGAAAGTCTTTCCATGAGATGATATGGGATACTATCTCCAGGATGAGCTCGGGAGAGAGCGAAAGAAGACCTTTCGTTGTAAAGGCCTCTAATCCGACCTCGGGTGATTTAATAGCGTGCGTAGGCATGACCTGTCTGGTCAAGATGAGGATGAGCAGCTTCCAAAGTTACGTAGAGGGGTTTAATCTCACCTGGCTGTAGTGGTGGTGTTGTGAAAGGCGAGAGCCCGGTATCTTTACCAGGTATTGCTTCGACTGATAATGAAATAGTCACGCGATGAGCTCACCTCTTTCTCCAGTCAAATCATAAAGCGTCAAGTACCCAGGTCTGTCGACTCAGCCTGCTCAGTGTACGTTTTGGGATTGACATCAGGCTCCTGAAGTTATGGACTGCATTGATCAAAAGCAGTTTGCGGATTAACCGAAGTTATCGTGCAAACTAGGCTTGGTATCCTAAGGAAAGTCAGGTCAGATATTGGGCAGGTCGGGAACTTGATCGCGTATATCCGAGACGGCATGTCGGGTGCCGGCATTATCCACTGAAATTGAATCGGAGCTTGTAATACATAAGCTCCCACAATCCCCCTCAACTCCACCGTCATCCACATCAATAATTATCTTTTGAACACTGCAGCTCTTGGAACAATTACGGGATCTACTGCTTGAGGTTGAAGCTTCCCCCACCCAATATCTTTTACTACGCCTTCACTCTATCAATTTTTATCCTCCAATTTTCGGAATTGGTGAATGTTCCGAGTCGACCTTCAGACTCATTCAATGGACGTTGACGTTCATTCTCAATCCTACCTTATCTGCACAGCACTGCGCTTGGTCATGTCACTTGTGCGACCGCCTTTCACGCAATTACCTATTCGAATACTCGAGGCTGTCCGCGATCAGCAACCGTCAATGTAATCGAGCATACATGTTCCCGAAGTCCGTGCCATTGCCACTTTCCCTCCGCACAAGGGCATGTCACCTGGTTGGAGGTACCTTTCATATCGACAGGCAGTGAGGCACCCCCCCGGACAAGCTTAAAGCTTGGCTCTCCGATGAGATGTCAGTAGCAACTCTTCAAGTCTTCCCATAACCACCCAGTCGTTCGCCTGCGAGAAATGGCCATGTTCTCTTTCAACGAGCGATTGGGACTTTTTTTGACTATCGAGGCGTCGTGGTATGTGATCAAAATCGACACGCGTTACTGGGCTAATTTGGGAATTCGGGCAATGTTCAGCCTGTCTCTAGCATTTGTACTCTTCATCCTCGGGTTCGTGGTGGTGAGTACCTCGCAATTTACATTTATAAGGCTGAACCCACATATTCGACAGTACAAGCGGTTGAGGAGGACAGTGTTAAGCTGGGGGAGACCAACTGTGCGAAGGCCCGATGCAACAGACTCGAGTCTGTTCCTAAATCTGATGCTTGCGGATTTGATCCAAGCACTCGGTGCGCTGCTAAGCTTAATCTCAGGACAATCAATTCTAAACACCTCGCACCATCCATTTACAGGAAACATGCCCAGTTTTCGATGGATGATAGACGCAGTGCGTACACACCTATTCAATCTCTCAGCACTCCAGCTTAATTCTGATGCACATGTAGCATATCACCGAGGGCCAGCTTTGCACAGCGCAGGCTGCGATAAAGCAGGTCGGGATCGTGGGTGTAGCGATGACGTGAGTTGATTCCGCATCTTATCGGTTGAGTCGAAGCTGATATCTGCGTAGTTCTTTGGTATGTAGCGTAGCTTCGCTGCTGCTTCCGCGGTATTATTCGTCGAACTCGTCGGTCTGATTCATGTTGATGTGTAGGCAATCGCAGTCCATACCTTTACGGTGTTGGTACTGCGCTGGAACGCGCCTCGATATGTGACAAGGATTATGGTGGTTGGTGTTTGGGTTTTTGCGGCGATCGTCATTGGCATCCCGAACATAGTTCATGGTCATAAGCGATATTATGGCGATACAGGATATTGTGAGTTCCTTTTGAATGTTCCTTGAGGATCCCCCAGTTTATCAGAACATTACAGGGTGCTGGATTGTTACAGGCTACAAAGCCGAACAAATTGTCACGGAATACCTATGGGTTTGGATAGCTGGCATCATGAATGCCATTCTCTACACCATTATGTTTGTTGTCATCCGTGGATGGTTCATCGTCGACAATGGTATCCACTGGCACAAAAACTATGTCCCTTCCTATCCCGATGTCGTCGAAGTTGAAACTGAAGAAGAGGCCCGCACGAAGGCAATTGCAAATCTTATGCTATTGTAAGATCTGTCTCTTCCATCAACATCATCAAGCCTTTCTGATATCCATATTTATAACCACAGCTATCCTGCCGTGTATATTTTCTGCTGTCTCCCCAACAGCATTGCCCGCTGGCTCGTCTTCAGTGGCTTCAATACGCCCTATAAAGTCACCTTCTTCGGCAGCACCCTCTTCGCGCTGTCCGGCACCTTCAACGTCTCCCTCTTCTTCCTCACCCGCCCCGAGCTCGTCGTCGGCCCGAAATCTGATCCCATCATTGCAGACGAGCATGTACCTCTGCACCATCGACGCAGTTCCTCTGGTGGCGCGCACAAGCTGGGGCATCTCCCGGAACGCCACTATACAGATTTCCCACTGGAGCAGGACAGGTGGAATACTTCTGAGGTTGATCCTAAGAATCCAGCCACTATTCATGCGTCTCCCCGGGGTATGAATTTGCAGCTTCCCTCACGCACGGACAATAGGGAGGGATATCAGCACTCTAAAGCGACATCATCTTTGATAGAAGAGGAGGAGGATTATGGACGCCTGCCTGGTTGAGGTTTCTGTCCGTGACTCTGTTAGCTTTTTTTACTTAAGGTCAGGCAAGGAGGAAGCAGGTTCCTTGATTGATCTTTGTTGGGATCTTAGCCTAGGATAAATAGCCTGCACTCTGTACCTTTATATGTTCTGAACTAATTCAATACCTGGTCGCTATGATACTCAGGTTGTGCTTCGAAGTTTAGATGTGGCTTCAGCGCTGAACTGAACTTAACAAACAGCTTTAATTATCTTTAGCACACTTTCGTGCATCCGCTTCCGTCAGAAAGGGCAAGATTTACAAGAATATATAGTACATGTGGAGGAACTGATATGATATGGCGCTCAAGATGATGATCTTCTCCGCATTTTTTTTCGACGGCTTTCTGATTCGCCACGGTTGATTGTGGAATTGGTCTGGGATGACAACTCGAAAAGAAGATGCGGCGAAAGAGATTAAAATCTCACACCGAGCGTATACCCAGCGGCCGACGGAGGATTGCAAAATTTGAACAGTTGAACCGGACAGGATACTTGGTCTTAATATCAGGATTTGAAGGAAGGACTGAATGCCAATCAAGGCTGTGTTTTCGAGGCGCCTAATGCCAGGACCATGCGGGTACGAGCGTCAATCTGATAGGTACAATTCCACTGACGCTATGTGGCTTCTGGAAAGATTGCAAGGTGCAAAGATATCAATGACATTCTTTATGGAATCCCTTCAGCATTTGCCTCTGGACGATAAACTAGACAGATGACGTACCAAAGTGTTGGGTTGCAATAGCAGAATCAAGAGCATATGGTACCGCTGGAATTTAATCTGCAGCAGACGCGCTCAATGCTGATGTTGATAACAGACGAATAAATACGTACTTTAGGTACATAGTCCCTGTGAATTTGAACGGCGCATTCCACTGATTGTTGCGATGGAATTGGGAATATCTGTCATCTCGAGGCTCCCAAGAGTTTGTGGCCTCGTCGGCTGCATACTATGTATGTCCACAAAGTTTCCTGCGCATCGAATTGGTCGCTATTATTGGTCAAGGCAAATAACCTCGAAACCCGGCCATTAGTACGATGCTGTATTTTTAGCTGCAACGCTATCTTTTCGAGTCTCGAGGAACGAACTCCCTGATAGACGGCAAAGTAAGACTGACCTTATACCACTCCAATTTCTACGGATCGGAGGGTTAGCCTTCCTTCGATATGTTTTAAAGCTTGGGATTGCGAAACCGGATTCCTCTAAATGACAAAGTCCAAGCGAAATTAGCGCATGCTAACATCCATCATCCATGATATCACTTCCCCCACCTGCTTTCACATGGTGGCTTGACGGAGTGAAAAGTCCACGATTAGCGCTGGGAAATTTATCCAGAAATGCAGGCAGGCGTGGATTTCGACCGGGGAGAGGATTCTTGTTCCTGTCAGGTGGAAGTGTCATTCGGTGAGACGGACATGAAGCCTTCGGTATGCCACAAACAATGCCGCGCGCCGTGTGCTTTGGTGAGAAAGTTGGACGGAGGAGTATGCGCGTGTGTAGCATGGTCGTGATAAACAAGATGGGACCAGTAATTCAGATGAGTGATTATACATAGAATGGCTTTGATGAAACGCAGTTCCAGACAAAGTAGCGCCGGCCGTGTATCAGACTTCAGTTCCCTTCCAGAATCATATCCTGAGAAGAGCGCGTATAGGTTCGAATACGAATGACTGCCATTGTAAATGAACTCATGGGAGCGTAGAATTCAGCAAACGAATGGAAGGCTCAACTGAAATCCCAAAGCGTGAGCTTTGATGGAGATCTCGGTAGTGGAATCCACCATGATTTTCAGGATCAGGTTCCCTGGGTAGCAGCATACATACACTCCACCAACATTTTTGGGGGATTTTCCTTTCTTCAAAAAAGAGTCTTCATGTGGTAATATCTGTTAATATCAGTGGGGCAACAAACATATATACCTGCCATACCCAAGCCATCTTTACACGTTTTCGCTGCCAAGTCACATGAAGAACAATAGATCAGGCCAATGGCCAAGATCAAAAGCACAACTCAATTAAGGTTTTACAACAGCTATGAACTGCAGAGGACCCAATGAGTCATCTAATTTAAGAACGAAAAGGGCATAAGAACGTACCAGTACAAGTGCTCATCGGAGTAATTAGCGTCTCCTTTGCGCTTTTTGTACAGTCTCTACTTCATCTCGACATCCTCGTCCTCGTCCTCGTCCTTCTCATTGCCTTGGAGACCTGCTTTGGCAAGGGCCTCCTTCGAGGTGTAGTCGACTTTGACGCCACGAGTGCGGCGGCCACCAATGATGGCACTGGGATCGATCTCTTCAAATTCCTCCTCATCTTCCTCCTCCTAGAAGATATGGCATGAGATCTTGGGTTATTTCACAAGAAAAATTTTTAAGGGGCATATAAAGGACGCGAAAGACGCGTCGAGAAGTGGCTAGAATCGAAAAGTGCAAAAGACGCGTCACTCACATCTTCTTCCTCCTCATCAGTTCCTAACTCGTCATCTTCATCTTCCTCTTCTTCTTCGTCCTCATCCATGCTCGTGTCTACGGCCTTCGCTTTGCCTTTTCCTGAAGGGGACGTCACGGCGTTGTTGGTATTGTTTTCGTCGGTGGTGGCAGAGTTTCTGGGAATCAGAACGCGTGAGCGAGAATTCGTAGCATAGGTATTGACTGTGGAGACATACGCGTTCTTAGAGGGATCTGTAACGTTGGAAGACATGGCTTTGGTAAACTGGAGACGCGAAGATGGTGGTGGTGCAGAGGAAAGATGAATGCGATGCTGTTGTTTGTGGAATATAGGTCACGTTGTTCCCATTGAATAGATCATGTGACCCGAATTGACTCGACTTGGAGTGACGAGTCGCCGCTTTCCTTTTTCTTTCTTCAAATTTGAACCTGTAGAAGAGACGGCGCTGTTTCAACAAACAGTATAAATTTCTGGACGCTAACTAGAATATGTATCAGTATTTGTCAGATCAACCCATGCTGATCCATCCTTATTTTGCAGTGAATCCGAAACGGAACCAGCAGAGCCGACGTGTCGGGCTTAGCGAGCTGCGAGAACACCCAATACTTCATGAGAACTGAGAGGGAATCTGCCCTGGGATGGTATCCTGCAATAGCCTGCAATTCTACAGTATTAGTATCTGGACACTGCACCGCTCTGATGGGCAGCAGGCATTACATTGCTCAAGCCATGCTGCACAGCTGCCAGATGCTGCCACGCTGCGTAAAGATAGATATGGTTTCCCATCACCGGTCCCATCATCATCTGCGGTGTTTTGATATGAGATGTTACCTCGTCATCTGCACGATGGATCTCATGGGCTCGGCATGAAATTCGTAGCTTCCGGTCGTGATGCACTTTTCTTAATCCTGCACCATTAGGACTCGGAGGGAGCTGGGGCCCTCCATTTCCTCTACGCTAACATGAAGGCCTTGCGCGCTATTCGTTCTGAAGCCTCCGCCGATTCCGGTTCCTCTTCTCAATCTTCAACATCACCAGTCGCATGTCTATCATACCTTCAGTCAGATTTCCCCTGCTACGTCGCTCCGACAACGATGAACCCCCCTTGCACACGAAAGAACCACTCCTCACTATCAAGCTATCTTCGCTCTCGTTTCTCGACTCTTCCGTGTTTGAAGTCACCTCTCAAACCACGCTATATTACATTAACACGATGGGGACCTCTACAACAGTGTCTAGGAGCGATCCACGGCGTGGGTCCGTGAAAGCCGCAATACTCAAATGGCCCCGAGTCCTTCCTACCAAACCTACAGGGAAGGATGCGACTGAATCTGTTTTGGTGCAGATGAGAGGGTCGCGGTGGGATATGGCGGATACACTGCTCAAGCCAATCGCAAAGTACGTTGATCACACTGATATACATCGTATCTCTGAGATCATGAATTTTTTATAGCTCGACTCGAAAATTCAACATTCCTAATTACACTCAATCAATGAAGTGGAAACAATACGGTAGCACATATTGGGTGAGTAATGTGTACGCCCACATAGATATCTTGTTCACCCTATTTAGTGTACGACCTCCGCTGTCAAAGGTCCGATAGCCATAATGGACCGAGGCAACCATACGGAGCCCACAAAGATTACGATTTTTGAAACCCTTCACGACAAATACGACCCAAAAGCGTTAAGTGCCATGCATGGCGTATCCGTGATCTTACTAGACTACCTCCTAGTCACTGCTTTACTCCTTGTGACTGATATGCAAGAGTGGATGCTCGTCAAGAAATTAGAGGACGAACCGAGTCTGATGCTTCCATCATCAATTGTGCAAGCCACGAGCTCTGCACCCGATCTTCCTTCAACAAGTGACTCCAAACTACGCAAGATATTCTATGGAGAACCCATCTTCCCAAAGCTCACGGCGACCGAGTCGCGATCGAAGCATTCGTCGTCGTCCACGGGGCCTATGACTCCAGCTCTACCACAGACGCCCACAACGCCAAATTTTGGAACCTCGACATTCAATTATGCTGAATCTTGTTACACGACCTCGCGCCCTTCTAGTCCTAAACCCGGTTTACCCACAATAGCAGGCTCTGATTCCAACAATTACGAACCCTTCTCTCTCCCAGAATTGCGCTCTCTCAGTCCGCTCCCAGAATCCATCCATTTCAACTCTCGCCCCCCTTCGCACACCTATTTTGATCCCTCATTCTACGGCTCGCAAGACCAACCTCCCGTCCCTCCGATACCGCTCAAATACGCTAGATCGTTCGCCGGGCGCGGCGCCCATTCCCAACCCTCCACTCCGCGATCGCACTCGCGAGAGCTTACTCAAAGTCCGGTGAGCGAGGGTTACCCTAGAACAACGCTACCACCCTCTCTCGAGGAGTCATCCAATTCAGGTGGTCGCTTATCAAGCTCTCCACCTCCACGGCCCATTACTCGCGGGGAGCGGTCGAACAGCATACGCTCCTCCATGTCCAATGGTAGCCAGGCCACCTCGGTGAGACGGCCCCTGCCCCGACCTCCGACCGCGGTGGCTCCTGCTGCCTCCACTAGTGCGCCGGTGGCACGGCGGGTGCAGAGTTCGAGCCAGCTGCGGAGTGATGCAGCGTCGCTATTGTCGCCGATGGAGCAAGGCACGCTACGCGCGCCTTTCACCGCGCGGGCCCAGCGCTCGCTTCCGCCTACGCCGAGCGTGAGCCCCCTGCGCGTGCAATACGAGGCCGACGCGCCCCCGTCCACATCCGAAGCCGCGTTCACGACTCCCGCACCCGTACCTCCAGAGCTTGACGCGCATCTGCGCGAGTACCCCGCGTCGCCCTCGCTGCTCTCGCCGGACAGCCCAGACGACATGCTGCACAGCCGGGCGCCACCCATCACGAAAGCGTCGCAGGAGGACCTGCGGGACTGGGTGCATTCGCTAACGAATCCGCAACGCGATCTGCCCCCGGAGCCGCTTCCGAGTTCGTCAATCTACGATGTGCCCCCGCCGGCGTACGAGACGATCAATTTCTCAAGGCGGAAGACGAAACGGAATGGGGAGTCGAGACACAGGCCCGAACCCTCGTCATAGTCCGACGCGGGGGTGTCAAGCCTGGGTGTGCGGTTTTAGTCTTGAAGCTTGAGCTTGACGCTTGAGTGAAGGCTGTCATCGCCTTGTCTTCGGTAGCTGCAGTTTGGGTTTTCTGCGATCTTCTGCGATCTATTGTTATTGTTTCACGTTATTCGACTTTCCTTTCCTCCGGATCAAAGGATCTGAGAGCATTTCCCTTCATCCTCCCGGCACTGCCAGTGTAAGTACTGCCGGCGGGGCTTCCTGGTGTATCCCCGATTTTTTCAATCTCCCGGAAATCATCGTTCTTCTCTACAGCATGTATATCCGTTCCTTTGAACTCTATTGCAATTTCACCTTATATCAATCGGCTTATCATTTGATTTATAAGGTCTCCATTGCACCTTATTCTTTCAGTTTTGCTTTTGCATTTACAGCTCATCATTCTTCTAGGTACTAACATCATACCCCCTCATCATAAACAGCCATGTGTTACTTTTATTACTTTCTATAAATTGTCTATAAATTGTAAAGTACACTGGACATTTTTTATGTACAGATGACAATAAAAATTATCGAGAAACCGGCAAACACATCTGACTCTTTCTCGGTCTTCAGAGGCTGTCCCGATCGTCATTTCCGAGTGTCTTCTGTAAATGTCCTAACGGGCCGATGTAGCCTGTTGCTCCTCCGAGGAATCCCCAACATTTGGCAATATCGATTTAAGTCCTGTCGCCGTCAGTCTCTTCCTTACCATCAAGTCGAATCGACGGGCCACTCGACGTCTTCCTGTCTTGCTTCAGCGCCTTGAAACTCCAGTCTCCTCCGATAACATGTCAGGTTCAGACCCAATCACAAGCGTCGGCGACGATGGCCTTACAGAGTCTGGAGCGGCTTTCATTGTCGTGATGGTTCGCTGCGTCCCTCTTCTCTGACCATGTGCAACTGTGTTCGCTTATGACTCTACATCCTTGATACAGGGGGTATCTGGAACCGGAAAGTCGACGCTGGGAACCGAGCTCGCGCGCGTTTTGAAGATGCCCTACGTCGAGGGGGACGACCTCCACCCGCAGGCGAACGTGGACAAGATGGCCACCGGGACACCCCTCGATGACGCGGATCGCGAGCCGTGGCTTGAGCTTATCAGGACGACGGCGGAGCAGAAGGTCGTCGAGGAGCAGGCGAAGTACTACGCTGGCAAGAGCGCCAACCGTAACGCGCCAAGGTGCCATGGCGTTGTAATCACTTCCTCCGCGCTGAAGAAGTACTACCGCGACATCCTGCGAGGAGTCTTGAAGCCCGCGTCCAAGGATGCGGGGACGCTTCCTGATCATTTGGAGGCGCCCAGTGCGGTGGCGCTACCGACGTATTTTGTGTTTATTGATGGGACGAGAGAGCTCTTGATGGAGCGCATGAAGAAGAGGACGGGCCATTTCATGAAGGCGAGCATGCTGGATAGCCAGCTGAATACCCTGGAGAATCCGACGGGCGAGGAGGGAGTGGTGGTGGTTTCGATACAAGATTCAAGTCACTCGACTCGCGATCAGATCAAGATGGCCATGGAAGGTCTCGCCGATGTTGCCTATCCACAATTCAGCAACTATGTAAAGACACTTTTAAGAGAGAAAGAAAGTGGAGAGCAGTAGTTACTATTACATATAAATTATGGTATATCACCAGCGGTAATAACTGCGAGCAGAGTGAGAAAGAGCGAGAAACTGTCACGGGGATGGTCGAATCAGTTCTCTCTTTCCATTCACCACCATGCTTCAGCTTCAGCTTCAATGCTTGTCTTGATAGCATGGCCTGTCGCACAAATATCGCTTTCTTCGCAGTCGACACTCCTTTCTTTGTGATTCAGGCTTCATGCCTCAGGACCAACCGAATGTTCTGCGGCGGCTCATCAAAACTGAGAAAACGACTTCTGCATCCACTCTCAACGACATGGCCAGGATTCTGGAGACTGGGACGACTTATCGACGATGACGACAACTCTGGCTATGCTCTGCGTGAGTGACCTACATTGAGCATCAGATTCTGGAGGTGTCGCTTGGATATAAATCCTGGATATTGAGAATGACTTTTGGATTCAATGCGCTTCCGCAGCTCGGAACGAGTGTCGATGTCGACGATATAGAGCCTCTTCAGATGGGCTGGGTTTCTAGATCTTGTCTTTATTGAACAGGCCAGGAGACATGAGAGCCAGAATCATTTTCAAACGTAGGTTCAAGATATCGTTTGATTGACAATGCTTGCAATGTTTTGGGAGACTGTGGAACACCTGGACCTGATAGTCTAAGCGTTGTGGGATCGTGAACTTGAACTTGTCATGACAGTCGTTTATTCCTAAAAACGCTATTCTACAGGGCGATATACTGATTGTAGCTGACAATGTTAATGAGCCCGCATATATAGATTCCAAGAGCGCAGGACGTACATTAATTGAAGTGAGCCGAAAAAAGGACAGCATCATATCAACATCACGGACTGGAGAACGTTGAAAAATGAATTGCCAAATAGTAGAAATACAGAACGGATTATAATCATGTAGACTTCATTTCGGTGTCCTCGTCTTTCTTCGTGAGCCCCTCCGCCAACAACAGCGCATCGATCTCGTCAGGCCTGTAGATCTTCGCCCGTGGCTGCTTGGTCTCTGGATCCAGGGTGAGGACGGCAAATTCCACTGGCAACACCAAATTAATCATCTAAAATCCGAACGAAGCAAAGCTAAGGCATCACACTCACGTTTTTCGCTGTTCAGTGTCGTACTGTCCATGGTCTTACTCATTGTCCTCAGCACGAGGCCAATAGCGTCCTTGACCTCGATGTCATCCTTGTATTCCTGCTTCAACAGACTCTGCGCCGTGCCGTTGTTCGCGCCTATACAGGTTGCCTTCCAGCCCGAGTAGTTCCCTGAGGGGTCGGAGTGGTATAGTTGGAATTGGTAGTGCACGTCGTAGCCGGCGTAGAGGAGGGAGACACCGAAGGGGCGCAGACCTGTAAAGGCGATGAGATTGGCGATGGGGAACCGTGTGTGGGGGCCAGGAACAGAGACAAAATAAAGAACGCACCTCCAAATTGCGTGTACCCCTGCTTCATGTCGCAAAGCCTCTGTGCGAGGAGCTCGACGGGTATATCTTCGTTGTACAGCACTAGATGCTGCTGGGCCGCCGATCGTGCAAAGTTTACCAGGGAGTTAGCATCAGCCGTCAGACCTGCGACACCGCCGATGACATTCCTACCCAACGACGTGAGCTTATAGATGACGAATCGCAGCGAGTGACGTACGAGTTGAGCAAGAATATTTTCTCCCCACTGCCTCCGTACCCGCCACCCTTCACACTGGAGAGATCGAGCAGCTTTCCGGTGACCTTCTTCTCGGCTGCGAGGACGACGCCGTCCTTGGCTAGGACACCGAGCACGGTTCCTGCGTGTGAGATGGCCTCCATGGCATATTCGACTGTGATTGCGGTTCGGTATATGCAGTGATCGGTACGATTGGTTCCTCGACTTACTTTGGTAGAGACGGCCTACGTTGAGAGAGAAATCAGACTTCGCAATATAAGATATCGAGAGTACCATGCTTACCCTCAGGCGAGAAGATGGTGGTGCGACCTGATCAAAGGTTCATTCAGTACTGGGTTCCCTCCTGCAGCGATGGGGCTTACTATCGTAACGTCTGGCCTGCAAGAGATCAAATTTCAGTTTCTGAGATGTTTATTGAGATCTCCAGGTAACAAACGCACCATGATGAATGAGAAAGAGATGAAGTAGAGGTGATAATACAGAACTGACGCGTCGCTCTGAAAGCCAAGTGAACGCACACGCGTCGTATTTCGGCAAATGCCGATGTTCATCATCCCGTGCTCAGCTCTGGCCTCGACAAACGCAGTGGAAATTCGAATTCAACTTGGACTTGAGTTCAATAAAAATTGTTTCTTCCTTCATAAAACAACAGGAAGGAAGGGGAGAGGCTATTATCTCCAAATATAAATTTTAGAACCCATGAGTAGATCTTGTCGAAGACATTATCAATATCCAGTCAAAGTGCCGCCGTTTCGTGATGGCTTCCTCTTGACCCAACTTGAACTCACTCCAGTCTGCATCTCGCATGATGTTTATCAATAGTATCCTTGAAGAAATAGTGAGCACTGTTCTTGGTTTAGCTAAGTATGTTTGCGCTTGACAATATTTTGTTGTTGTCACTGCTGTTACTTACGAAGAACTACCTGCAAACTATTTTAGTATATATAATTTCGGATTATTCAAAGGAGAGTGAACAAATGTATGGAATCCCAGCGAAACAATTAATTCAGGTTGCCACAAAAGACGGACAGCAGCGATAGCAGACAAGACCAAACTCCGAAACACCAATCAGCGTATCAACGGTGCACAACCACTCTTTCTTCTCGACCACCACCATCGACACTATGGATCACGGCGGACACGGCGGACACGACATGCCCATGGGGCCCCAATGTTCAATGAACATGCTCTGGTACGCTCCTCATGCCCACCGCACACAGGGAGTCGCACTATAAGCTAACACCTGAATCCCCCGCAACTCTCCAGGAACACCCAGATCATCGACACCTGCGTCGTCTTCCGCTCATGGCACATCGGCTCGAACGCCGCCTTCGTCTGGTCATGCCTCGCCATCGTCGCGCTCGGCGTCTTCTACGAGTACCTCCGCGTCTTCCAGCGCAAGCTCGACGTCCACATCGCACTGTCGCTCGCCAAGGGCAAGGGCCGCACGTCCCGCAGCGACAGCCGAGACCGCGGCACGGCCGCAGCGGGATCTACTGAAGGTAATGAGGAGGAGTTGGGTCTCCTGTCTGGGCATAAAGTTCTGAACGCTTCGCTTACAGGGTGAGTTTGTATACTTGGTTTCGGTTTCGACTTCCTCTCCGGTGGCGGAAGAGGGGGGTTTGTGTGCTGTCCTCCAGGCTTCTTGGGTTGCTGTCGATTATCGACTGACACCATGTGTTTGATAGGACGCCAGTCCCTGCTGTATCCCGCGTCCTGCGCGCGGTCGTCTACGGAGCGACTGTCTTCCTCTCGTTCTTCCTCATGCTGGTATTCATGACATATAACGTACGTGTCCATTCCGGGCGTCCGCGCTTCCCTTCCCTATTCACTTCTTCGATTCCAGGCATATCTTATCTTCGCCGTGGTTGCCGGTGCTGCGCTCGGCCACTACATCTTTGGTTCGACTATCAACGTCGACGCCATCCTCCACGACTCGACTGGGGGCAAAGGCATGGCGTGTCACTAACTTGAAGCCTGCTACAATAACTAACCTTCGAACATGCTTTCGAAATGTTTTCCAATGCTGTAATCTTCCTCCTCTCATCTCATTCATGATATACATACGTGTTTTCTTAGTCCACCTTGGAATGACAGTCATCTTGCTTATTGTAGAATATCTCCATTGTGCGAGCTCTCGTCTTCCCCGAATTCTTCCTTTCCGCCTGGTAGAATCCTCACAGCAGACAGCTATCAGGGTGTCAAATGACGATCAAGGACACCAGAACCAACAACAATTTGGTTCTTGGTAGATGAAGTAGAAAGGTATAGTACAGTCTTCTAACGATTGGTTTACATGGGATGATACATACATTGAGGGAATTCGTCGGCGAATGTCAAGTACTTGGTGGAGGATCCAACGTCCAAGCATTCTCCTTCACCAGTTTCTCTTTCTCGAGAAGATATTTTCCTATGTGAAAGCTCGGGAAGGTGTATGACTCTTTCGAATTGGAGATACGAACCTTCCTTGTATTTCTGAGCATGATCTACGGCTTTGTGATAATACCATCCGATGCGCTCGTTGCACCCCATACAAAATGCGTCCGCTACTGTATGTACCCCCGTCCTTATCCAAAAATAATGGTCAGAATTATGGAACAAAAGGATGTGAATAGCCATACAGGAGCGAACGGTCTTCCTTTCGTCCCAGCTTAACGTTCGTCGCTGATTGCATTAAACTAGAAGGCGCATATGAGCGTCGATTTGAAGGCAAATATTAGAAATACTTGCTATCCTCGACCATCCCTCCCAGAGAAAGCTTTACTGATCAGCTCATCCTGCAGCGACTATACAGAAAAAATATCAGACAAGATCCATTAAGTCACCAGCTTCCCCAGCCCAAGAAGATACCGACAATGACTGCAGAGCACCGAGCACATGAGTACGTGGGGTGGCCCTCGTAGGCCTGCACCACCAAATTCTTAGTATCAGACGTTGGCGACAGCAGCATAAGACAAACTCTGAGCCTAGCAGAATATGGTGGTCAGAGAACAAGAGCAAGAGCCGCGGAACCCCTAATGAGGATTGGAAACGCGTGTTACGTAATTCCTGCCGAGTGCTTTCTCTGACTGACAGACGACATCGGAGTGCTTTGGCGGTGCGCTGCGCGGCAACCAACCTTCCCTGGTCTCTCATGCGTTTCTCTGCTTTCCAATAACTCCTGAACTGCCCAGAAAGCAAAAATGAATCATACCGACGAGCTCCCGCACGACGTGATCCTGTCCATCCAGCGCGTGCTGGACATCAAGCAGACGGAAGAGATTGACCGGCTGGATGGGCTCTCCGAGCGGTTCGACGCCGTCGAGATATTGAACGACTTCTTCCCGGATGGTGTGTGTGCTCTTCCTGCGGCCACGGTGAATCGAGAGGACGTGGATTGATGCGGTGTATGCTGTTTTGCAGAAGCTTCCCTGGCACATTTGGACGACGTCAGCGCACGGCTCGCGGAGACACACGAGGAGCTGCAGAAGGAGGTCGACATTCTGCAGGCTGAATTGAAGCGTAGCCAAGACCCGGAGAGGATGTCCACGATCCAGGAAATGATATCTGTGTGTAGAGGGTTCGTCTTGTGCAGTGCCACGTACTCAACGTATCCCGGGTTCGCTGTTGTCTGCAGGATTTGCTGGGCCAGATGTCGCGTATTAGAGAAAAGGCGACCGAGTCAGAGGCAGTAGTGAGGAATATCACTAAGGATATCCAGGTCCTGGATCTGGCGAAGAAAAATCTCATCGCGAGCATGACTATGATGAAGCGATTGCAGATGCTGGGTGCGTCATTTCCTCTTCTTACATTTTGAAATATTAATCTCATTATCCAAATCCCTAGTCAACGCACTGACTCAGCTGGAAGACCTCATGAAGGAAAAGAAATACAGCGACGTCGCCCAGTCCCTAGCCGCCGTGAAGCAAATATCAGAGACGTCCTTCAAATCATATACCGCCGTTCCCAGAATCAATAGAGTCTGGAAGCGTATCCACGAAATCCAAGGACAACTGCGAACACAATTAGATGCTGACTTTGACGCCTTGTAAGTTCTCTGTCCTTCATCTTACCGTCTACAGAAATCCAACTAATATCTGCGAAGCTACCTCCAAGACAGCAGCAAACCCGTCAAGCCCGCACTAATAGCCGAAGCATGTCTCGTAGTCGACGTCCTGGGCCCAGCCGTACGCACACATGTGATAGAACGTTTCGTAGCCCTCGAATTCAAAGAATACCGTCGCATCTTCCGTACGAATGACGAGGCGGGGCAACTGGACAATATCTCGCGGCGCTTCGCCTGGTTCCGCCGTTTATTGCAGACACATGAGCTGGAACAGGGACGTGTGTTCCCTGCGGAGTGGAGGGTCAGTTGGCATCTGCTGGCCAAGTTCGCTGAGATCACTAGGTGCGTTGAGCTGGATTGACGATCTTCAATAAGATTGTATTGAAGTGTTTATTCTTCTAGGGATAATTTGACGTCCCTCTTGACCCAAGCGGGATCTAATCTCACTGTGAAAGCCCTCTTGGACAACTTAGCAATGACGACGGAGTTCGAGCAGGGTATGGCGAAGAAATGGGCGACTCCGGTATGTAATTTTTTTTCATACTTCATTAACCTGAAGTCTGATCTGGAGATTAGTTCAAAGATATCCTGAAGGCAACCGACAACCCTCAAGCAGAGCCCGGAAAGCCAATTTCAGCCGCGTTTGAACCTCACATGGGCATCTTTGTAGACGCACAAGACAAGTAGATTGTTCCACCTGATATTTGTGAACTTCGACTAATAAAAACTTACATCTCTGCAGAGTCCTCGCCGACATGCTCGCCCCACATCGCAAAGGAAGAACACTAGCAAAAGCGCAAGCGCAACCTCGCCTCTCATCTGACGGCCCTGCGGGAGAAGACGACAGCAGCGCATCCCCAATGACAGTGCTACCATCGTCGACAGATCTGTTTTACTTCTACGGCCAGAGCCTGGAACAATGCGCCAAACTTTCGACGGGCCAGCCATTGTTCGATTTGTGTACGCTGCATAAGAAGTGGCTTAGGATATATGCGGGTACGTGGCGATGTTTTTAGATTTGAGCTGGTGTTGATATCCGAGTGGATTGTAGAAGAGGTTCTTACTGCTGAGATCAAACGGTTCGTGCTTTCAACTAAATTTCAGTTGCCCTTCGAGTGGTTTGTACTTTGAGCTTACAGTGATATACCAGTCCTCCCATGGTTTCTCGTAAATCCACGGAAACGCGCGTTGACCTGGATCTTCTGAAGCAAATCTGCCTGCTTATCAATACAGCTGATTATTGCCATACCACTGCCCTTGAGGTCTGTGGCCTTGTTCTATTTTTTTAAATGGTTAAACTGACATCTATAACAGCTCGAGGAAAAGGTCAAAGAAAAGATTAATCCCGAGTTCAAAGAAAAGGTGACCTTCCAGGTGGAGTGCGACCTGTTCGTCAGGTACGTTCTTCACTTCAAAATTCCATCGTACGCATAACTGATCTCAACCCAACCTTGTTCAGCGCAATCTCAACAGGGATCAACGTGATCCTGCGCGAATTCGAAAGCGGGTGCGATCCATCATTCATCACGCTCAGCCGCACATCGTGGTCTACCGTCAACCAAGTCAGCGGGCCATCGCCATACACAGGCGACCTGGTGAAGGCCGCGGAGCAGGTCATCGAGGTGATCAAACCCCTTATCGAGCAGAAGAAGTATTTGCGGAATCTGTTCGATAAGGCTTCGAGGTATGTAGAGTGCTGTGTTGTTGGAGACGAAGTGTTGATGGAGATTCTTTCTGGGATAGCATTATTCTTGTCAAGTTCACGAATTCGCTCGTTAGGAGTAGGCCTCTGAAGGAAATCGGCGCTGAACAAGTAAGTATTGGTTCAAATCAAGTGTGTTACGCTTGGAGGCTCAATATTTTGTTTAGCTGCTCATTGATCTGCAAACCATCAAAGCATACCTCGTCAAAATGCCTGGAGGCGAGGGCGCAGCTTCTACATCGTTCGTCATTCTCGCTGCACTTCTGTTACCTATGACAACTCAACTCACGTTCTGATAGATATACGAGATCATTGACCAAGACGACCACTCGACTGGAGGCATTGTTGAAGGTCATTGTCACTCCCGAGGCACGTCTATTTTCATCAATTAAATCATGATATCATATTCATCATCATTCGTCCCTGGTGATAATTTAGGACCCTCCCGAAGGGTTTATCCTCAATTACACACTCCTCATCGGAGATGCGTCCTTTTCTAACTTCCAAAAAGTAAGTCCTGCCTCCCTTTGAAAACTGCGAAATTGCGTTTCAGAAACTGATTCATATTGTTTCCTCTCCATAAGATTTTGGATCTCAAGGGCACGCCCAAGAACGTCCAAAATAATCTACTCGATTCATTCTTGACGATAACGAGTACGAAAACGGACCTTGAAAGTACATCGTTCCTATCGTCGCTCGATATGGATCCGCCTGCGACGGGGCATGCAGGAGGCAGTCTTATCAGCCCAGGAGCTAGCCGTGTATCTCTACCTATAGGTGGAGCGGCCGATGGAATATTCAGTGGTTTGACCGGACCTGGCGCCAGTGGCCCTACAACAGGCTCGGATAATGGCGCTGCTGGGCGCGCTGAAAATCACAAACGCGAGGTCTTCTCAGACTTCCGCCGCTTTGTGAGCTTTGGGCTGCGCAAGGATACTCATCCTGCACCGCCTGGATAATCACAGGCTAGATAATTGGGCTGCAAGTGGAGAATATATACCCATAGTAATTAGAGTCAGGAAACATGGATTAAAACTATCTTAATGCTATGTTACAAGTTAGACTGTCAGAAATTGCCAAAGATTGAAAGTGTTCCAAAGGTATCCAGGAATGAGTGTGTGTACACGTTGAAAAAAAGAAAAAGAAAGCGAAGTACATAAAATCCTGGATTGGCTAGAAGCCCAAAGTAAAAGCTATCCTAAAGAAGCAAAATCATACAGTCCTAACTGTGTCCGGGTCTACTGCTGTTCAGTTGGTCGTTACTAGAATCGTTTCGTGAATTGAAAGGGAATACACTGGTCGTGGCGCTAGATAGGGCAAGGTTAGATGGGGATCTGGAATGAGGCGGTCGTGCGGTCGCTGACGATGTCGGAGAGCTCATGCCTAGCACTCTGCCGACGAGGATGTTGGGATCGAAAGGGCGTGGCGTATATTCGTCGCTTGTGCCCGTCGAACTGTGTCGGAGGCGAGAAGAACCGTCATCGGGCTCGGAGTCGCTGGCATGGCGGAAACGGATTTCGGAAGTGGAGAGTGGGAGGCTGTCGGTGGGTGATTCCATGTTTTCGAGCATGGCGGCGGGATGAACATGTAGATTGTCGGACTGGGAGGCGATTGAAGACGAGCGCTGGGATACGGCTGTGTTGGCGCCGATGGCAGAGGGAGGTTGCGGCTCAAGAAAATCGCGCGACGAAGACTGTATTTCAACTTGGATGGGCAAAGGCAACGCGCGCGAGTCCGTCGTCAAACGGCGTTCCGCGGCGTCTGTGGGCATCTGCGACTCTCCAGAGGACTCTTGCCAGTGCCCAGCATCGCCCTCGCCCTGAGCATCGGTGGCGATACTTGGCACCGTCGTGTTGCTCCATCTCGATTTGGGCTCCTCGACTTGTGGTGGGATAGGAAGACTGCGGTTCCGAATGCGCTTCTGTTTTTTCTTGGATGAGCTCTTCTCTGAGGGCACGCGCAGAGAACCTTCAGGCGTGCTCGTGAAGTCGATGAAGGAGACTACGCCCTCTGAGCCTACGGGCGACGGCTTGACGGGCGACGACGCCGACTGCGGCTCTGAATAAGACGGGAGACGGAATGGGAGGTGCGATCCAGAAGTGCCTTGCACGAACTCGGAGAGACGACTGCCACCGCTGGGCGGAGCATGCGAGCTCTCTGACGCGCCGAACGTATTCCTCGCTGGCTTGTACTTATAACTACCGCTCTCCGCTGCAGTTGCATAATACGGCGGCTCATTCATCGAGTCGTCGCTGCTCGCTGCTCCTCCGCCACCAGCGCCGCCGCTGCCGCCACTGTTATCGCTCTGTGCGTCGCTCGTAATCGAGCGGGTAGGCGGCAGCGGCCTGATGCTCGTTCTTGTCGACTTGGTCTCGAAGTTCACCCTGAACGGACTGGTCTCAGGCATATTCAAAAAGACCCCGTCCTGCACCCTGATGAGCTCGCCCTCATCGTCGTCATCGCTCGTTGGTGTCCTCGGAAGCGCCTTCACCGTCCGCCCACCGCTGGGTGCCGAGTCCATCCACCTGCTCTCATGGCCAGGTTCCACTAAGGGCAGGAGCCTCCTCGTCGGACTCGTCACGGACTCGGGCGATTCAGCATCGTCAGGCTGGGTTGTTTTGCTACTTGTGGTGATGATCAGTTCCTGTGGGGGTAGGCGGCGCGGTGGTGGAGGAACGGGCAGCGAGCGACTCGTGCGCGGGCTCAGGCTGCGCAAGACCTCGCGCATGATGCGCGGCCCCTCGATTCTCGGGTTATCGTCTGTCGTCTCTAGGTTCATGTCGATGAGGCGTGGGTCGATGATCTTCCTATGCAATCCTGGACCTGGGCCGGAATTTAAACTTTGTTCGGGGGAGGTTGTGGCGTAGATGTGTTGTTGTTGCTGCTGTTGTCGATTCCACTTGTACTGAGCTACACTGGGAAGAGGCCGCAGAGCAAGAGGCGCATTGGACGACGCGGACGTCGTCGCACCCGCGTCCTTTACATTCGCAGGCGGCACAGAGACTATCGCCACAGGCACATCCTGCGCCACCGCCGGCCCCGCTCCCGCGCTATTATTACCGTTATCGCTCTCACGCCGCTGCTGCATGTCCGACCCATGGAAAACAGGCGAATTCGGTGAATTCGACGACACCGAGCGCGGTCCGGATGGAACGAGGAACGAGGACGGGTCTGAATGGGAGTCGCGCACCGAGTCGCGGTTGGAGACCGACGCGGCGTACGAGGGCGGATGCTCTGCAGCGACGCCTTGGCCTTGGGTCGGGCGCGCGTATCCATGCGCATGCTGACTGATCTGGGCCGCGTACATCTCGGCATCCTCCGCGGTGGCAGCGAACGACGTGGGGAAGCGTTGGTGGAAGTCCTCCTCGTCCTCACCGGAGCCGGCCATATGCTGCGCCCTCAACGCGGACAGCCGCGCGCTCTGCCTTTGGGTACGACTCTGCCTCCCACCGCCGCCGAGCCAGACTGGCAAATCGAGCATGAACGAAGGGCTCCACGAGTGCCGCCCCGAGACCGCGCGCATTTTGCCCTTGCGCAGTGCGCGCTCGCGACGCGCGGTCGACCCGGAGCTGGGGAGGGACACCGTGCTGCTTGCTGGGCGGTTGGTGTCGAGGAAGCTGAGGCGCCCGCCGGGTGCGTTGGTTCTGTTGTCTCTATTATTGCCATTTGACGCGTTATTGCCGTTGGCACCGGCGTTAGCGCCAGCGCCCACCCTTTTCTCATCCCCCGACCCACCGCTACCTCCAGCCCCGCTAGCACCAGTAGCTGCGCTCCGCCGGAAGCGGATGCCCAGGCTGACCCCGCTGAAGCTCCCGCGCACCGCCGCGCGCCGCCAGCGCTGGAAGTCGCTCATCAAGCTCCAGCGCTTCGTGCTCTTGGGTGGGCCTTGCTGCTGCTGCTGATAATGGTTTTCGTCAAAGTCTGCGCGGTGTCCGACGTCTTCGGGGTCGAGGTCTTTATCGAACGCCGGGGAGATATCGAGGATGTCCTCGTCCCTTTCACCTCTTTGGCCACCCCTACCCCCACCTCCGCCGCCTATACGTGCACCACCAATAACAATTCCACCAGCACCACCGGCCTCAGCCCCCTTTTGCCGACTCATCAAATCCGGGTCGAAGCCATATTTCCGGGTAGCAGCCCTTGACCGGCGCTGTCGTCTTCGCCTCCTGCGCGGGCGCCAGACGAAAAAGAAGTAGAGCGCGCCAGAGATGAGGATGAACGCGAGAATGCCGGCGAGCGCGAAGGCGGCAATGGTGCCTTCCGAGAAGGAGGTTGGGCTGGAGATGGCGGCCAGCGTGGATGGTGAGGGCGAGGTGCTGGGTGTTGGAGTGGTGGTGGGTGGGATGCTGTGAGGTGGGTTGTTAGGAATCAGGTTTTGGAATGTGTGAGATGATGAATGATATATGAATTTTAATAAATCGAGCGAGCGAGAAATGAACACCCGTAGGCCGATTGGGATTAGGATGAAGAAAATAGGCGCAAAACAATCGGTTACTGAAGAATTAAATTAAAAGACACTCACGGGAACGGCACAACAGCCTTCACCCCGCCAACCAATATACTCAATTCAGCGCCGTCCTGCAAATTCTGCACCACCACCGAATGCGTTTTGCTCGGGTCGAGGTCGGTCGCGAAGTAGAGCAGGGCGTCGGTCTGCGCGAAGGATGCCTGCGCGCTGAGCGTCGTCGAGGTACTGTTGTCGAGCGAGACGGAGTAGTTCCCGCCTGAGGGGCCGGCTGCACCGAGGAGGATGAGAGTAGTTCCTGTTCGTATTATGGAAAGAAGAGGGTGGGTTGTCAGTTTATGTCGGCCGTAATGATCATCAAATGGTGTGTGGGGAATTGGAAATGGGGTGTTGAGATGACAAGAAGGGGAAAATTAAAGCTGTACTGACCGCTGAAGTTGGCGACTGCGCGATCGCCGGCACTCGTTGTGCTGTGGAACTCTGGGGCCCCAGGCGTCGTGCCCGCCGCGACCGACCACTTCCCGAGAAAGGCGATCTGTTGATCATCGACGGTCTGGTTCTGGAATCCTATGCTGTATCCGTCCACCCCCAAAATAAAGTAAAGAACAACGACGACAAAATGAATGCATTAAAGATCATCATCAGTGGTCGAACATAAATAGGATGAATCTCTTTCTCTT